>OZ005662.1:70561712-71056740 GCA_963930645.1 Salticus scenicus | reverse complement strand
TCTACGCCTCCACCGTGTCGCAGAATCACCCTTTTTACACTACTCTAGTGCTACGCTAAGACAATTGGCTACAGTCTAGGGCACACCACTTAAGGGTGTATATTTTTTATATATTTACAGGGTGGGTAGGCAGGCTGGGTTTAACGTCGCACTAGTGCTGCACTATTGGACAATTGGCGACGTACAAGGACTCACTCCTAAGCAGTGGCGCACCCAGAATTTCTGTCTGGAGGGGGCTGAAGAATAATTGGGTCATGTAGCACAGTAAATAGGTTTATGTACACGCACACATACATATAGTAAAGAATCTGCTTTAAATATTTCTTTTAAAATAAGTAAACGAATGAATGAAATTGAATTTAAGTTGAATAGCGCAATCGAGAAATTTATATCAGTATATAACAAGCTAAGTTACAGTAGTTCAGTGAGTTGTAATTGGCACTGAGCTTGTAAACATAAAGTTGTCTGTTCTATGATAAAATATCGTGTACAATATGACAAGCTAGTGAACACAAAATTTATCCGAAATGAAATGCCCTCCCCCATATTTCCATTTAAAATAAAATTTGATCAAATTTAATACTCTTTTGCGCTGCTTTACATGCATATGCAGTAACATGCAAGTAATTAAAAAATTATAATATAGCCAAATAAAAGCTACAGTTGTGATATGTAAGAATTATAACAGAATTTCACTGTAAATTTTTACATGACTATTTTTATTTAATTATCTGGAGTATTGGGGTGATGCTTCTAGGTTCGGTTAACAGAAACAAGTCGGACGCGTAGTCATTGTGGGTGTTTGTGAACACAGCAAGCAGTGGGCAGAACCATTTAATATCCTAAAACATTAATTCTATTCTAATGTATAATATCATGAAGATAGAAGGGAGGAGGGAAAACGAGATAGGGGATTCGGCAGAAAAACGGACCAGAAAATTTTGCTAATCAACAGGTCGCTAGATGGCGCAAAGATTAGCCGTTATAGCAGATTAGCATTGAAAGCTTATGGAAATAATTGCTTTTTAATAAAATTTAAGTAATTTTAGGTACTTATTTTTTAAAAATTGGCTAGAAATTGTGATGCCATTAATGTGAGAATATAGAGAAATAAAGGGATTATTTGAACATTTTAATTTTAATTTTATAATTATTACTTTTTAAATCATTAATTCTAAGTGCAAAGATATATTACTTTTTCATGTAGAAATCATTAAAAAATTTATCATTTTTATTTTAATCAATTAATTTTGAAAAGTAAGATACATTAGTTGTTTAATAATGATTTTAAAAATAATAAGTAATAAATAAAATTTTCAAAATAGTTAAACTGATTTTTTTTTTTTTCTAATTTTCATTTTTATTTCATCTTTATATATATATATATATATAATTTTAGATGATTTAGATTAATTGTAGCTATTTAAAAATTTTAATTGGATGTAACATTTCTTTTTTTTTAATTAATGAATCAAATAAATAAATAAAAATAGAATAGTAATTTAAAAAGCCTCTTTTTATCTTTTGATTAAAATTGTTTCGTTTTTCAAAAGCTAATGGTATAAATTTTTGAATTAAAATTGGAATGACTAGAAAAAATAATTTTAGTACGGAAATAATGTAAGTTTTGATTCTGATAAAATTTTAAAATAACTTTTACATCACATACAAAGCATATATTTCAGAAGTTTATTTTTCTTCGAAGTAAAACCCATTCCAAGTGTAGCAGTATGGGTCTGCTTTCGAAACTAGTCAGTGGGAAGTGCTTGGTACAATTCCAGGTCACGGTCGTCAAAATAAACGTTCGGAATTTTCCGTGGTTTACTTCAAAACTCGAGTAAATACAGCAGGGTTGGGGTTTAGGACGTCCGAAACTGGTTTTGGACAGGACAGGTGGTTTTTACCGTCCAAAAGTGTCCTAATCTGTCTAAAACTGTCCAAAAGTGTCTTAAACTGTCTAAATCCTAAAATTATGAGACATTCCGTTTTATAATCCCTTCATTTCTTAGTACAATTATAAATAGTAATTAAAGGCATTTTACACTGAAAATGTAGCTAATTTTTTAAATATTTTTCAAATGTGAAAAAATATTAAATTTAACGTTTATAAAATAAAATAAAAATTTTAATACCCTTAAAATTTTTCTTGCGATAAAAAATGTGTGATAATATATACTCAATATGAATAGTCAGCCAATTTATTTTTATTCTTTTTTTTTTTTTTTTCTCATGATTTACTTATCCATTATTTTACAGAAATTCTGTTTAAAAATGGTTTTATTAAAAACAAAACTTCCTTAAAAGGAATATAGATTAAAGCTCGCCAAAAATAAACATAAATTAAAATATAAAATTATAGTTAGGCAATGAACTCTATACATTTTAATGATGGCAGATATGTAAAAAATATAAAACATCTATTCTATTTAAGAAATTTAAAAATTCTACATATGTATTTCCTTCATCGTTTGAAAACATATATATAAACATTATTTAAAAAAAATTATAATAATTAAAAATATTTTAATGCAAATGCAATATTTATTCATATTGCTTATGTGTGTATAAATATTACAAATGTCAATATCTGAGACACAATTATCTTTTATTTTTTTCTTTTCCCTTAAAGCTTCAGTAATTTTTTTTTAATTTTTTTTTTTTAATTACTGTTTTATTCTATGATTTTTCTCTCGTTGTATTATATATTATCAAAATTGAAACAATGGCAAATACCTGAAAAAGTTACAAAATAACTATTAGTAATTACATATGTATATGCACACATATTTATAATAATTATTTTATAAATTTTCTGACTATTTGCATCATTTTTAATAAAATATAATTTATTAAAAACCATAGTTTTGGACAGTTTAGGACACTAGGGTTTTGGACAGGACGGTAAAAACCATGGTTTATACCGTGGTTTTTACCATAGTGTCCGAAACCTTGCCAACCCTGAAATACAGGCTAGGTCCCTTTAGAAAGACCAATATGAAGCAATCCACCTAGGTCTAAGACCTAAATTAGGAAAAAAAATATCATGGTGGGGGGGGGGGGGAGTAAAGTGAATGTTTTGATTATTTTGCAAGAGATTTTTGCACAGTAAGTTTATTGCATTTAATATATTTTATTAATTTTTCAGGTTATCAGTTCATAAATTTAATTATTTTACAAGCTGACTTTTTTTTTCTTTTTTTTTTTTTTTAAACATTTTAAAAGTTGTTGATGGTTTTAAAATTGAGGCCGATTGATTGCACTAGGATCCTAGGCCTATGTGAGAGTGTCTTCCATGGGGGTCTTTCTAAGGGATCCGCATTTAACTTAGTTTCGGAGAAAACCACCGAACACTTCGAACGGCTAGGCCGACGAGCGCGGCCAGTGATCAAACCCAGCACCTCATGTCTACAGTTTCAATGACAGGACCTCTTGGCCGTTAGTGGATCCTAGCATTTGAAATGCTAAAACTTTTATTATTATTATTATTATTGTAAGAATAAAAAATAAATTTAGAAAAGCGATTTAAATAACCACATTTTTCCTTTTCATTAAAATCGTTATCATTTTTAAAAAAATTAATGGTACAAATTTTTGAATTAATTTTTGAATGATTAAAAAATGTAATTTTGCAGAGAAATAATGCAAATTGTTTTAGATAAAACTGTGAAGTAACTGTTACACTGCATACAAGGCATACATTTTTCAGTTAAATAAATTTCTTACTTTAAAATAAACTGGTTGACGTGAAGTGCCGGGTTTGATTCTAGGTTGCACTCGTTAACTTCATCGTTCGAAGTTTTCCGTGGTTTTCTTCAAAACTCGAGCAAATACAGGCTAGGTCTCTTTTAAAAAACAATATGGAGGCAATCTATCTAGGTCTACCAAGTGCAGATAAAACATTTTAGAGGGGAGAAGGGTTGAAGCTTTGGTGAAACAAGCTTTATTTGGAAGAAAAACAATTAACTGATAAAATATATGTTTTACATGTCATGTAGAAATGACTTAAAAATTTTATCGAAAACTATTTTGCTAAAATTTCGAAATCATTTTTACATAAGCAGATGGAAAATGTCTAGTTCAATTCCAGGCTTGTCAACGTAGCCGTTTTAAATTTCCAGTGGTTTTCTTCAAAACTTGCATATATCTGAGTCCCATACCTAGATGGATGACACAGGTAATCTACCTAGGTTTAGAACCAAAGTGAAGTCAATAGGTCTTAAATTAACAAAACATAATTAGAATTAGGGTGGGGGGGGGATAAATGTTAATTGTTTTGTGTAATTTTTTTTTTTTTTTACCCTACTGAGTTTATTGTACTTTTAATATATCTTATAAATTTCTCAGATTTTCATGTAACAGATTTTCTTACAATCTAATTAATTTTAATTTTGATAATTATTTAAATAAATTTATAATTAAATTATTTTATTTTATAAATTTCTCAGGTATTCAGTTCATGGATTTAAATTTTTTGCAAACTGACTTTTTTTTTTTTTTTAAGCATAACCATTATTTATAAATGTTATTTATTTTTCATTCAAAAAGCTGATTCCGTATATATTATTTATTTATTATGATTTTTTTTTTTTTTTTTTTTTTTTTTACCTTAGAACAGAGGTTTACAAATTCGCTTTTCACCTTTTGATTAAATTTTTTTTTTTTTTTTTTTTTAAACAATAGTATATATTTCTGAGTTGAAGTTGGGATAACTAAAATAATTTTAACATAGGAATAAATGAAAATTGTTTCAAATAAGACTTTTTAAGGCTCTTTTACATTGCATACAAGGCATATATATCAGTTACATTTCTTTCTTCAAAATAAACTGATTAATGGTAAATGCTGGGTTCGATCCCAGATCACGATCGGCAATTTAACAGTTCCGAGTTTTCCGGTTTTTATTTTTTTAACTCGCGTAAATATGGACTTGGTTTCGTTAAGAAGGTGTTGGTGTTGATGTTTGGGATTAAGGCCGATTGACTACACTTGCGTCCTAGGCCTGAGGAGGAGTGCCTTCCATGGAGGTCTTTCTAAGGAATCGTATCCCGTATTTACGCAAGTTTCGGAGAAAACCACGGAAAACTCCGAACGGCTAGATTGACGAGCGCGACCTGGGTTCGAACCCGGCACCTCACGTTTCCTTAAAAAGACTACTACGGAGGCAATGCACCTAGGCTTAATTACAGTCAATTAGCTTTAACTTCTACATAACTACCTCCAAATAAAACATAATTAGCAGGGGGTGGGGTATAAATATCTCATATAATGTATATATTAAAACTACCTTAATTATTTTCTAATGAATTATTTTCTTTCATAGTTTATTGCGTTTTCTATATTTTGCATATTTCTATAGCATTCATTAAAGTTTTTACACCAAGGAATAAAATTCTTTAAAATAAAATATGAAAGTATTTATGAACAGGAAAATTTATATAAGAAATAGCTGAAATTTATCCATAACATCGAAAATTATGTTAAATAAAATTAGGAAAAGTAAGATAATAAAGTGTAAGTATGTTGGGAAATATTATATATAAATATATATATATTCCTACGTGAGTTTTATGAGAACCCATGAAGTCTAATATAATTCATATATATTTAAATTTTGTTATTCCCAACTTCGTTTAAAAATTAATGTTGCTATCGAGAGTCGTCAATAGATGGCGTGAGGGTCAGCCGTGATAGCCGCCTCAGTCAAAATCGGGACCATTTTCGTAATACGGCGTTCGATCTCCTATTTATTCTAGCTTCATGTATAATATATTACTTAGAATTTTAATTTGTTTAGTTAGCAAATAATTCAAGCGTTACCTTTCTGAGTTCATTACAGGATATTGTATTCCAGTACAATATTTATATATATTGTGAAATTTGAATTTTTATAACAGGAAAAAATTGCATTATCCAAAAATGAGCTTAGAGCTCAGTGACATAAGAGGCAAAAATGAAAACTGTGCATGGACTCTACTGTATGTTCTACTAACCTAAGGCTCCTATACAGGCCCGATTAAGCTCTGACGCTAGGGGAAGCTCAGCAGAATTTCGGGGCCCCCTTTCATTTCAGAAAATCTTGTTTTCCTGTTACATATTGTAATATAAAAATGCTATAGACCAAAAAATAGTGTGCGTTTATTATTTTAATTTTTTTTTTTTTTCATACATCTGGGTGGTTTTTACACAAAACATTAAAATCATACAACTTTTTAACTAAGAACATTCAGATTTTTGAGGTTAAATAATAGATTTTTCTCGAAATAGTGAGTGTTTTGTCTTGTTTTAGGTAACCTTTCTCAGAAAAAATTCAATCTCCGTGTGAAAATATGAAACAAAAAATTCAAGACTATGTTTTTAATCGTTATGGGGCCCCCTCTCAAATTTTACAGGGGAAGCTTGTGCTTCCTGAGCCTTTTGGATAATCAGGCCCTGCTCCTATATATACGAGCTGGCGCATCAGGCATTTTGTTGCCTTAGGGTTGCCACGTGTACCCAGCGCGTTTCTCTGATAAACAAACGACAAACATTTTTTTTTTTTTTTTTATCGTCTTACGTTGCTTTAAAGTAACTTGTTTTATTATATTTCATAATTTTAGCGAAGTAAACTATGATATGGAAGTTTGTTTAGCGATAAACTGCTATAATCATTCAAGAAGAAAATATAAAGTGTTCGCAGACTGTGTATTTGAGTTTTGGCGACATTTTGTAAAAGAAACAGAAACCGTCCTAACAGCACATCTTACCCCAGTACATCCATATGATATCCTCAGAATAAAATGACATCCTGAGAATGTATTGTGAAAAAAATGTGTTTTTAGGAATATGTTTGTTGCTTATTGCTCTAATCTTGACCGGATTAGCTTCAGATCAAGATTTCTTAAAATCATTAGGGAAGCGATAACGACGCCAAGCGGGAATTCTGTCCTCTTCGGAGGCAAAAAAATGGCGGTGATGCGCCGGCCTATTATTTTATTTAGGGGCTCTATTAGTAACCGTGATAAAAAAAATAAATAAAAGTGACCCCATCCTCAGAAGCATCTGTAAAATATCTTAACATATTGTTATCGGGGTATTTTCCTATTTTGAACAGTAAACTATGCCTTTTGGCATTCCTCTAAATCGTTATATTTTTAGAGAAATAATTTTGTGTATTTCAGATTAAACCAATTAAATTTGATCTTCAATTGATATGAAATTCCACTAACGTGTATATGGGTTAGTGGCATATAAAAGGTTTAATGAATATGCAAATTTCATTTTTAATTTAAAATATTGTTTTAGAGGAACGACTAAGAGCAGGGCTGATCTTTATTTTATTTCAAACGAGAATTTTCATTTGCCGATGCGAATGTGTTAATTTTGCCCAAGGACAAAACAAACTTTCACTAAGATGCTATAAATACTCATGAATTAGAATATAAAATTGTATGAGCCTGGTATCCCATTTTTCTGACAAATACATCCCTGCTTACTTCCGCATCAGATTGCTTCTCCTACCCATTGTTTTAGATACTCTCTTGATTTCACAATAACAGTATATGCTTTAGGGCCTTAGAAGCCGATTCTTAAAAATTCCAATGGAATGTCTAAGGTACCTTTCAACTAAAAAACAACGAACTAGTTCATTGTTATTGCGTTTGAATGTAAGAATTTCAAAAATTCCTAATATTTAATGTATAATTTATAAACTTTATTTTAGCTTACAATATCTATGTTTGAATAATATTTTTGTCATGCATATCTAAAGTTTTTTACCATGCCAGCTGGTTCTGGAGGGGGCTTGAGCCCCCTAAGCCCCCTCCGTGGGTGCGCCTCTGCTCCTAAGGATGGTCCAGAGACGTACCATCACAATTTTGATCCTCTACTGAGTAGATGGCTCCCCTGCTTCGGTGACATCTTATATTTACCGATAAATGTATGTACATGGTTGAGATTATATAGGTTTTAGGTAGCACTAGTGCTACACTATTGACAAATGGCAACTGTCTAGGATACGCCCCGAAACGTGGTCAGAAGACATCAGTGGCGGCTCGTGAGTGACGTTTTGGGAGGGCTGCAGGCTAATGACTGAAAACACTATGTTAACAACGAAAACGTTTTCTTTTAATTGGCTCTTGAAGTGTTAACATGTTTACTTAGATTGTCGAAATAAGCGAATCAGCCAATTAGGTGAATAAAAGTTCCATTCTTTGTACTTTTTCTAGACGTTTCGATGAAGTACCCTCAATACGAGCCGCCACTGGAAGACATATCATCAAAATTTTGCTCCTCCATGGAGGGGAATGGAGCCTTCATGGTGAAGATAGATTAAATCGGAGAATCATTTTGAATGATAATCATAACAGAACTCCATCAAAAATGTTTTCCAATGCACCTACAATATTAAAAATTTATCTAAAGCCATAATTCCGATACAACTTGAAACTTTATTAAGACTTGTAATTCTATTCATAGCATTTCTCTCAAAGCACCAATTCCATTTACTTCCCCAGGACCATCCTTATGGGTGAGTCCCAGACTATTTGCCAATTGACCAAAGCGCAACACTAATGTGACGTAAAACCCAACCAACAAACCGTTTAATATTCCATTTAATATCTTACTTTAAAAAGCAAAAATTTCGAGTATGTAAGCCTTCGTATACAAATTTCGTTTGGCAGATCTTCACTTCAAATTACACTTTCATTATTGTTTGCACAAATATGAGGCTTTCGCTTTCGCTAAATCTGTGTGCTCCATGTGTTGCTAACAATAATGTAATGATGGGGTCAATGATGAGAAAACGCTGACACAAACTTAGCAGAAGGAACAAAATGAGAGTTTACTATTTTTGGCGAATTAGCACACTTATGGCATCAGGCAGCTGCAACTGAATTCCAACAGTTCGAGGGTTATACGCGCGCCTTCCACCGGGTTAAATTAGTTTTTCAATTAGGTCTTTTAACACGTTCGCTGCCGGTTTCACGTGACTAAAATTTGAAATGACGTTTTTTTTCCTTTAACCCGCCGAATATGTTTGACGTGTTGCATAAGAGCGCTACATCGCCAAATGTTATAGGCTTTGTGTTTACCTTTGCTTGTTTGCGTCATGTGTTACGTCAATACGCTGTATTACGTCAAACGTGTGAAAATTCATCTGCTCGTTACAAACAAACTCTGGAGTTAATGAGTAATAAGTTAAATTTCCATAGCAAATAGTTTCGTTTGTACTGAGCAGATAAAATATCTCGCTGACGGCATCACCTCGGTTGCATATTGATGATACGTGTTTTATTAGAGAGAGAGTATTCTATTTTGAAATACCCTTCCATGGAGAATGAAATTTTTGATCGCATGTTTCCGGACCACTTCTAGGGCTGAGTCCCCGACCGTTGCCAATCGCCCATTGCGCAGCACTAGTGTGACGTAAAACCCAACCAACCATCTATTTTGAAATATGAATATTTGTGATGTTTGCGTTAGTACTGTTTGGCTGGTTGAATAGAGTTGGAATTTAAGAGTTACTTTTGAATTTAAGAGGTTGGTTTGTTGATTGTGTTTTACGTCATACTAGTGCTGCGCAATGGACAATTGGCGATGGTCTGGGTCTCACCCCTAGAGTGGTCCAGGGACATGCCATCACAATTTTGATCCTCCACGGAAGGTATGACTCTCACGCTTCGTAGACACCCAGAGATATAATTAATATGGGAAAATGGAAAACATTGCGGGCACGACAGATTTTATGAGCACCAGCCACCATTAGTATACACAATGGTTTTTGGCAGGCTCGAGTACCGAACCCTTAATCTTCCAATTCCGAGCCCGGCGCTCTACCGACTGGGCAACCACGGTCCTGAAT
Organism: Salticus scenicus; assembly: GCA_963930645.1. Classification (NCBI taxonomy): domain Eukaryota; kingdom Metazoa; phylum Arthropoda; class Arachnida; order Araneae; family Salticidae; genus Salticus; species Salticus scenicus. The sequence continues at coordinate 71,046,899 of OZ005662.1, read as the reverse complement.
TTTAGAGGCATATTTTTGAATTTCATGCCAATACTGGTTGTTACAGTACAAAATTTTGTATACTTTTTAATTTCATGCATTTTGAGATAGGGGTATAGTGAACAGACCAGAGTACCTTTATAATACAGAATCGTTAAAATTTGCTATAATTATCCAGTTGCGGATTTATTTTTTCATTCCTAATGAATGAGGACTATAAATAAAATATTAATGATAAATAATTTACTTTATACAACTTTTGGAAACTTTTAAATTTAAAATTCCTAAGTAAAAAAGTATACTTCATGCGGTTTTGTTAAATAAATCCTTGTCGAATCCTGTCCTTAGTCAGTGTAAGAACATGATTCAATAAGGATTTATTTAACAAAACCTTGTGAAGTGTACTTTTTTTACATAGGAATTTTTGCTAGTGTTCGGAGACTTTTGTTACCGACTGTACAGTCGGCTGCAAAATTATTCGAGCACTAGCCAATAATTCCTATATTTAAAAAGTACACTTAAGACTGTTTTGCTAAGTAAATCCTTGTCGAATCATGTTCTTAGACTGATTAAGAACATGACTCGACAAGGATTTATTTAACAAAGCTGTATTAAGTGTACTTTTTTTTTTTTTTTGGCAAGGATTATTGCTAGTGCTCGAATAATTTTGCAGCCGACTGTACTTATAGCTGTTAAATTATTGGAAATAAAAACACTATAATCTAAACACTTATCATCAATTACTAAAGCAACACACTTTTCAGGGGCATTTAGTGTGATTGTATAATCTAAGTTTTATTTTTTTATTTGTGATTGATTAGTTATAAATTCGAAATTATTTCGTTTTTTTTTTTTTTTTTTTAATTCTATTTTATGAAAATTTTCCTTTTGTCCTATGTATTATTATTATTCGGATTTTTTTTTTTCGAGACGCGTTTTCTTTTTAGGTTAGATCGCCGAAAAGCTCGCTTTCGTATGCCGCCGGTGTAAGGTTGCTATTCGGAACACGATGCGAAATGGCGCCGTCTTGGCGATTTTCGAAATTTCGCCAAGCGGCAGCCTAAAGTAAACTTTCACCTGTAAAGCAATACGTCACATCCCGCGCTGGCGCGAGATCGGCAGCGAACGTGTTAAATTAAATAATTTTAATTAGCTTCTTATTTCTATGATGAATGATAGTAAAAAATCTTTTGATGTTTAAGAAGATTTTGAAATAGTATTTTTATTTAAACGACCAAACAATAGTATTAAGCAATCTGAACTAATTGAATTATTAAATATATATATATATATATTTAATAATTAAATTAATTTTTAATTAAAATATATAGCTATAAATTATGTATATATATAATGATTTATAGTAAAAAAATCGTTTTATATTAAAAAAAAAAAAAAAAAAAAATTGGCGGTGATTGTGGTAGTGTTAAAGCCGGTTGATAACTTGAGTGCCCTACACCTGCGTGAAATGCTCTCTGGGTTGGGTATAGGGGGCGGGACCCTTAGCCTATACTTGCGAAAGTTTCGAAGAAAACCACGGGAAACTCTCAACGGCTTGGTCGACGAACGCGACTTGGGATCGAACTTAACACTTCCATTCTACTAGCATCGATTACCGCTCGGATGTTTAAATAAACTTTTTAACTGAAAGTCCAAACAACAGTATTAAACAATCTCACTTAATTGAAATCTTAAAAATTTTATTTTTAATTAATAAATTAGTTTTTTACTTAGAATATTTCATTAAATATTTTTATAACTAGGTTTTCCTAATAATCATTCATATATATATATATATATATATAATCTTTTATTATTAAAAGTATTTTAAAGCAGTTTTTTTTTTTTTAATTAATATTAAAACCCAAAACAATAGTATTAAATAATATCGACTAATTTATTATATGTATATATAATATGTATATTAGTTAAATTAGTTTTCTAAAATTTTTAGTTAATTTTTTAAAACTTATTTTTATTTATTTATTTATTTTATTTTATTTTACTTTTTAATCATTCATAGAAAAGAAATATATATATTAATTTTTTTAAAAATAGGTTTTCCATTTAAAAGCTCAAATAGTTCTATTAAACAAATTAATTTAAACATTATTAAATTTCACTATTAATAAATAAAGATGTTTTTAATATGTATTTTATTTTTTAAGTATAATCTTTCACATAATATTATATATATATATATACACAAAGTATTTTGACAGAAATTAAAAGCATCCATATACATTCATCTACACATACATTAAGTAGTAATAATGGCTAAATTTTAGCAGAAATTTAAAAGATCATAAAAAATTTAGAGATTGCCTAAAAGCTATTCGCTTACTCCAGCCATTAGTTTACCTTCAACAAAAGAGGGGGCATATTTATTAGGTCTTTGTATAAATTCGTGCGTTTTTTTTTTTTTTTTTTTTGCTTCATTTCATAAAAATACATCAAATCAAATGACAATTTTTAATCAAAATACTCTCCATTACTTTCTACAATCTTTGACCACTTTTCAGGTAACAAATGTATACCACGGCGATAGAAGCTCCCGTCTTTGGAGGCAATAAAATGATCCGCGTCCGCACGAACTTTTGCAACGACCTAATAAATAAAAATGACAATGACAGACTTTCACAGTCCGACTTAATATTTTTTCTTACTGACAGCTTTTAAAAAAAGCAGTTAATCGATTAGGGAATCGATTAAAATATTAATTTAATTTATTTAATTAAAGTAGATCTCTTGATCGATTAGGGAACGGGGACGTGCTCTCTGGGACGATACCTCCCTTATCTTCAAATGGGGAAGGAATGAGCTACCAGGTGTAAGATGTGTTCGCAAATAGCACTGTTCGGATGTAGCACGTAACGAAAAGAAATCAACTTTTTTTTTTTTTTTTTTTTTTTTTTTTTTTACTCCCCCCCCCCACCCCAAGGTGTCGACAACCTTCACTATCTTTCTTTAAAGTGTAATTGTGTACAAAGTTACATGGTAATCTGTAGAAGTTTTCAAAGCTTTTCTTTTCAGTCTGTCCTCTACCCTCCTCCCCAAATATGCATGTAACTCTGAAAGAATAAAATAAAATAAATAAATAAATAAATATACACACACACATATATATATATATATATAATATGAATAAAAAGAAGGAAAACTATGTGAAACAAGGGCAAAATACAAAAAAATAAAACAGAAATAACAAGAAGGAGCAGAGACCGCCAAGGTTTAAGATGGGTGGAACGGATTAAACCACTTTGTTGAGCGTCCAACCTTTCCGAAATCCTTTTCAAGAAAAGGAAAGAAAAAAGTAGAAATGAACATAACTACATCTATATTTAATATATATATGCATATTAGAGTGAGTGATAATTAAAGAAAAATTCACTAAAATTTGTTTTTTTTAAAAAAGGGGATTTTCTACTTTTTATAATCTGTAGAAATTTGATATAAAAACTGCATTTTTTTTTCTCTGTCTCCTACCCCCCCCCCTTCCCCTTCTTTGGTTCCATTCTGATATATGTAATTCTAATTATACTATTCAAAATTCTAATGGATAATTAAACAAAGCTTCAAAAAAACTGTAAATGATTTTCGTCTGAAAAAAAATAAATTTGTGTTTTGCTTGGGCCTATAATACCGTTTCTGATAGATCATTTGAATGGACCAAACTTTTGAAATCAATATATTTGCGAAACTGTTTTCCTTTCAATGTATTTTGGTATATCCAGACTTTTGAAACACCCTGTATAAATAAAACTAAATAATAATACGAAGCAACAGAGGCCACCACCGCTTATGACGGGTAGAGAAATTTAAACAAGTATTACATGAGCCCATTTTTTTCCAAATCCTCTGCAAGACCATAAAAAGAAAATATAAGAAAAAATTTTGAAAATTGAAGATTTTTATACTATTATTAAGAGAAAAAAATTATTATTTTATAATCATTGAATTGAAATCACATTTTTATGAACTAAATAAATCATACATACTATATTTTAAAATATTACCTATTTTGTACAGCTATACTTAACATAATATACATATTACAGTGAAAACATTTCGTTGAAATTTGTAGGGAAAAAAAAACTCATATGCCCCTCCAGCCTTCCGTAATTTGTTGAAATTTGCTTTAAAAAACTACATTTTTTAATCCTAAACCCGTCCCTATCAGATATATGTAACTCTCAGTACATATTACTTAAAATTCTAATGATAATTAAACAAAGTTTCATTAATATCTTAAAAAAAAAATATTTTTTTTTCTTTTATCTTGTTATACTCATTGTGGTCCTCTTTAGCCCCCTCTCCCCCCCTGTATATTTGAGCTTTAGTGGGGCTTTTGTCCGGTGGGGATTTTGTCCGGTGGGGTTTTTGTCCGGTGGAGATTTTGTCCGGCGGGGATTTTGTCCGGTGGGGCTTTTGTCCGGGACCCGTCAGGCAGTGAAGTTTATATTCTGAATCGCAGCGAACAAGCGAACAGCCGGCTGTTTTTTTAATGTGCTACCAGAATTGGCACTTTAGCGCTTGAAAAGTAGCCAGCCTCCTTCGCCAAGCAGTTACCCTGTAATACAACTTCCCCGCAATACGCTGGCATAGCCGAAGTACGTTTTCACCCATTTTACGTTACGGCTACGGAGCTTTCACTTCTTATCTATCTACCTTCTTTGGTCTCCACAAGCGAACAAGACGCTAGCTTTTCCGAATAATGAGGGGGGGGGGGGAGCTCGTCCAATCGAAGCCGTTCTACGTCACTAGCCCCGACTGGCCCAGCCCCTCGCCCACTGTCACTGGTTCTCCTGGTAGAAAAGCAAGACAACATACATAAGAATAAAATTTTCCGATCAGAATATTGCATCATAAAACTTTTTTCCCAGAAAAACGAAAAGCTTTTAGCGTTCCAAAGAAAAAAAATAAAACTATTTACGCTTTTAATTTTACAAGCCGTCATAAGACATTCAATTCTGACCTACAATTGTGAAAAAAAGCATCTTAATGACCCTTAAATCGGACCCCACACCAAGATCATGCTCACTTTTTAAGGGCTCTTACAGCACGGAAAATAGTAAAGACACTCTGTTATGCATCACTGCCTCTCTCTCCGAAACGATACATAAAACAGCAATAAATCAGGTTTTGCCGGCTTTTGTCAGCGTTAAACATTTATTGCGTGGGGCCAAAAGCTTTGCAGCTGTGCGTAAGTAATTTTGTTTATGCATATGCATTATCTGGATGAACGATTTACACAAGGCATAGGCTGAATTTTTATTCTTCTCTTTACATTCCTCTTCAATTTTAATACTCATTCATAAGAGAGTTTTTCCTTTATACTTTTTGTCGCAGGAAATACATAAGGAATTAATTGAATTGTCAGTAATTAAAGTGACTTTTTACACACAAGATTTTGTTTTATGTAATTTCAGCTGCGACATTAATGTGAGGCATGGAGCACACATGCTTTCTTGGAAATTTTCGTAGCAATTGTACCTCAGGACCTCAGGTCAGGAACTACTACACAGAATTTCATAAAATTTTGTATATAGTTGCACCTCGACATAAATTATTGCCTACCAACTTTTGGTGAAAAACAATACATAACGATGTGAAAATAGTTCAAAAAGGGAAAAAAATTTTTGAACAAACAACAAATAGTGATGAAAAGTTTCCAAAGAAATGAGTTTTAGGGCCTCCTGCTACTCAGGGCCCGGGGCACGTTCCCACGTGCGCCTGCAATAATCAGGCTCTGAGTAATGCATAAATTTCCGGTAAAAAAAAAAAAAAAAAAGCTCATGGGAGCGGGGGGAAGGGGATCTGGAACACTGGACCCCATCCCCGTCACTACGCCACTGCGTGGAGCTATTCCTTTATATGAAGATATTTTTACAGAAACGCAGAGAATAAGGATAAGTAATAAAACTTAGCGTAAAAAATACATGTAATAAAATTTTATAATAAATTTAACTAAACAAACATTGTAAACTTTCTTCTCACTCTATATTTTGTATATAAAAAAAAAAAAAGTGTATATAAATATTTGTATTATAAACACTTTAAAAGCACGTAAAATAAATAAATATTTATTTTATTTTTTTTAATATTATCCGAAGCTTTTCGTTTTAAAATTCCAAAGCATCAGGGATTTTTATTACTGAATTAAATGAGCAGTTTTTAAATGATTTTCCTTTCACAGTCAACAATTAAGTCTTTTAATAACGTGAATAGCAGCAAAGTCAATTTGAAGTCCGGTAAAGGTTGGGCCAAGGAGCTAAGGAAAGTAAGAGAAGCTGGAACTATTGGAAAATCACACGAGGCTGTTGTAGGAGAAAAACCATAATGAACTACCAGAAATAAACTATTACCTATTTTATAATATTGTGCCAAATTATTGGCCAAATTGGGATACGGACAAAAGCCCCACCGGACAAAATCCCCACGGACAAAATCCCCCCGGACAAAAGCCCCACCGGACAAAATCCCCACCGGACAAAATCCCCACCGGACAAAAACCCCACCGGACAAAATCCCCACCGGACAAAATCCCCACCGGGCATAATCCCCACCGGACAAAAACCCCACCGGACATAATCCCCACCGGACAAAAACCCCACCGGACATAATCCCCACCGGACAAAAACCCCACTTAGCCCGGACAAAGGCCCTACGTATGATATTTTGGATAAAATTAACATTTCAAAATTAATTAAACTCGTTATAAAATAAATTATTCAATAAATCTGTTACTTTTCCCACTAGAAACTCGGTGTGATAGCTCATAGTTTATTAAAGATATTAACTGTTAATTGTTTTCTTATCTGCACTAAATTCTTCACGGGTTATTATTAATTTAATTACAAATTAATTATTTTTGGTTAACGTGGATTTCGGTGACATTTAATCTTCTGCTATTCTTAATTTTACTATGTTTTTGTGTCTACAAATCAAATGAGGGTATTTTCGAAAGTGCAAAATTATTATTAGTTGGCTCGAAAAGGGGGGGGGGGGACAAAAAAATTGAAATTAGCGTGAGATCGCTTAAAATTGGTACATGTAGATTTTTTGGGCTTATAAATAGGATGAGGATATTTTCGAAAGTCTAAAATTATTAGGAAGATCGGAAAGGGGGGGGGGCGAAGGGGTAAAAAATAGAATTGGAGTTAACTCGTTCAAAATAGGTACATAAAGGTTTTGGGGGTCTACAGATCGAATGAGAATATTTTTGAGAGTGTAAAATTATTAAGAGGAGCGGGAAGGGAAGGCGAAGGGGCAAAAAAGTAAAAATACCGTTAGACCGTTTAAAATTGGGGTATATAGGTTTTCGGAGCCTACAAACAGGATGAGAATATTTTCGAAAGTCTAAAATTATTAGAAAGGGCGAATGGGGGGGAGGGACGAAGGGACAGAAAAATAGAAATTGAGTTTTATCGTTCAAAATAGGAATATAACTGTTTTGGGGGTCTACAAATCGAATGAGAATATTTTAATATTTTAATATTGGAATATTTTATAATAATGAAAATAGCGTTGTACGCGTACACACATGCTAACACACACACACACACAAATACACACACAGACAAAATTTGCTGAAATAATTTTCGGCTTTCATGGTGTGTGAAACGTGTATATTTATGCTTGTATGAAAACGCATTCATAATACATATATACATATGTATATATAATTAAAAGCATTAAACAGATTACTTTTTATGTCGAATATATATCGTGTAAACTGTACATGCGCACCATATGATGTACTAAAAAAAATTCGTACAACACTGAAAATTAATATTAAGTAGTTTTCCCATTTATATTCTTCACAATGAATCAGAAATACTTTGTGACACCCTGTTAGTCAATCAATTACGCTAATCATATCATATTTCACAAATATTGCTATTGGTATTGGGAGTAAAGGCGAAAGATTGCACTAAGGTCCTAGACCTGAAGGGGAGTGCCTTCCGTGGGGCCTTTCTAAGGGGTCCTAGCGCGCCTTTACACAAGTTTTGGTGAAAACCACGGAAAACACCGAACGGCTCGGTCGACGAGAGAGACCTGGGATCGATCTCGTAATCTTACGTCTACCAGTTTACAGGACAGAACCTCTCGAGTGCTAGCGGGCCCTTATTTTACATGAAAAATTATTTTGTATACATCAAATATATGTATATTAATTTTGTTACATCGTATTTAGTATAAAGGTACCAAATTGTGCTTTAAATATGTACCTCGCATAGAATATACAAATTATTTTAATTAGTTCCTTTTTCGATAATTATTAGTAGGAAACATTTTTATATTAAAAAAAATTTTTATTTTTTTTTTTCCTATTAAATCCAAACAGTAATATTATATATAATACAATATTGAATTATCTTAAATAATTCAATAATTTTTAAAAAAATCTATTTTTAATAATTAAATTACGTATTATCAATTAAAATATTTTATTAAATGAATTTTAACCTTAAAAAAAAAAAAAAAAAGAAAAAAGAAATATATATATATATAAGCATTCTTTTTTCTTTTAAATCTTTTTTATTAAAAATATTTTACTATAAGATTCACAATTAAAATCTGAAACATTATTATTCAAGCAATCTCTTTTTTTTTTTAATTGAAATGTATATTTTTAATAATTAAATTAGTTTTTCAATTAGGTCTTTTAAATTAAATAATTTTTATTAGCTCCTTATTTCTATGATGAAGGATAGTAAAAAACCTTTTGATGTTTAAGAACATTTTGAAATAGTATTTTTATTTAAACGACCAAACAATAGTATTAAGCAATCTGAACTAATTGAATTATTAAAAAAAAAAAAAAAAATTAATAATTAAATTAATTTTTAATTAAAATATATTGCTATAAATTATGTATATATATATATATAATCATTTATAGTAAAAGAATCATTTTATATTTGAAAAAAAAAAATCTTCCTGGTGATTGTGGTAGTGTTAAAGCCGGTTGATAAATTGAGTGCCCTATACTTGCGAAAGTTTCGAAGAAAACCACGGGAAACTCTCAACGGCTTGGTCGACGAACGCGACTTCGGATTGAACTTAACACTTCCATTCTACTAGCATCGATTACCGCTCGGATGTTTAAATAAACTTTTTAACTGAAAGTCCAGACAACAGTATTAAACAATCTCACTTAATTGAAATCTTAAAAATTTTATTTTCAATTAATAAATTAGTTTTTTACTTAGAATATTTCATTAAATATTTTTATAACTAGGTTTTCCTTATAATCATTCATATATATATATAATCTTTTATTATTAAAAGTATTTTAAAACAGTTTTTTTTTTTTTTTTTTTAAATTAATATTAAAACCCAAAACAATAGTATTAAATAGTCTAGACTAATTTATTATATGTATATATTATATGTATATTAGTTAAATTAGTTTTCTAAAATTTTTAGTTAATTTTTTAAAACTTATTTTTATTTATTTATTTATTTATTTATTTTATTTTACTTTTTAATCATTCATAGAAAAAAAAAAATATATATATATATATATATATTAATTAAAAAAAATATATGTTTTCCATTTAAAAGCTCAAATAGTTCTATTAAACAAATTAATTTAAACATTAAATATTTTCACTTTTAATAAATAAAGATGTTTTTAATATATATTTTATTTTTTAATTTTTTGTGTATAATCTTTCACATAATAATAATAATAATATATATATATATATATATATATATATATACACACACACAAAGTATTTTGACAGAAATTAAAAGTATCCATATACATTCATCTACACATACAACGAGTAGTAATGATGGCAAAATTTTAGCAGAAATCCCTCCGTATCAGATATATGTAACTCTCAGTATATATTACTTAAAACTCTAATGATAATTAAACAGTTTCATTAATATCTTAAATATATATATATATATATATATATAAATTATCTTGCTATACTCATTGTGGTCCCCTTTAGCCTCCCCCCCCATATATATTTGAGCTTTAGTGGGGTTTTTGTCCGATGGGGCTTTTGTCCGGCGGGGCTTTTGTCCGGTGGAGGTTTTGTCCGGTGGGGCTTTTGTCCGGCGGGGATTTTGTCCGGTGGGGCTTTTGTCCGGCGGGGATTTTGTCCGGTGGGGCTTTTGTCCGTGGGGATTTTGTCCGTGGGGATTTTGTCCGGTGGGGCTTTTGTCCGGGACCCGGCCAAATTATAGCATCTTTAGAATTTATTGTATTTTTGCTTTTAATTATAGTAATAGTTTCGGATATGTAAAGTTCTTGGATAGTAGGTGGTGCTGTAACAATTTTGGCGTTATCCCACATCGGGTTAGCGTTTGGGTTAGCATAAATGAAATCGACCAGAGTAGAACTATTTCCTTCTTTGATATTACGTATATGTTCTTGTATTCTTTTGTTTAAAGTCTTCTTAGTTTGTCCAATATAATAGAAAAGTTCTTTGTTGTTTTCAAGGGTGGAGGTCGATTCCCCTGATGTATGGTATCTGGACAGAAAAAATGGGTCGTTTCTCCCTCACTCGTTTTTCGAAGGCACAAGTCGTTTGCCCTGATCCCCCCTTCCTGTGTCAATGTTTATGATTGGCATGTACTGATGAACAGGGGGAGGGGATGTGTCCTTCATTCCCTTACAAGTGACTTAAATAGTAAACACACACACACACAATGAAAAAAATATTCTGTGATACATTTATAGCATTTATAAATAATCTCTCGGAAGAAAATAATTTTATTTGTATATGTATATTGCATAACTGGTCCTCATGTATAGCGTAATTATTTATATATGTATGTGCTGTACTTTTATTTTACCAAAAACTCAAGTATTGATTTATCAGGTCATGAGATTAAAGCATAAATTTATTATTTTTGTATTAACAATAGAAAGATTATGTATTACGTATTTAATTTTCACAAGCCTTCCAGTTTTTTAACGTTGGTTAATTTATACACTTTTGTTTATTAATGTTAATTGTTTAATTAACAGAAAAGTATTCCTTATTTTTGCTAAATATCAAATGAAAGCTTTAAAAATATATTTATTCTGTGTTCATAAATACTAAAGTCTTACAACTTCCAATTGCGTTTGTCATATCTGACATTAACTTTACAAAACTGAACTGTTATGAAAAATTTCTGCATTATATGTGAACAATAAAAGCACGCGTTTTAGAAGAAGTCTTTTTCCTCAGGCAAGAAATGCGTACTATTTATTCTATAAAGAAGCACATACTCCGTATTTTATCTCATAAAGGTAAAATGCATTTCTTTCCTAACGAAGGAATATTTTGTTCTTTCGAAATACGTTGCCTATATTAATCTTTTATGGCGCATTCAAAGAGTTTTCTGTTTTAATTTGTGACTCTGCAAGAAAATATTTCTTGTGCACAAATTCAAAATTTACCAAAATCCGTACTTTCATTGTATTATTATATTTAAATTTTCTTCCCTGAGCAATACTAGTTTAAACGGCAATAATAAGGCAGTATGGTTGTTCCCAAATTTATATAACCAGTAATATTATAACTGTAAAAGAAGTTTCTAGACAAACCAGAAATTTTCATATCTCTGATTTAAAATGTGTGCTTGGTTACGACTGTTAAATGTACTAGTAATTTTTTTTTATTCGAAACCTAATTTTTGCCTTGTTCTTGCGTTTTAAATTTATTTCCATACACCAATTTTAAATAAAAAAGTTAAACTTTTATTATTATTATTATTTAAAAAAAGAAGAAAAAAACTGCAGGATTTGGAAAAAAAACAGTTTGTGAAAATGGAAAATGTAATTAAAGGAGTCATAATTGCCAATTTTAGCACTCGTGTTTCTTATATAGGTAAATAGCTCTAATCCCTTTGAGAGGTGTATGGATATTTCTAGTTATCTTGGAAAAGAAGTAGAGGGGAAGAGATGGGGAAAGATAATGCGGGGGAACATACCAGCGCAATCGACCTGTAGGGGGGAAACTAAATATCTCTCGCCCCCTTTAAATCAGGGGAAACGATCAGGCCCCGTCTTCAATGGGAATTTGATAGACGCCTCCAGTGGGTTCATTTAAGTCGCGGTCATGAAGTGTTAATTGTTTAATAGTTAGAGGAGAACTGAATGGGATAAATTAAATTTACGTTGTATATAACTCTTTTTTAGAGATAATGTTTAAGTGTATTTGAGTATAATTTCCTTTTATTAATTTTTTTCTTTCTTTTTTTCTATTAGTAAAAGGCAGAAATATTCCTCCAGAATCCAGTGTCACAGTAAGAATATTTACTGGAAAAGGAAGTTATGATTTAAATAAACGAAAATTAATCAAGAGGAGTGCTTTCTTCAAAGAATTGCTGCAAAATACAGATGAGACAGAAATTAGTTGCAGCAACTTAGACCCAACCGTGCTACACCAGTATTTTGTATTTTTGGAGCAAGGAGAAGTTCAAAAAAGTTTTAATTGTATAGAAAAACTGAGACGGCTGTCTTGTTTCTTAGAAGATGCTGAATTCGAGGTTTATTGTAAAGAACTAGATAGAACCCAGTAAAATATATTCCACCATAAATGTAAAGCGGACTTTATTTTTGGTTTATAAGGCAAATTTAGTCTTTGTGTTAAAATTCTAAGGAATCTTAATGTATGATTATAATTTAATGTTTGTAATTATGAACCAGTGATTGGAATTTATTTAATGTTGAATTATTATTTATAGTTTGTAATTATGTTCTGGTGGTCTCTTTAAATAAAGATTTTTTTTTTTTTTTCAGTCTCTCTAATTTAAAAGTTCAACACTAAAATAGTATACTAAACTTTGCCTGGATTTTTATCTTAATAAATCTAATCTTAAATCAAAATTTATTATCTTTATAAGAGTAGATAGAAAAGGAGAGTTCTAGGTCATGCGGGGGTTCACCGGCAAGTCGTGCGGGTGCCGCACCACCCCCTGAGGGGTCTAGATGACTTGGGGTTGACCTTGAGACATCCTCCAACTTAATCGTGAAAGATGACGAGGGTATTAATGAGGAAATTTAATTAAAAAAATGTAATGAGTGATTTATTGTAAAAGGTGACGACGGTTTTAAAGAGATGTTTTCAGTAGAATGAAAAAAGTAGGATATTGTTTGTGAGTCAGTAGGAAATTAATTAGGAGGTTAATTAAGAAATTAATTAAGAAATTAATTAAAAATTAAAAAAAAATTGAAATTAAGGAATGAATAAAATATACGAATTTAAGAATGCGGATGTGAATATACTATGAAAGAAATAGAGAGGTTTGACTGGGGCTCGAACCCGGCACCTAGTGAATGCTAGTGTCCGAAAAGAATTCAATCGTTTTAATGATATTAATTAGAGAATAATAATTAAGAAAAATATTAATTAAGGATCTTCTTGTAAAAAATCATCAAATATTTTCCGAAAAAAAGGCAATGAAAGCAAAAATTAAGTATAAAGAATGAAAGAAAGTTTAGAAACATAGATTTTGACTGAGATTCGAACCTGCTACCTTGCAGCAAAAACATATTTCAGTAGTTTTCGCATATGTGTGAGTGATTTTTCTATTATATGCCTATGCAGATCTTTTTTAACCTAAGAATACTATTGTCTAAAAATTAATCAACCATAAAAATGATATTAATTACAGAACAATAATTAAAATAAATAAATAAAAAATAATAATTAAAGATCTTGTAAAAATTCACCAGATGTTTAAAATCTCAAATGTGTAAGTGAAATTAGATTAGGATGAAAGACGAGAATTGTTTTTTGAAAGATAACTAAAAAAGAGTGATTAAAATTTCTTATTAATTACTTAATTGAAGAAAGTTTGTTAAAAAGAAAAAAAAAAAAAAAAACTTTTTAACATAATGATTTTTTAATTATGAATAACTAGTATCCATTTTAAACTGTATATATTTTTTCCATTATAAATATGATATCTTAATACAAAAAGATCGACTTTATTCACCAACGGTGACGTCACAATGTTTGCGTAAAGATGTAGCATACCCTTAAGCAATTTCTGAGAATTGGGTTGGGTACGGCATTGTCAAAAAAGAGGGGAAGAAAATTCCAGATTTAGCCTCAACTTTTCACACGTTTAAATATGTTTACTGTTGGATGTACTAAAAATTATCTGCTATTTTGAATTATGTTCAGTTTGAAGAATGTAAAAAACTTCATAGAATGTAAAATTAAAAGTTTATCATTCTCGAAAAATTCACTGTTTGAAAAAAGTCTTAACAAGTTTAAGAAAATATCGTAACATATTGTATTATATTTTACCTCTATCATTTTTCAGAAGTTACTTTAGTGCAAAATAATAGCTGATGTCGAAAATTTCTCTACCTTAAACAGTTATACTTGAGATATAACTTTTTGGAATCTTCTTATCACTGTCATCGAACATACTTGTATACTTAAAGATTTTTACAAAGGGGTATTTAATTATAAATTATATTTAAATTTCCTTATACTCGTTAAGATATTGTAAGTACGAATTTTTATTTCAAGTTTTGTATTATAGTACTAGAAATCTTCCAATATTCTTAAAATAATATAAGTTTTCGAACAGAGTGATAATTAGAAATTACCATTTTTTTAGTTTTTAACGCGATATGGAATCAAACCTGGCACTTCCCGAAAATATTTTGTAATTTATACTCAACATTAGTTATTTTAAGATATATTTGCTAAGAATTATTTAACAATCTGTGTCAAATAAAGACTTCCCAATTTCATTTATTACTACTTTTCATCACTTTACCATAGTGAAATGGTCCACGTCAATGCTACATTCACTCAGTTTTTCTTTTCCAGATACCAAATTTGTAAATGATGAACGCTAACTTTGAAAAAATTCAGAGCTGAAAAAATATTAATATATGTTTTATTAAATACATTCATGTTCACAGATGCATACTTAAGTTTTATAAAGTGTATTTAAACATACTAAAAAAATATTTTAACCAAGTATTATCGATTACAAACATATGTATATAAACTGAAAATGTTTTTGTACAAAGTATTTTAGAAATTTAGATAACTTGTTCTTGAATAAAAATATAAGAAACTTATTTTCACAATAATAAGATTATAAATGTAAGATAAATTCACAAAATTACCAGCTTGAGAGGTTGTGGGTATTCGAAAAAATCACGAAGTCAACAATTTTGGTGTTAACAACACATCTTATTTTACAAAGTGCTAAGTTTTTTAGTCATTTAGTTTGAAGTTTTTCAGACATATGCTTGTAAACTGAAATTTTTTGTGAATGAAAATTTTTTTACACAAAGTATTTTAGAAAAAAATATCATCTCAGAAATTAATTAACTTATTTTTAGAATAAAAATATAAGAAACTTATTTTTTTCTAATGGTGAGAATGAAAATGTGAGATAAAAACTCATTCTTACCAATTTAAGAGACTGCAAGTATTTAAAAAATTATGAAGTATGCGATTTTAATGTTTCACACATGTTAATAACGCGTCTTATTTTACAAAGTGCCAAGTTTTTTAAAGTCATTTAGTTTGAAGTTTTTCAGACATATGCTTCTAAACTGAAATTTTTGTAAATTAAAATTTTTTTACACAAAGTATTTTAGAAAAAAATATCATCTCAGAAATTAATTAACTTATTTTTAGAATAAAAATATAAGAAACTTATTTTTTTCTAATGGTGAGAATGAAAATGTAAGATAAAATCTCATTCATATAAATTTAAGAGACTACAAATATTTGAAAAATTCTGAAGTATGGAATTTTAATGTTTCACATGTGCTACTAACGCATCTTATTTTAAAAAGTACTAAGTTTTTTAAAATCATTTAGTTTGAAGTTTGTCACACATATGTTTATAAACGTAATTTTTGCGAATGAAAAATTTTTTACATAAAGTATTTTAGAAAAAATATCATTTCAGAAATTAACTTACTTATTTTTAGAATAAAAATATAAGAAACTTACTTTTTCTAATGGTGAGAATGAAAATGTAAGATAAAATCTCATTCATATAAATTTAAGAGACTACAAATATTTGAAAAATCATGAAGTATGGGATTTTAATGTTTCACACATGTTAATAACGCGTCTTATTTTACAAAGTGCTAAGTTTTTTTAAATCATTTAGTTTGAAGTTTTTCACACAAATGTTTATAAACGAAATTTTTTGTAAATGAAAAATTTTACACAAATTATTTTAATACAAATACTATCTCAGAAAAATTAACTTTTTGTTTTTAAATTGAAAATGTAAGCTAAAAATCGAACACTTATCAAATTTAGAAGCTGCAGATGTGTGAAGAAATCATGAACTTGAAACTTTATGTATTAACAACCTTACTTCTTTGAAAATACTAAACCACGAGTTTAAACAATTCTGTAATCAACTGTTAAAAAACATAGATCTTAGAATGTTTTTCACCCTAAAGAGTTTAACGTAGATGCGACATCCATAAAAATACTGGGTGAACGTGTACAAATTATCTACTTAGACATGTTGATAAACTAGACTTTTTCACAAGATTCGAGTATTATAGCAAGGTATGGGATAATATTTGGCTAAATTTCCACTAATATTGGCGATAGTTATAAAAATTTGACATGAAATAAGAAAATTTGGCGTTAATTCTTAAGTAAAACTGATGAACGAAGAAAAAATTTGAATTAGTTACAATCTTTTCTCGCTGTAGAATTGTCTAAGTTCTCATACTTAGTAGTTTTTAAACATTTTTAAAGTTTTCCTTTTAGAGTGATTTTTTTATACTTTGCTAAACTGAAGTATAAAATGGATAATACTTTACCATCTGAGGAGACTCACGTTTCTGTTCAACAACCCCCTTCATCAACTTTTAAGGATGAGAAGTTATCTAAACTTTTTATTTGTCCAATTTGCAATAAGTCATTTTTAAAAAAATCCTATCTTACTAGACATGTGAAGGTTCACAATGACATTAAACCTAATATTTGTTATGTGTGCGAGAAAGGATTTGTCACTTTACATCGTTTAAAAAGACATGTAGAAACCCATAGAAAAATTCCCATAAGATACATATGTGAATATTGTATTGAAAATTTCAATCGCAAGTGTGATTTATTTAAACAAAAGACATTATTTTATCAAAGTCTTACCTAAACATCTATGTATTATTTGTAAAGATGCTTTTGAACACAAGTATGAATTAGAAAAACACAAGAGGGTGCATTATCGTAAACCTGAGTATATATGTGAGGAATGTTCTATAACCTTTCCAACTAAACATGCTTTTTTAAACCATAAGCGAAAAAGTCACAAAAAGACTTTACATGCATACTGTTGCGACGAATGTACTGATACTTTTTCAAACAAACGGCATTTTTTAAAACATAAAAGAAATATGCATAAAAAATCTTCAATGCAAACTAGATGTGATGAATGCAGTGAAACTTTTCAGTGTAAGTATGAATTATTGCAACATAAGAGAAAGAATCATCTTAAAGACTTTAACATACGTAGAAATTGTAATGAACGAAGTGCTAACAATGAATTACCAACAGTTAATAATGACAGTGAGAATCTAGACTTGTTAAATTTTTTGGATAATTTTCACACTGAATGTATAAATGATGTTTTTGACTTACCTTCCAACAACTTTCAGAATGAAAATATAGACTTAGACTTCAAAATTTTTTTGAACAATTCGAATGTAGAATATGCAAGTGAAAATAATGTTGATGACTTATCTACCAAAGTTGAAAATAACGACTTTAATAATTTTAACCTGATACAAACTGATTTACCTCTAGTAAACTATGTCAATGAAAGTTCGAACTTGTTAAATTTTTTGAATAACTTTAATCCCAAATGCTTGAATGATTTTTCTGCTAACAACAAAAATATGAATTCGGATAATTTTAGTGCGAAGGAAAATGAGTTAGTGACAGATAACATTAACGATGAAAATCTAGACATGCTAAATTTTTTGAAAAACTTTAATGCTGATTGTATGAATGATATTCCAACAATATAGATTTGTGCGAATTTGCTGTTTTGTATTATTGTGAATGAGTTTCAAATAAAAAAATTTCAATGAAAATGGCTTGTTTTAATTTTTATTACAAAATCGCCTTTTATATAATATTTTCTATTAGAATACAAACTTAAGCGTCATCTTTTTGAAATAAAGCATGTAAAAAGTTTACTTGGATATTAGAGATATACTTTTTTAATTACTGTTGAAATATTGTTTGAGTATAATATTTAAACACTAAGTAAAATTTATGCAGAATAGTAGTTTTATAAACTATCAAACTTACATCGAAGAAGAAAAAACTTGTAAAATTGTTTTACCACTCAACTGTAAAGTACTTGTGAAAATCTTAAATGAATTTATCTTATTAACAATTTTCTGAAAAACTAAACGAAAAATTGTGTAAAATTTACTAAGTGTTTCACTAAAGAAGAGAATTCCACAAAAAAGTTTTGACAAGAAGTCATATACACACATGCTTGTAATTATAATCATTATGAAATATTGTTAAATATTTCTAATTTCTTGTTAAATATTTATTATATATGACTTCTTGTCAAAACTTTTTTGTGGAATTCTCTACTTTAGTGAAACACTTAGTAAATTTTACATAATTTTTCGTTTAATAATTAAAAAATATTATAATACTTAGTAAATTTTAGCAAAGTATTCTTAAAATACTTTCACTGAGATTTGCAACTTAGACAAAATTTAAGATTTTCTTAACATATGATGTTCCACATTGTTATGCAAATAGTATTGGATTGTACTTAAAGTACAAACATCTCCAATAGTTTAAAGACTTTGAGAGAAAAAAATTAAAAGATTTTTATTAAAGACCTAGAAATGCGTACAAATTAATTTTTGTAAAATGAAAATTGTTTAAATATTAGAAAATATACTTTCGTATAATGTAATTTAGTGATATTTAAAACAAATACATATCAATTCATGTTTGTGAAGATAATTCGATGTTTAGAGTGAAAATTTTTACTTCAAAGTGTATAAAAACAATAAAGTTTTTTTACAGGTCGTCAGTTTAATACACAAAGTAAAATAATATAAGTCAAGAATTGTGGGTAAACATAAGTACTTTTTGTTAAATTATGTATTCGTGACGTGACAGATAAGGATAAATTTGAAATTAGTAAAACATAACTCAGTGATATGTAAAACTAGTGCATATTAATTCACGAAGGTACATATATGTGTACAAGTTTTTACGTATGAACTTAAACAAATTCACACTACTATTTTTCAAGATTAAGTTTTATTTTTGAATGATATATGGAAATTTTTTAAATTTATTTATTTTGGGTCCCACCTCCACCCGTCACATTTGTAGAAATATGTGACGCCCCAAATCTTTCTAAGCAAGTTATGAAAGTAGCTTAATATAGCTACTAGCAGCTAGAGGATGGTATTTAGCCATTTTTAGTTCCAAATAGTGAATTTTTGGATGAATTCTTCTAAGGACATAAAAATCTTTGCATATCCTTCACGAATATGATGTTCAATAGTATCTTCAATAAGTTCGATAATGCAAGAACTTCTAAAATAGGTATGTGTCTCTTCCACATATTCATCAGGTTTTTTACGTTCCAAGGATACTTTCGTGACCATATACCATTTCAAAGCATGCTTTTTTTTAAATTCAGACTTAAGTTTTTCATGTACATGAGGCTATATATATGACTGAAATATTTCTAAATCACATTCACTGCTTTCGTTTGGATAAAACATCAGTGTTTTAAACACACATGTTTCAAATATTTCTATAGGACAGTCGTTTAAGTCATATCGGGATTTCGATTAATCATAATTTTATTATACATGAGAAAAGTATCAACTTTCCTTATACTGAAAAGATGTCTAAAATATATCATTTGATGTTCAGACGAAAACTTTTTACAACAAAGTGTAAAAATGACAAAGTTTTTTTACAGATTATCGTTAATATGCAGAGTAAAATAATATAAGTCCAACAAAGGTGAGGAGTGTGAGCAAAATGGTTGTTTTTGTCATATCATGGGTTCGTGACGTAGTGTATTAGGGGGAACTCATATCCATTGATTATAATCTTCCGTCACACATGTTATGACGTCAGCAACAGGTTTTAGCATCTCCTCAAGCTTGTTCAACCATGTCTAAACTTGAAAGTATATATCTTTTGTTGTTACTTCACATATGGTTTTTTATACCTTTTAAGTTTTATCTACAAATTTTCTAACTTCAAGCGTTGTGTTAGCAATTCTACTAAAAACAATTAATTTTTCTAAGTGATGTGACATAAAGAAAAACATTTGACAAAAATATTTAAAAAAATTTTGTAAAATTTCACAAACTTCTAAAATTAAGCTTTCACAGTTCTTACAAAATATTTTCTGTATTCTAAAAAATAAAAAAGGTAAAATACAATCGTGAAAGTATCTATATATAAAAGATTAAGTTGTTACTATAACATTATTTTTACACTCTTTGGGATAGAGATTGTGATTTTAGTTAAAGTACAAATCACTTTGAATATGCATATTCAAAGTAAGATTCAAATATGGTACTTAGGAAAATACTAACTTCCTAAGTATATCTAAAAATTTTTATAAGTCAGTTTTTCAGAAAATTGTTAATAAGATAAATTCATTTAAGATTTTTACAAGTACTTTACAATTGAGAGGTAAAACAATTTTACAAGTTTTTTCTTCTTCGATGTAAGTTTGATAGTTTATAAAACTACTATTCTGCATAAATTTTACTTAGTGTTTAAATATTATACTCAAACAATACTTCTACAGTAATTAAAAAAGTATATCTCTAATATCCAAGTAAACTTTTTACATGCTTTATTTCAAAAAGATGACGCTTAAGTTTGTATTCTAATAGAAAATATTATATAAAAGGTGATTTTGTAATAAAAATTAAAACAAACCATTTTCATTCAAATTTTTTTATTTGAAACTCATTCACAATAATACAAAATAGCAAATTCGCACAAATCTATATTGTTGAAATATCATTCATACAATCGACATTAAAGTTTTTCAAAAATTTAGCATGTCTAGATTTTCATCGTTAATGTTATCTGTCACTAACTCATTTTCCTTCGCACTAAAATTATCCGAATTCATATTTTTGTTGTTAGCAGAAAAATCATTCAAGCATTTGGGATTAAAGTTATTGAAAAAATTTAACAAGTTCAGGCTTTCATTGACATAGTTTACTAGAGGTAAATCAGTTTGTATCAGGTTAAAATTATTAAAGTCGTTACTTTCAACTTTGGTAGATAAGTCATCAACATTATTTTCACTTGCATATTCTACATTCGAATTGTTCAAAAACATTTTGAAGTCTAAGGCTATATTTTCATTCTGAAAGTTGTTGGAAGGTAAGTCAAAAACATCATTTATACATTCAGTGTGAAAATTATCCAAAAAATTTAACAAGTCTAGATTCTCACTGTCATTATTAACTGTTGGTAATTCATTGTTAGTACTTCGTTCATTACAATTTCTACGTATGTTAAAGTCTTTAAGATGATTCTTTCTCTTATGTTGCAATAATTCATACTTACACTGAAAAGTTTCACTGCATTCATCACATCTAGTTTGCATTGAAGATTTTTTATGCATATTTCTTTTATATTTTAAAAAATGCCGTTTGTTTGAAAAAGTATCAGTACATTCGTCGCAACAGTATACATGTAAAGTCTTTTTATGACTTTTTCGCTTATGGTTTGAAAAAGCATGTTTAGTTGGAAAGGTTATAGAACATTCCTCACATATATACTCAGGTTTACGATAATGCACCCTCTTGTGTTTTTCTAATTCATACTTGTGTTCAAAAGCATCTTTACAAATAATACATAGATGTTTAGGTAAGACTTTTTGATGAAATAATCTCTTATGTTTAAATAAATCACACTTGCGATTGAAATTTTCAATACAATATTCACATTTGTATCTTATGGGAATTTTTCTATGGGTTTCTATATGTCTTTTTAAACGATGTAAAGTAACAAATCCTTTCTCGCACACATAACAAATATTAGGTTTAATGTCATTGTGAACCTTCACATGTCTAGTAAGATAGGATTTTTTTAAAAATGACTTATTGCAAATTGGACAAATAAAAAGTTTAGATAACTTCTCATCCTTAAAAGTTGATGAAGGGGGTTGTTGAACAGAAACGTGAGTCTCCTCAGATGGTAAAGTATTATCCATTTTATACTTCAGTTTAGCAAAGTATAAAAAAATCACTCTAAAAGGAAAACTTTAAAAATGTTTAAAAACTACTAAGTATGAGAACTTAGACAATTCTACAGCGAGAAAAGATTGTAACTAATTCAAATTTTTTCTTCGTTCATCAGTTTTCTTAAGAATTAACGCCAAATTTTCTTATTTCATGTCAAATTTTCATAATTATCGCCAATATTAGTGGAAATTTAGCCGAATATTACCCCATACCTTGCTATAATACTCGAATCTTGTGAAAAAGTCTAGTTTATCAACATGTCTAAGTAGATAATTTGTACACGTTCACTCTGTATTTTTATGGATGTCGCATCTACGTTAAACTTTTTAGGGTGAAAAACATTCTATGATCTATGTTTTTTAACAGTTGATTACAGATTTGTTGAAACTCGTGGTTTAGTATTTTCAAAGAAGTAAGGTTGTTAATACATAAAGTTTCAAGTTCATGATTTCTTCACACATCTGCAGCTTCTAAATTTGATAAGTGTTCGATATTTAGCTTACATTTTCAATTTAAAAACAAAAAGTTAATTTTTCTGAGATAGTATTTGTATTAAAATAATTTGTGTAAAATTTTTCATTTACAAAAAATTTCGTTTATAAACATTTGTGTGAAAAACTTTAAACTAAATGATTTTAAAAAACTTAGCACTTTGTAAAATAAGACGCGTTATTAACATGTGTGAAACATTAAAATCCCATACTTCATGATTTTTCAAATATTTGTAGTCTCTTAAATTTATATGAATGAGATTTTATCTTACATTTTCATTCTCACCATTAGAAAAAATAAGTTTCTTATATTTTTATTCTAAAAATAAGTTAATTAATTTCTGAGATGATATTTTTTTCTAAAATACTTTGTGTAAAAAATTTTTCATTCACAAAAAATTTCAGTTTATAAGCATATGTCTGAAAAACTTCAAACTAAATGACTAAAAAACTTAGCACTTTGTAAAATAAGATGTGTTGTTAACACCAAAATTGTTGACTTCGTGATTTTTTCGAATACCCACAACCTCTTAAGCTGGTAATTTTGTGATTTTATCTTACATTTATAATCTTATTATTGTGAAAATAAGTTTCTTATATTTTTATTCAAGAACAAGTTATCTAAATTTCTAAAATACTTTGTACAAAAACATTTTCAGTTTATATACATATGTTTGTAATCGATAATACTTGGTTAAAATATTTTTTTAGTATGTTTAAATACACTTTATAAAACTTAAGTATGCATCTGTGAACATGAATGTATTTAATAAAACATACATTAATATTTTTTCAGCTCTGAATTTTTTCAAAGTTAGCGTTCATCATTTACAAATTTGGTATCTGGAAAAGAAAAACTGAATGAATGTAGCATTGACGTGGACCATTTCACTATGGTAAAGTGATGAAAAGTAGTAATAAATGAAATTGGGAAGTCTTTATTTGACACAGATTGTTAAATAATTCTTAGCAAATATACCTTAAAATAACTAATGTTGAGTATAAATTACAAAAAAATTTCGGGAAGTGCCAGGTTTGATTCCAGATCGCTTTAAAAACTAAAAAAATGGTAATTTCTAATTATCACTCTGTTCGAAAACTTATATTATTTTAAGAATATTGGAAGATTTCTAGTACTATAATACAAAACTTGAAATAAAAATTCGTACTTACAATATTTTAACGAGTATAAGGAAATTTAAATATAATTTATAATTAAATACCCCTTTGTAAAAATCTTTAAGTATACAAGTATGTTCGATGACAGTGATAAGAAGATTCCAAAAAGTTATATCTCAAGTATAACTGTTTAAGGTAGAGAAATTTTCGACATCAGCTATTATTTTGCACTAAAGTAACTTCTGAAAAATGATAGAGGTAAAATATAATACAATATGTTACGATATTTTCTTAAACTTGTTAAGACTTTTTTCAAACAGTGAATTTTACGAGAATGATAAACTTTTAATTTTACATTCTATGAAGTTTTTTACATTCTTCAAACTGAACATAATTCAAAATAGCAGATAATTTTTAGTACATCCAACAGTAAACATATTTAAACGTGTGAAAAGTTGAGGCTAAATCTGGAATTTTCTTCCCCTCTTTTTTGACAATGCCGTACCCAACCCAATTCTCAGAAATTGCTTAAGGGTATGCTACATCTTTATGCAAACATTGTGACGTCACCGTTAGTGAATAAAGTCGATCTTTTTGTATTAAGATATCATATTTATAATGGAAAAAATATATACAGTTTAAAATGGATACTAGTTATTCATAATTAAAAAATCATTATGGTAAAAAGTTTTTTTTTTTTTTCTTTTTAACAAACTTTCTTCAATTAAGTAATTAATAAGAAATTTTAATCACTCTTTTTTAGTTATCTTTCAAAAAACAATTCTCGTCTTTCATCCTAATCTAATTTCACTTACACATTTGAGATTTTAAACATCTGGTGAATTTTTACAAGATCTTTAATTATTATTTTTTATTTATTTATTTTAATTATTATTCTGTAATTAATATCATTTTTATGGTTGATTAATTTTCAGACAATAGTATTTTTAGGTTAAAAAAGATCTGCATAGGCATATAATAGAAAAATCACTCACACATATGCGAGAACTACTGAAATATTTTTTTGCTGCAAGGTAGCAGGTTCGAATCTCAGTCAAAATCTATGTTTCTAAACTTTCTTTCATTCTTTATACTTAATTTTTGCTTTCATTGCCTTTTTTTCGGAAAATATTTGATGATTTTTTACAAGAAGATCCTTAATTAATATTTTTCTTAATTATTATTCTCTAATTAATATCATTAAAACGATTGAATTCTTTTCGGACACTAGCATTCATAGTTTTAAAAGAACAGTGCAGACATATACTATAAAAATCACTTACACACACGCGAAAACTACTGTCTTATGGAAATATTTTTACTGCAAGGTGCCGGGTTCGAGCCCCAGTCAAACCTCTCTATTTCTTTCATAGTATATTCACATCCGCATTCTTAAATTCGTATATTTTATTCATTCCTTAATTTCAAATTTCTTTAAATTTTTTAATTAATTTCTTAATTAACCTCCTAATTAATTTCCTAATGACTCACAAACAATATCCTACTTTTTTCATTCTACTGAAAACATCTCTTTAAAACCGTCGTCACCTTTTACAATAAATCACTCATTACATTTTTTTAATTAAATTTCCTCATTAATACCCTCGTCATCTTTTACGATTAAGTTGGAGGATGTCTCAAGGTCAACCCCAAGTCATCTAGACCCCTCAGGGGTGGTGCGGCACCCGCACGACTTGCCGGTGCACCGGTGCACCCCCGCATGACCTAGAACTCTCCTTTTCTATCTACTTATAAGAGTAAATTAATATATATATAGTTTCAACATCTTACAATTTTTATATCTATATAAACAGGAACCATTAACTCCACGGTTTTTGTTGTAAAGCCTAAAGATTAATGCACAGAGTTTTTCCTGATTTTCTACTCAACTGCCAAAAAAAAAAAAAAAAAACAATATTCTCAAAAGCATTTTCTGTATCCAAGCAAAGTGGCATAACTAAAATTTAAGAAAGAAGGCACCAGAATTTTTTTTTTTTTTTTTTTTTTTGCCAAGAGCTATAATGTAAATCATAAAAATAAAACTGAACCATTTCACTTTCTTTTATTTTAATTTCCCAAGAGAAAAAAAAAAAATTCATTAATCAAAAATGAAAAAAAAAAAAAAAAAAAAAAACAGCGTCATGTACTAAAAAAAAAGAATTCAGCAATGATAACAGTGTCTTTGCTTCCATGTGAATTTTTCTCAAAGAAAATTGCTCCTGCATATCTATAAAAATCTTTTTTTTTTTTTTTTTTTTTTTTTTTTTTAATCATTTCTCATTAATTTGTTGTAACCTACTCAACGTTATCTAGTACGTTATCTAGTACACCTAAACTAAAATCAACTGGACTCATCAGTACTCGAAATAAAAAAATAAAAAAACAAGAGAACTCTGGAAGCATAAAAATAACTTTTTTCTTTTTATTTCTTCTTAGTCTCCACCTGAAAAAGAAAATTTGCCACCTCAATCCTCGCTTGGAATTGTTTTTCTCAGAAGATTTCCCTCCTGCAATTTACTACACAGGTTTTACTACTTAGTTTATTTAGCCATATAATATGTTTCTTTTATTATTTTGATATAAGATAAATTACTTATATACAAATCCACAACATAGGATTGGGATGGCTCACTGATGTTGTCCAGTTTTAAAAACCTCCTCATTTTTTTTTACCCCCCCCCCTTTTTTTTTGTCTTACATTACTGCATGTATACTCATTCCTACTACCTTTAATATATATATAAAGACCTTTTTCCTAAGCATTCCTATCATTAAAAACTCAATCTATTTATATACCCATATCTTTTTAAATACCTATATACATAACAGATATGAGACACTGTCATCATTCCCTTTTTTTTTTGTTGTTTGTTTGTTTTTATTTTACCCCCAGATTCATTTAATTTTCTTATCCCCCCCCCCCCCCAAAAAAAAAAAAAAAAAAAAAAACTATATGAAAAAAAAATAGTGTTATATCTCTATGTATATATATATATATATATATAAATGTATTATATTCTGCACAGCATAAATACTCTTATATAGAAACCAAATAAATATCAAACATATTTGAGATTTAATTTAAACAAAGTTTTATTTAAAACTATTTTTTATAAAGTATTTGAGATACCGGCTTATACAAATTTTCATAAACACTATTTTTAAATCAATAATTAATCATATTCGTTTAAATTCAAATGTTCATAAATAGTAATCTAATAATTTCATATTAAAAATAACATACACAATAAACCTTAGAAAAAGTTTTAAAGACTTACAAGACCTTTCCAGACTGAGATGCGCTGTCCACCGGGACATCTAGGACTGCTGAACTTCAGAGACCGGGGCTTTCAGGGTTTTTGCAGGGGCTTGGGATAGGATTCGATAGGAGGGGTGTGGGACACTGGCGTTCAAAGATAATTTTTTTCCTCCACGTTGCTCTTCAATGGTATAGTTAAGCCTGGCCGTTCGTTCTGAAGTGGACCCTATTTGGAGACTCTCGAAGGCAAGTTATTCAGTTCGGGCAGAGAGAAGCCGTCAATACTTCTATTTGAAGATTCTCGAAGGCAAGTTTACTCTGATCGGGCAGAGAGAAGCCGTCAATACTTCTTCCCACATCATGATTCGCGCCTCTTATTTTTTTCTTTCTTTCTCTATCAGGTAAAAAATTCTCGAGGACCGGAGCAGTGGCCTATACTGTTGTCATGTGCCTCCCAGGTCTCCCCCCCCCCTTATTGGGGCTTCTACGACCCGGGTACTGGGCACTGTATAGGCCCATTAGATAACTACAATAAAGACAAGAAGATCTACGAATTTTAGCTTCCTTTAATCACGGGGAGCACTCTACTTCACTGACGAACGACGTTATACATATTAGCGGGCCGCGTCCCTGGTCTCTTTACCGGAACAAGTCATTTCTTCCACACTACTTCAGGAGCGAAGTGTTATAAGATGTTGACTCCTTCACTACCAAACGTGTTCTGCTTGATCAAAGCTGGCCAAAGGGGCCCACCTCCTCTTCGAGGGGCCCCGCGCCGTGGTTCCTCTTGCTAGTGAGGTCTTGCTTCGGATGCCCCACACTTCCCCCCCCCCCAAAGAGTATATATATCACTAGCGTCTAGCCGGCGACGAGCAACTCGCACACTTTCCTTCAGATTTCGCCGTGCCGGCGCTGAATTCTGTTTCTGTTTACTTTCAAGATTCGCTGTAGTTTCGTTGCCTCACTTCGATTCCTCATTTATGTTTGTTTTCTGCTATGAATGAAGAAAAACGGCCCTTAATCAATGATCCGATTGAACTAAAAAGTTGCCCTTATAAATAAGTGTAGCAATTTTTGATAAAATCTAATAATCTGGATAGATACAATAACAAACTTTCAGCTTTGTGTTTTAAATAAAAATGTTTGCACATTCATTCAGTAATACAATAAATGGTGATAACGCAAAATCGCTATCTGAAAGAAATAGTGTGATCTGTCGTACTAAAAGCGAAAAATATTTATATGAAGAGACTTAAGAAATAATTACACTTTAGGATTATGTAATGGACTATTAGAATCCAGAGTATAACTTTAATTAAGTATAATTAATTACAGAATTTATACTTAATATTTTAAATAACATTACAAGTTTTATAGCTTTTTACAAACTAAATTTGCTACACAATTTTAATCGTACAACCCCATAAGAAGAAAGCATACTTTCACTATTAGAATTATTTCAACATTTTTCAGTATTTAGGTATTAAAATTTTTAATGTCTTCTTGATTTTATCAACATTGTAACACTTTTAAATTTTAATAAATTAATTCGCATTCCTTCAATGGAGAACATTTTCCAAGAAATTTAAAAATCAAAAATAATAAATTGTTTAAAAAAAAAAAAAAACTGCGTGGATATTCTAATGCTGCTTCTCTTTTATTTGGTAATTCAAAATCAGGATATCTAGCTTTTGAATTTAGTATATAGATAGAAGATGGGCTGTTTTGAATTTTAATTACCATGTTATAGTACATATCCAGTTTTTAAAGACCACTTAATTCAGTTTTGAAAAAAACTAAAAAAATGAGAGCAATTTTTTTCAGTTATACAATTTTTACCTTACATTAAATTGTCTGAAATAAATTCTTTTTCCATTATTCTTATTATTATTACTGTAAACTTTTTCACTTATTGTATAAGAAATAGTTTTTCTATTCCAAATTAGTTTCCCCCCTCCCCTTAAATAATAGTATGGCGAGTTTTAAAAAGTGTACTTTTAATATTTTGAATTTATCAGAAAATATTGGCTGTCATTTTTTAATTTTTCACAGGAAGGAGTACTAAACAAACTAATGCCATTAATAACATAAAAAATTAGAAATTAACTCCCCCCCCCCTTTGCTCCTTCATACGTGTGCTTCACAGAAAACATTCTTTGTTTAGAAAATGTCCTTTAGTTTTAAATGCCCAGTTAAAACCATACGTTAAAAGTTTTGAATGAGATATTTATTCTGTTACAAAATATCTCCTATTCTGCAATAGATAAATTATTTAATTGACGTATGCACCATGTTTTCTATCGATTGTGCATCACTGTGATTGGAATGTTAATTAGACAATCAATTTTCAAATTGAATATAATTCAGTGGTGATAATATTATAAAATTTTCATTAAAAAAAATTTTTTTTTTTTCAAGATTTAAAGAAATTTATTATCTTAAACCTCTAACAGATATAAATAACAATGTTTTTATAATTATTTTTTATTGTTAAGGAGAATAAATACTATAATTCTTGTTGAAATCTAAAATGTTCAGGATGAATGATTAGTTTATTTGACATGGAGTGATCCAAAAATCATTCCATTTCAGGAAAAAAGAAAAGTTAGTGTTTTAAAAATTTTTGTATTTAAAAAAAAATTTTTCCCCTTTAAATGATATCATAACTAATATATATACTTTGTATAAGGAAGTAAAAAGGATAACAAAGAGATCAGGAGTTATAGTAACTCTATAAATTTTAAGATTTGTAGCTAATGATATAATAAGACTTTTTTGAAACTTTTTTAAAAATCACCAACTTATTATTATATAAGTTAAAAAAAAAAGCAAGTATAGGTAAGCTGCGTATTAAAATAAACCTCATGAAAATTCTCTTTAAAATAAAGTCTCAAACAGCCCTCTATGTCTGATACAACTTAGGAAATTTAATTTTGCACAAACGAAACAATAATGTTCTTTTTTTTTTTTTTTTTTTTTTTTTTTAATTTAAATATTAATTACACGAAAATCGAACGAGATATAAAAATTAGAAAATATACTTCCTTTTATAACGTTAATGAGAATGATTCTCAGAATTGCTGTTGAAATCTTAAAGGTTGAAAATTTTAAATTTTGTTTGACTTGACATGGAAAATAATTTAAATAGTTACATTGACCATCAGATGGCAGCACTACCAAAGAAGGTCCTGGATGAAAATGGGAAATATCCGTGCATCGAATAAACAGGGCCGTGCTTAGGGGGGGGCGACCGGGGCGGTCGCCCAGGGCGGCTAAAAATGACAAAATTTCAGCTAAAAATTAGGTTTATTAAAATTGTTAGATTTTTTTTAAAAACAGGATTGGATTGGATTTGGGAATAAGGCGGATTGACTGCTGTAGGTCCTAGACCTGAAGGGGAGTGCCCTCCGTGGGGCCTTTTTAAGGGATCCTAGCCCGTATTTACGCAAGTTTCGGAGAAAACCGTGGAAAACTCCGATCGGCTAGGCCGACAAGCACAACTTGGGATTGAACCCGGCACCTCATGTCTACCAGCTTTGAGCGTATAACCACTCGGCCGCTGGAGGCTTATTTTTAAAACAGAGAAAAAAAACTTGATAACTTTTCATCTGTGGCAACTTGGCAGTTTTTCGCTTTAAAGAATAGTTTACAGAAGCAGGAGGGAAATAATTTTAGTGCCTAGAATGGTGGCTAAAATCTTTTGCCTAAGAGGGCGGCTAAAATCTTTCGCCCAGGGTGGCTATAAGTGTAGGCACGGCCCTGCGAATAAACATAAATAAAATTCAGCGCCGACATACGACGCATGCGTGAAATCTGCAGGAAAGTGTGCAAGTTGCTCGTCGCTGTCTAGACGCTAGTGTAGAACTCCAAGTTCACTCCTGGCCAAAGTGTATTTAACCTATAAGTGTGGACAGTGGTATTATAATCCAGTCGCGGATTTTCAGCTAGCTCCCTCTAACGTTTGGTGAGGAAGTTTCTCCCATAATTATATGCGCCGGCCAAAAATTCAGTCGAATTTTCAACGCAAATGGCGCGTAAATGGAAAGTTAGTGGTGGAGCACGTGCTAGATTTTTTAATCAAATTTACTTTGTCGTTTCTTTAATTTTAAGTATTATGTGTTTATTTAAACAATAATATAATTATGCCAGCTACTACGTATTATTGCAGTTAGATCAATTGCAGTCCAACATCTTTAACAAAAAATATTAGGATGTATCGTTTTCAGGAAGATCCAGAAAGGTAAGTTTAATTTAGTTTTTCCAATATCTAATTTATTAATGTTTCTTCATTTTTTAAAATAAGTTGCTCTTATATATAAAATCTTTACTTGTATGTAATGCTTCATGAAAATACCGTCAGGGTAAGCTTTTTAATATCGCTATTAGATATTCAGAATTTACTTGTTGTGCATTTTTAGATCTTTGAAAAACACATTGTTGTAACATTTTGATTAATATAAAAAACAAAACTTTAGGCTTTTAAAATTTCATTATGAATTATGTTCATTTTTAAAAGTTCATTAATGTATTAATTTTCTTGTACATTAAACATTTTTAATATTGTGTTTTTATTTAGTAATTATGCATTTAACAAATGAAATAAAAATGTTTAGCCTAATATTTTGTATTTAAATATTTTATCGAGAAATACAACTTTTTTTTTTTTTTTTACTGCTGCGATTTTGAATTTAAAATAAATAGCAATAATTCTGAATGCTAAACAACCTTTAATTGCTTCTTAAATTCTCATAGTTATCGGGAGACAAGATAAATATATAAATGCTTTCTGGATCATGTATATAATTTATTTAATCATACATATTTCTTTTAAGTTCAAGCTGTAAACAGGCACAAATATTTACACAATGAATAATATTAAAAAGGTGGAAAAATTGATAAATAAAATTGTAATAAATATGAATTATAAATATAATTATTTTAAAATTCATATTAACTTACTGCATGTATTATGTTTTATTATTATTATTATTATTTTTAAATCCAGTATTCCTGTGTTTTTAAAATTTGGCTTATAAGTTTATAGATGATGTTAAAATTCAAAATTAACTTTGGAATTTTAGAATTTTATGAATATTAATGTAAATAAACATACAAATATGTCTATTCCTGCTTTGTATATATATCTTAGGTTTGAAACCAGTATATTTACCTAAATTTTTATTATGTAAAAATTGTTTTAAGGCCTGTTAATTTACAAACAGCTTAATATTTAGTTGTCTACTTATATATAGCAAATAATACTAATTTAGTGGGTAATTGAACTCGTGTGGTTGTTTCACACAAGTTTTTTTAATTGAAATTTATAAATTTTTATGTAAATGACTTTTACTTTTAATTCAGTTTATTTCAATTGTAATTTTGCTTCAGAGAAGGTTTTAGTTATGCAAGCGGAGTGGCTGGCTATACTAGCTATTTGTCTCTTTTTTTTCACATTTGACTTTTAGTCTCTTTTTCGCTCGTCTCTTTTCTAGCTTTTTTTCATGCTTTTACCAATGATATTTTTTCTTTACCCATTTTTTCTCAGATTCACTTTTAGATCAATTTTAACTCTTAAAGAGGAATGTCACAAGCATTATATAGAATGTAAAATACAGAATAAGGCAGACCTAGGAGTGAGTAGCTATTCTAGCTATTTGTCTCTTTTTTTCACATTTGTCTCTTTTTTGTTCAATTAGTCTCTTTTCTAGCTTTTTTTTCCCATGCTTTTTCCAATGATATTTTTTTCTTTACCCATTTTTCCAAAAAGATTCACTTTCGTATCATGTGATAGATTTTAACTCTTAAAGAGGTATGTCACAAGTATTATATAGAATGTAAAATACAGAATAATAATAATAATTAAAAGAAAATGAAAATTAGATTCAAGAAAAAAGTTTGCACGTTGGGGGCACATCATACATATTTAATGTAAACTCAAAATTGCTATTCTTTTACTTGTGTCACTTTTCTTGTCGTGAGATATGTTTGTTCCTTCACCACATGCAAAGAGCAATGAAGCAATCACGAAATTTAAGTTCATTTTCATCATTCAGGATGTAGGTAAATCAATTTAACGGCTTGAAAAGAAATGCTAAGATTAAAACATATTTTATATTACTAAATTATAATACTTTTTTTTTTTTTTTTTTTTATGCAAATTTTGCTTTTTTTACGGGGAGTTGTTACTTGTTAAAGTAGCAAACTTGGACAAACATTTTTAGGTCACAATGAAATTTCATTTTACTGCAGGTTGGTATAGAAAATTTTGTTATTGGGCATATCATGTAGTAGATGCAATGTTACTGTTATTTTGTCCTAAGTTTCCAATTTTATATTGCTGGCTGCTAAGATTTTTGGTGAATACCCCACCTTGTTATATATGTACCAATATCTTATGTGTTATTAAAAATTATTTTGCATATAAGTAACATACATGTTATTCTTATTTCAGTTTTCAGGAATTATAATTTAGCAACATCATTTTGTTACAAAGATGATTTTTCTTACATATGATGCAAGCTGACATTCAGTTTTGTACACAATACATTGTACACTTTTTTTCCCCCATGTAAAATAATAATAATAAAAAAAAAGTATATTAGTGGCAGACTTACAATTATCGAAGCCAGGGACGAAATTCTCACTCGTGGCCCCATTTGCCCTGCCTTATTTAGTGGATTTGCAGAAATATAAATGAGTTTTCTTTTGGTTTTGGAGTTGTCGCTCTATGGTCACATTTTGCATTTTAAAGCTCCTTAGACAGGAACCTACAACTTAAAATGGAATTGCAGGGAAGAAAATTATGACATGACATCTTTACCAGATATATAAGGTAACCAATAAAGTTCTTTCCGTTTTTATTGGTCAGAAAGAAAATGATTTACAGAAAGTATAGTCTATTGTTAGTCCTCGAAGTAATCGTCCTCGGCATCCAGCACCTTTTACCAATGTGTCTCTAGCTGTGCAATCCTCTTGCGGTAAAACTCAGGGGATTTGGACGCAAAGAAGTCCGTGAGTGCTTGGTGGAAGTCTGCTTCATTGGTGAAGGATTTTCCCGAAGATGATTGTCCAGAGAGTGGAAGATGTGGTAATCAGATGGCACAAGGTCAGGTGACTAAGGAAGATGGCACAAAGTCTCCCAACCAAGTCGCTGTATGGTATTGGTATCCCTGATCACCCGCGCTACATGTGGTCTGGCGTTGTCATGAAGGAAGAGTACACCTTTGTGATTCACTAGTGCTGGCTGCTTCTGTTGCGATGTCTGTTGCGCACGTTGCAATTGCTGTGAGTACAGGTCCGCAGTGTTCATTTGGCCCGTTGATAGCAGCTCATAGTGAACAACTTGGCAACTTGTCCATCAAACACAAAGCAAAATCTTGCATGGGTGCATAGGTGGTCTTGTGCTGTGAGGGACAGTATCCTGAGGTGACAACCAATGTTTAGAACGTTTGGGAGTGTTATACAGAACACACTTTTCGTCACTGTTAAGCACTTGATTGAATATGGAGGCAGTACGGTGGCGAGAGAGCAACGACATGCAGGCTGCCTCTTGTTGTCTCTTGTGGACTTCCAACAGTGTGTGTGGAACACACTTACTCAGCTTGTACGTCTTACCTAAGCAGTGCAAATGAAGTCTAACTGTTTCGTCAGAAACATTAAACTGTCTCGCAAGTTCACCACATGTAAGACTACTGTCCTCTTCAATGGCTGCCTGCAGGGCTTCGTCATTCAAGGCCTGTGGTCGTGCATTGTGAGGTTCATCAGAGAGTGACAAATCTCCCGACCTGAATTTTTGAAACCAATACCTCGCAGTACCTTCCATTCACTGGACTATCCCCAAATGCTTTACTTGACATATTTTCCGACTTGATGCAGCTGCTGATAAGCCCACTTTGAAGTCGTAAAGCAAACGGCATCGAATGAGATCTTTGAATACTTTCATTTCTCTTCACTACTGTAAGAGTTACGAATGATGAAAGTGTGCGGTGAACCTGTTTTTATAACGATGGATATTCCTACTCTCGACCGACCGGTTTTTCAACTATGTGATACACTCATTGCATAGATAATCTCACTTCATCCAATGGGAAAGCAAAAACGGCAAGAACTTTATTGGTTACCTTATATATAGACTTAAATATTAAGTTTCTTTGGAGACCCCCTCATGATCAGTGGCCACCTTCCCCTTGGTATGCTACTGCAGTATATACATTAATTTTACATCTTTGTTCATAATAATCATTTATAAGGAAAACACTAGTCTCTTTTCAGTCTTTTTTAAATATTTTAGTCTCTTTCAGTCTCTTTTTTAAACATTTTAGTCTATTTTCTCTCTTTTTCAAGAGTGTTTTACCACTCCTAGGCCTGAATAAGGAAAAAAAGAAAAGAATATTAGATTCAAGAAAAAAAGTTGCACGTTGGGGTCACATCATACATATTTTTTAATCTCAAAATTGCTATTCTATTACTTGTGTCACTTTTCTTGTCATAGTGTGATATGTTTGTTTCTTCACCACATGCGAAGGGCAATGAAGTAATAACGAAATTTAAATTCGATTTCTTCATTCAGAATATAGGTAAATCAATTTAACAGCTGAAGAGGCCTCTCCATTTATCGTCCTCAGAAGCCAGAGCCAATGTTATTCTATGGAGAATTTCACCCCATTATAACTTATTAACTAATATATATATATATACTAGCAGACCCGGCCACGCGTTGCTGTGACTAAGTTATACGTTGAATTATACGGCTGTAAACTATTTAGTACAGTCAAATTATTATTTACGAACAAAGACGAAAACGTTATAGCCGATGTAAAAACCCACAGGGTTGAGATTTGAAACTTAGGTCAAAATTTGGAAGCGATTGATAAAAATTTTCGTAGTGTTGATATTAAGCACAAATTAATTTTATTGTAGGGTCCTATAAATTTTAATGGAGAAGTGATATATATTATTTCTAATGCTACTTTGGATAAAATTGCTAAAATGACTAATATATAAATTAAATTCTATTAAAATTCTATTAAAATAAAAGTATAAAAGAAACAGACGATTTTAAAATCAATTTTTATGGAGGAGTGAAATATAATATATGCTATAATGGATAATTTTACTATAGAATGACCTCATCATTTTAAATATTTTAAAGAGGGCAACAGCTGTAGTTATAAAATAAAAACAATAAGGCTAAACCAGAAAAATAAGTAAATTTGATAAATATTTTAAAACTTTAAAATTGGAAATCTTATGAAATATTGGACATTTAAAGTAAATACATGTATCATTTTAAATAGAAAAAGATTTTGGAAAAGTTTAGTGTATTTTAACGAAGTGATGAGAAGATTTTGAGTATGTTAAAATTTTAATAGTAAATTCAAGTTAATAAAGATGGGAAACATTGAGGATTAAGATAAGAATAATTATAAGATTAAAAAAAAAAAAAAACTTTTTATATACCATGCTTTTAAATTTTAATATACTAATAATATACTAATTAAAAGGAAAATGATAAATATTCTATCATAGTTTGAAGTCAAATTTGTTTTCAACTGTCTATATAAAATATCTGATGTAAGATACTAATATTTTGCAGCGGAATAGATTTCATTTCTGTCATCCTTGGCGAAAAAAAAACGAATATCGCCAAATTATCTGGCGAAAATATTTAATTCCTTTCAAAAATCATGGTTATTTTAACAACTTATATTAAAAGAGTAATGAATAATATGAAACAATATTTCGTACAATACATATTACATGTCATACATACGTACAATGAATAATACATATTACATTTCGTACAATGCATACATCTGGCATGTATATTTGCGTGTTACGCTTTTGATCGCCAAATAATAATAATAATAATAATAAAAAGCCAAGGGCGACAGAGTTTTAAAATTTAAAATTAAAATTTTGTCAATTTGACAGCAAAATAATTCAATCTAACACCCGCGATAACTAATACATATCTATACCCAAATATAAGGATTAAAATCGGGAAATAAATTTCCTCGATTTTTAATAATTTCTTACAAAAAATCCAGTGGGTAATTAACATAGGAAATCTTTTTCTTGGCTGCACAGACGGTCAGTGAGTCACACTTCGCTTGCGTATAGAACTCATAGATAGCATAGCATATATAGAATAGAGTGATCATTGGGGAGAAAAAAGTTATTCCTTTTCATTTGGGAAAAGACGACGTTTTTACCAAAATATGGCCGTCTTTCCCCGAGTGAATACACACGGGAATACAGACTAATATTTTAGCAAATAAAATTTATGAATAATTTATTTGCTAAAGGGGAATGGAAGACTCCAGATACAGTTTCAAATTCAGATTTTTTTCTTTCTTTTCTTTCTTTTTTTTTTTTTTTTCTTTTTCAATACCACTTAATGGCTGTTTCCAAAGCTTTTATTTATTTTTTTTTGTTCGGCATCAAAAATCTTTGTACGATAACATGGGGATGAGAGATCTATATATATTACTGTATCTATGATAGAACTACATTAGCACTTTATCAATGTGTATAAAATCTTTAAATGGATTATGACGTCAATTTTCGTGAGATGCATAATTTAACTTTTTATAATTTTTTAACGTTCACGTTTGATTAAATGTATTTATTTTTATGTCGAAAGAAAATGAACTCGTATTTTTTTTTTTTTTTTTTTTTTTGGCAACAATTAAATTAATGGAACTCACAGATATTTTGGAGCAACTTTAATAAAGGTCTATAATTAACAAATAATTGCAATAAAACAATATTGTGACAATAAATTGAGATAAAAACTATCCTATCTCTCAAGTTGGACCAAACTGCACACAGTGTG
Source organism: Salticus scenicus (assembly GCA_963930645.1). Taxonomy (NCBI): domain Eukaryota; kingdom Metazoa; phylum Arthropoda; class Arachnida; order Araneae; family Salticidae; genus Salticus; species Salticus scenicus. The sequence goes on along the minus strand of OZ005662.1, from coordinate 71,008,971 downwards.
CCAAATTTCGTTAAAATCGGTTCCTTAGTTTAGGAGTTTACCCCGGACAAACATCGTGACACGTAATTTATATATATATACAGACTAGCAGACCCGGCCACGCGTTGCTGTGACTAAGTTATACGTTGAATTATACGGCTGTAAACTATTTAGTACAGTCAAATTATTATTTACGAACAAAGACGAAAACGTTGTAGCCGATGTAAAAACCCACAGGGTTGAGATTTGAAACTTAGGTCAAAATTTGGAAGCGATTGATAAAAATTTTCGTAGTGTTGATATTAAGCACAAATTAATTTTATTGTAGGGTCCTATAAATTTTAATGGAGAAGTGATATATATTATTTCTAATGCTACTTTGGATAAAATTGCTAAAATGACTAATATATAAATTAAATTCTATTAAAATTCTATTAAAATAAAAGTATAAAAGAAACAGACGATTTTAAAATCAATTTTTATGGAGGAGTGAAATATAATATATGCTATAATGGATAATTTTACTATAAAATGACCTCATCATTTTAAATATTTTAAAGAGGGGAACAGCTGTAGTTATAAAAAGGAAAACAATAAGGTTAAACCAGAAAAATAAGTAAATTTGATAAATATTTTAAAACTTTAAAATTGGAAATCTTATGAAATATTGGACATTTAAAGTAAATACATGTATCATTTTAAATAGAAAAAGATTTTGGAAAAGTTTAGTGTATTTTAACGAAGTGATGAGAAGTTTTTGAGTATGTTAAAATTTTAATAGTAAATTCAAGTTAATAAAGATGGGAAACATTGAGGATTAAGATAAGAATAATTATAAGATTAAAAAAAAAAAAAAAAAAAAAAAAAACTTTTTATATACCATGCTTTTAAATTTTAATATACTAATAATACTAATACTAATTAAAAGGAAAATGATAAATATTCTATCATAGTTTGAAGTCAAATTTGTTTTCAAATGTCTAAATAAAATATCTGATGTAAGATACTGATATTTTGCAGCGGAATAGATTTCATTTCTGTCATCCTTGGCGAAAAAAAAAGAATATCGCCAAATTATCTGGCGAAAATATTTAATTCCTTTCAAAAATCATGGTTATTTTAACAACTTATATTAATAGAGTAATGAATAATGTGAAACAATATTTCGTACAATACATATTACATGTCATACATACGTACAATGAATAATACATATTACATTTCGTACAATGTATACATCTGGCATGTATATTTTCGTGTTACGCTTTTGATCGCCAAATAATAATAATAATAAAAGCCAAGGGCGACAGAGTTTTGAAATTTAAAATTAAAATTTTGTCAATTTGACAGCAAAATAATTCAATCTAACACCCGCGATAACTAATACATATCTATACCCAAATATAAGGATTAAAATCGGGAAATAAATTTCCTCGATTTTTAATAATTTCTTACAAAAAATCCAGTGGGCAATTAACATAGGAAATCTTTTTCTTGGCTGCACAGACGGTCAGTGAGTCACACTTCGCTTGCGTATAGAACTCATAGATATAGTATAGCATATATAGAATAGAGTGATCATTGGGGAGAAAAAAGTTATTCCTTTTCATTTGGGAAAAGCCGACGATTTTACCAAAATATGGCCGTCTTTCCCCGAGTGAATACACACGGGAGTACTAATATTTTAGCAAATAAAATTTATGAATAATTTATTTGCTAAAGGGGAATGGAAGACTCCAGATACAGTTTCAAATTCATATTTCTTTCTTTCTTTTCTTTTCTTTTTTTTTTTTTCAATACCACTTAATGGCTGTTTCTAAAGCTTTTATTTATTTATTTTTTTTCTCCATCAAAAATCTTTGTACGATAACATGGGGATGAGAGATTTATATATATTACTATATCTATGGTAGAACTACATTAGCACTTTATGAATGTGTATAAAATCTTTAAATTGATTATGACGTCAATTTTCTCGTGAGATGCATAATTTAACTTTTTATAATTTTTTAACGTTCACGTTTGATTAAATGTATTTATTTTTATGTCGAAAGAAAATGAACTCGTATTTATTTTTTATTTATTTTTTTTTTTTTGGCAACAATTAAATTAATGGAACTCACAGATATTTTGGAGCAACTTTAATAAAGGTCTATAATTAACAAATAATTGCAATAAAACAATATTGTGACAATAAATTGAGATAAAAACTATCCTATCTCTCAAGTTGGACCAAACTGCACACAGTGTGCAAAATTTCATTAAAATCGGTTCCTTAGTTTAGGAGTTTACCCCGGACAAACATCGTGACACGTAATTTATATATATATACAGATATATATATATTATTCCGTTTTCACATCCAGAAACTTCACAACTATTAAACAATTCATCGCTTTCTAAAAATTATTTTTTAAAATTTTTAATATTTTATTTTGAGTTTGTAAAATGCGAATTTTCACAGTGTGAAAATTTTCATTTTTGAGCCTAAAAATGAAATTTTAAAAATAAAAATAAATCAATTTTTAGAAAGCGATAAATTGTTTAATAGTTGTGAATTTTCGGAAAGTGAAAACGGAATTAAAAAATATGTATTAGTTAACGAATTATAATGGAGCAAAATTTCCAATTGAATAACATTGGCTTCGGCTTTTGGAGATAATAAGTAGAGACTCCCCTTAAAAATAAATGCTGAGCTTAAAACGTATTTTGTGTTACAAAATTATTACTACAATAGTTTTTTAGGTCACAATTAAATTTCATTTTACTGCAGGTTGTTATGGAAAATTTTGTCATTGGGCATATCATATAGTACATGTAACATAACTGTTACTCTGTCCGTAGTTTCCAATTTTATATTACTGGCTGGTAAGATTTTGGGTAAACTCCCTACCTCGTTACATATGTACCAGTATCTTAATTGTTATTAAAAATTATTTTTCATTTAGGTAACATACATGTTATTCTTATTTCAGTTTTCAGGAATTAGAATTTAGCAGAATCTGCGATGCATTCTAATTTAGATTTTCCATAGAACAATTCTGTAAACCTTTGGATTCTATAAGATTTAGCAATTACTTGTAATTCTGGTATTACTGTAAATTTTGTTACAAAAATAATTTTTCTTACATAGCAAGCTGACAAAAAAAAAAAAAAAAAAAAAAAAAAAAAAAAGAAGAAATAAAATTAATTAATTAATAAAACTTTATGAAAAACATAAACATTAAAGCAAAATATAAGAATTCAGGTGGCAAAAGCCTGTTACAGGAATAAATGATTTGATTGTTTTATTTTTAAACAAAAAAGTAAATGTTTTATTAATGTAGGTATGTGAAAACTTTTTTTATTAGATGAGATATAATAGAATTTCATGTCTGAAAGTACAAACTCTGTTTCTTGTATATATATATACATATATATATATATATATATATACATATATATATATATATATATATATATATATATACATATATATATATATATATATATATATATATATATATATATATATATATATTGCTACAGAAAGAAAATCACAACCTACAAAAAAAGCTAAAAAATCTCATCCCTGTTTATTAATAATTTAAATTATTTTTAGATAAGTAATAATTTAAGTGGCAATTTTATGATATTAAACATTAGAGTAATTGCTAAAATAAAAAGTTTCACCCAACAGCCGCCCCTCTCCTTTTTTTTTTTTCTGGTATTGAAGAATAAAAGGGCTGTGCAGGGTAGGGGGACTCAATAGAAAGGGCAATCATTTTCATGAAATGCCACTGAATGAAAAAAGCCACTTCACAAAATTCAAATTTATAAATATTTCATATGCACATTCCTTTTCTTAAAAAAAAAAAAAAAAAAAAAAAAAAAAAACTTTTTTGACTCGGGAAATCTTAAAACTTGTAAATCAGGTGAAATCTCGATATCGAATTTGTAGACCGAATATAATACTTCCATTACTAGAACTTGACAACCAATCAAGTTAGAGGTTCCATATTTAGTATATCATATCAATAATAGGATTTTATTGCCAAATTCGGCACCAAAGCCATTGCTTGCCTTAATGGGGCTTTTTATTTTATTTTTCTTTACAGTAATTGAGCTATTTTGTTGCGGAAGCAAACTAGAAAAGCTGATAATTAACATTTTATAGCCTGACCTGACTATAAGCCTCTGTCTTTGAATGAATTTCTACAAAAATAACTACAATTATTTACAAATTTGTAACACTATTTATATTGTTTTATTTCTCTAATAAGATATTTTTTTCCTTTTTTAGGCTCTGTTTCTTCGGATCCCTTAAAATTAATTGTTTATGACCAGGTGGAAAAGTTGAGTGAATATACAAATAAAAGCCTTGATTTGTGACCAAAATTCCAGCAATTGCAGCGTTTTTACATTACTTGGCATTGCTCCTGAAAAGCCGTGGTTTATCTTTGATGAAAAGAAGATTTTCGGAGTTTTTAATCCTCCTCAGTTATTGAAAACCTATGAAGAAACTTGATGAAGTATGACCTGCAAACAACCAGTGTTTCCGCTATGGTAGCAATTTTCGCGAACTGTTAAAAGACTTATGCAAAATGCTAAAATGAAATAACATGTTACCGCTTTTTTGCTAAAGCATCTTACTAATCACAAATTGGAAAAAAAAAAAAAAAATAAAAAAAAATAAATAAATAAATAAACTTCAGCGAAAATATAACAGATATTTCATGGAAAAAAATTGCAACATTGATCAAGAAAAATCCATCGGCGTATGCATATAAAGAAAATCAAACACTGAACTATGCATAAGAATCGCATACAGGAAATCAATTTTTAACATGAGGTATTTGTAAAGTGGTCTAATATGAAAGAAAGAAAAATTATAAATTGTAAACCAAAAAGCTTTGAATAGTAATAAACAAATTTCACTTATATATATATATATTTTTTTTTTTCATAAGTTATGTTTTTATTTTCAAATATAGCATAAGCTTAGTGTAGTTTTACATGCTATTGTGATTATTACATCTTCAGAAAAAGAATATAAGTCGTATCTAAGATGCTCATATTGCTTTAAAAAAGTTTACAATATAAATTAATAATCTAAAAAGTTTAATATTTTATGTCTGCCAATAAGTGTTAAAATATATGCTTGTACTTTGGACTATATTCGAATTGATCTAGTTACAATGGTAAGTGCAATTATTAATTACTTTTTTGTTTTTCATTTCAAATTAAAAAAAATTTTACCTTCTGTGTATAACTCTTTAAAGACCTGATTTTATTTATTTTTATTTATTTATTTATTTATTTTTTTTAATGAAGAACAAAAAATAAATTAATTTGAAAATCATGATTAAATTGCAAAATAAAATTTGGATGAATTTCCAAAATTGTTTTATGTGCCAGAAAAAATTGCATCTTTTTTTTTTTTTCTATAGTATGAATAAAGCAAAATGTCTTCTTCATGTGTGCCTGTGTGGGCTATGAAGGTCAGGCCACTGATCACAGGTCTACAAAAAGTTTGCAGTTGCGTAGCTTTGATCTTGTAGGTGTGCATAGAATTTTTCCTTTCCTTTCCTTGGTTTTTTTTTTTTTTTTTTTACTTGACCTGAAGCAAAGTTTTCAGCAAATTCAGTGGATTTTTTTCTTTCAAGTTTTCACTATTCTTTCTTTTCTTTTTGTTTCTAAAGTGATATAAAAAATTGTGATTAACATTCTTTGAAAATTCATTTAAATACAGCGATCAGAGAAGCGATTATTATGATGAAATCAGAGTGAGAGTTTACCGTTAAAATAATTAACTACATAAGTAGGGAAGAAACACCGCTTTTAACACAGGCGGGGGGGGGGGGGGGGCACTGCGGCACCGGCGGAGCGAACGGAGCCGTGCGGGTGCCGCACCCCCCCTGAGGGGTCTAGATGGGTTGGTATCGTCCTTGAGACATCCTCTGACAGTATCGTAAAAGATGACGAGGGTGTTAATGAGGAAATTTAATTAAAAAATTAATTAGTGATTTTTTTAAAAAGGTGACGATGGTTTTAAAGGGATGTTTGCGGTAGAATGAAAAAAGCATGGTATTGTTTGCGAGTCATTAGAAAATTAATTAGGAGGTTAATTAAGAAGTTAATTAGGGAATTAATTAAGAAATTAATTAAGAAATTTAAAAAATTGGAAATAAATAAGGAATCGATGAAATATATGAATTTAAGAATGAAGGAAGTGAATATACTATGAAAGAAATAGAGAGGTCTGACTGGGATTCGAACCCGACACCTTGCAGTAAATGTATTTCCATAAGACTGTAGTTTTCGCGTATGTGTGAGTGATTTTTCTATTTATACCTGTACAAATCTTTTTCAACCTATGAATGCAATTATTCGAAAAGAATTTAATCGTTTCAATGATATTAATTAGAGAATAATAATTAAAAAAATATTAATTAAGGATTTCCTTGTAAAAATTCATCATATGTTTTATGAAAAAAAAATGACAATGTACGTGAAAATTAAATAGAATGAAAGAAAGAAAGCGCAGAAACATAGAGGGTGAGTGGTATTCGAACCCAGCACCTGCTTGAAGTAAAGAAACAGTAGTTTGCAAGTACTTTAATCACTGTTCTTTAGAAATATGCATACGCAGATCTTTTTAAACCAAAGAATGTGTATAATTACTTGATTGATAAATATTCGTTTTAAAAATAGTTTTCCCGTAAAGTTTCTTCATTTCAACCCAATTGTATATATTTTAATCTACCTCACAATAGATAATATTTTAAATGGGAGATATTAGATAATTCTAATTATTGATTTTAAACAATTTTCAGCAAAAATAGTTTTTTTTTAACAATTAGTTAATTGTATTTAACAGTTTAAAATAAATTCTTAAAGTTTTTTCACACCTAACTTTTTTCAACTTGTATCGTGTTGATCTAAAGTAAATAAAACAATAAAGTTTTTAGCTGACTGCACCAATTTAAAACATAATTAAAAAGGATTCCCACCAAGACATTTACTACTTCTGTGTTAAGTTGTTTTCAAAAGATGGTTTTACAAATGTATTTAAACATAGTTAAAAAATATTTTGACCAAGTATTGTACATTACAAACATATAATTATAAACTGAAAAGTTTTCGCACAAATTCTTTTACTTGACATAAATTTAACTATCATTTTTAACAAAAATACCATTAAATCATTCTCCTTATAGGCTACTATTCCTCTGCTTACATATATTTTCCTCACCTTTATTAAGTTTTGTAGTTTAATAATTTTGTTATACTTCCCTGATTCTTCACATTATGTTAGAGTAAACCTGTACAATTTAGTGATAAATATGGAAATATGCAAACATTTAACATAAATTTGGCTTGATTTAAAACAATTTAGTAATATTTTCGAATATATATTACAAGATTTAGAATGTATTTGGTAGAGTTTAAAATATATTTGGTGATTAATTCAGATTTGGCGAGAAACATACGGTATAAATGAGGAGCGAACAAAAATATCATCACTTACTAACTTATTTTTACGGAGTGAAGACGTCTGTTTTTTAACCTGAATTCAGTGAAGTTTATTGATAGTTTAAATTGGGTCAAGAGATGGATCTATCTGCGGAGACACCTATTTCAAATCAACAAACAGTTATATCACAAATCGATGACAAGAAGTTATCTAAACTTTCAATTTGTTCAATTTGTAATAAAACCTTTTCTAAAAAGTCTAATTTAACTCGGCATGCAATGATTCATTCGGGTGTGAAACCTTTTATTCGCAATGTATGTCAAAAATCATTTAGTAGACCCGACGATTTGAAGAAACATTTGATAATTCATGAAAAGATTCCTACAGAATATGGATGCGAACAATGTAGTGAAAGCTTTAATCACAAGTATGAATTACTGAATCATATTAGAAAAAATCATAAAAAGACTACAACTAAGCATACCTGTGAACTATGTAGTGAAATCTTCAGATGGAAATATGAGCTATTGAAACACATGAGAAAAAATCACCAAAAGCCTCCACCACAACATGAATTGTCAGATTCCATAAGAAAAAAATCATCGAAAGTCTTCACCGCAACATTTTTGTGAAAAATGCAGTGAAGTATTTAAATATAAAAAAGATTTGCATCATCATACTTTAGACGGGTCTGGTACGATTTCCCGACACTCAGTTTCCCGACAACTCAGTTTCCCGACGCCACTTTCCCGACAGGTACGGTTTCCCGACAGCTCACATTCCCGACAACTCATTTTCCCGACAGGTACGGTTTCCCGACAACTCACATTCCCGACAGGTACGTTTTCCCGACAACTCACTTTCCCGACAGGTACGTTTTCCCGACAACTCACTTTCCCGACAGGTACGTTTTCCCGACAGCTCACTTTCCCGACAGGTACGTTTTCCCGACAACTCACTGTCCCGACAGGTACGTTTTCCCGACGACTCACTTTCCCGACAGGTACGTTTTCCCGACAGGTACGTTTTCCCGACAGCTCACTTTCCCGACAGGTACGGTTTCCCGACAGGTACGTTTTCCCGACAACTCACTTTCCCGACAGGTACGTTTTCCCGACAGCCCACTTTCCCGACAGGTACGGTTTCCCGACAACTCACTTTCCCGACAGGTACGTTTTCCCGACAGCTCACTTTCCCGACAACTCACTTTCCCGACAACTCACTTTCCCGACAGCTCACTTTCCCGACAACTCACTTTCCCGACAGCTCACTTTCCCGACAACTCACTTTCCCGACAGCTCACTTTCCCGACAGCTCACTTTCCCGACAGGTACGTTTTCCCGACAGCTCACTTTCCCGACAACTCACTTTCCCGACAGGTACATTTTCCCGACAGCTCACTTTTCTGACAACTCACTTTCCCGACAGGTACGTTTTCCCGACAGCTCACTTTCCCGACAACTCACTTTCCTTGCAGGTACGTTTTCCCGACAGCTCACTTTCCCGACAGGTACGTTTTCTCGACAACTGAATTTTCCGACAGCTGATTTTTCTGACAACTCACTTCCCCGACAGTTCACATTCTCGACAGCTCACTTTCCTACAACTCACTTTCCCAACAGCTGACTTTCTCCAATGACTTATTTCTCGGTATTCCGCTTGTTTACAGATTTTTCTTAATAAGAAAGAGGATGGATTAAAAAATAATAAAAAAAATGCTGAATACGTAATTCTATTTCATTATTATTCGAAATGAATTTTAAATAATACTTTAATTTTTATTCAAGTAGAAAAAAATCGGATAAATAAATAAAAATAAAATTAATAATTAAATAATAATAAAATTAAAAAAATAAATAAATTAAAATAAATTAAATAAATTAAAGTAAGTAAGTAATTGCCGAAACGTCAGTGGAGGCCCTCAGTTGAGACTGAAAACGGTTTTGGGCTCTGTCTGTGTGCTTGTCTGTCTGTCTGTCGTGCGATAGCGGCCGCAAGAATTCCGCTATTGACTTATAATTTGGTACACATGTTCATGTGCCCCACGGAATCAGCTGTAAAGTTTTGGGTGTATATTCCTGTTGTAATTCGTGTACAGGGACACGGCAAAGTTTTTCTTATCATTGCGCCCTATGGGAGGAATTTGTATGTACCGCGATAGCGGCCACAAAAATCCCGCTATTGACTTGTAATTTGTTACACGTATTCCTAAGCCCAACGGAATAAGTTGTATAGTGTTAGGTGTGTATTCCATTTGTCGTTCGTGTACAGGGACATGCCAAAGTGTTTCTTATCCTTACGGCCTATGGGAAGAATTTGTATGTACCGCAATAGTGGCCACAAAAATCAAGCTATTGACTTGCAATTTGGTACACATATTCATGAGCCCAACGGAATTAGCCGTATAGTTTTAGGTGTGTATTCCATTCGTAGTTCGTGTACAGGGGCACGCCAAATTTTTTCTATCATTACGACTTATGGGAAGAATCTGTATGTACCGCGATAGCCACCGCAAAAATCAAGCTATTGACTTCCAATTTTTGCCGAAACGTCAGTTGAGGCCCTCTGTTGAGACTCAAAAAGATATTTTGTTCCGTCTCTCCGTCTGTCTGTCTGTCTGTCGTGCGATAGAGGCCGCAAAAATCACGCTATTGGCTTGAAATTTGGTACACATGTTCATGATCTCCACGAAATTAGCTGTATAGTTTTTGGTGTGCATTCCGTTTGTAGTTCATGTACAGAGACACGCCAAAATTTTTTTTATCATTATTGCCTATTTGAAGAATTTGTATGTACCGCGATAGCGGCCCCAAAAATCACACTATTGACTTGCAGTTTGGTACACTTGTTCATGAGCCCAACGGAATTAGTTGTATAGTGTTAGGCGTGTATTCCATTTGTCGTTCGTGTACAGGGACACGCCAAAGTGTTCCTTATCCTTACGGCCTATGTGAAGAATTTGTATGTACCGCAATAGCGGCCGCAAAAATCCTTCGATTGACTTACAAATTGGCACACACGTTCCAGCTGTGCATATAAGTAGCTGTATAATTTTTATTGCAATATTGTTTATAAACTGTGTACAGGGACACGCCAAAAATCTTAACATTACGGCGTATGAGTTTCGTTTAAACGCATTTTAATATCATTACTTTGCAATGAAGAAAATGAAACTAGCGTATGTGAGTAAGATGCTTAAACTTATGTTGTTTGAAGAAAATATGTGCTCTTAAGCTTTCTAATTAATGTACAGGACCTTACAAAAGTGTTCTGACAATGTCACGTAGTCCTCCAAACGATGTTAAATTTGAAACAATTATTAATTTTAAACGTAAAATAAGCTGAATAGTTTTTACTGATGTATATAATGTTTATTGTTTGTTTACAGAGACACACAAAAGAACTTCGTAATGCCTATGGAGAAATTTTTATTTAAGCGCGCACTTTAATGCGTTTATGCTGAATTGAACTTAATAAAATTAACATACATTATAAAGATGCTTAAAATCATGTTTACTCTATAAAAACTTTATGTATAGACTAAATAATTTATGAGATCACCCAAAATAATTCCGAGTATGTACTGTAATCATCCAAATGATGTCAAATTAGTTGAAAAATTAACGAGTTATAATTAAGTAGGTTTATTCTTATTATTGGCGTTTATAATGACTGTGGCTACTTTTCCGGGATACATAAAAGAATTTCGTACTATTACGGTCTATAGTCGGTATTTTTTAAAAAGTTATTTTAACTTGGTTACACCCTATCAAATTTAATGAAATTTTATTAGAATTTTAAAAGCATGATTTCCTGTTGAAAATTGTGGGCATATAGAATTGGAAATTAGTTTAAAGATTACACAAAATATTTCCGATATGCTATGTAATTTTTTTTGTATGAAATTTGGTATTTATGAATTTCAGGGAAATAATTCAAGATCGTCGTTTATTAAGAATACGTATTGTTGCGTACTTGGACGTTCGTAAGTTGTTAGAGAATGAAAGGTGAAACTTGCAAAAATTCAGTGAATTATTCACAAAAAGTTCCAGAAAAATACATGTCTATAAACCAAGTATCAGCTTCAATTCAACCAGTAAACACAGCCTAAACAACAGCCGTTAACAGCAAAACATCAGTACAAACTGTTTAGCAATAACGCATAAAGCAAGACTCATCCAATGAGGCAGAAAGTAAAGCAAGCATTTGACGAAACACACAGATCTGAGACTGACCGCCTTGGCGAAAAAAATGCTCCTTTCATACTTTTCTATCGAACACAGACTGTTCTGGAAAATTCTCGTATCTCATCAGCCAATGAGATTAGAGCTTCCATATTTAGTATATCCCTAATAAGGATTTTATCGCCAAGGTCGCCAAAAAAATTGCCAAGAGGGAAAACAGTCGCCAAATTTGGCGCCAAATTCATTTCTTCCCTTATTGAAGCTTTTTAATGCGTTTTTAAGGAAAAATTAGGCTATTTTAACGTTAAAACGACTAGAAATGCACAAAATTAGCATCTCATCAATTTACTAAACCTCTTTGAAAGAATTTATATAAAAGAATATGCAATTATTTACAATTCCGTTACACTTTATGTGATATACAAATAGGTAAACAAAGAGAGGTATAGCGGGGGGTTGAGGGGTGCGGCAGCCCCCCCCCCCCCCCCCCCCCCGCTGGAATGTATCTGATTATGGTAACAAGTCGATCGAATCAATATATACTATTATATAATAAGGAATAAATAAAAATGACCTTTTGAAGAATGTCTGATGCAAATAGGACGTTGAGGCTCCTGATCTACAGATCCACAAGTTAAATAAATTAGTTATTTAATTTTTGAAGATTGTATGTAGATTATTGTTAGAGAATAAGAATTGGGGCTTAATAAGTATTGTATTCTAAGTAAGAGGAAGCTGAGTGGATGGTAGCTTTTTGAATCAGTGGGTTCTTATTTTACTGTCCAAGTTGCTATCTCAACGACAAGAGAGTACAGTTTTTTTTGTTTACTGAATTTTTTAGATCATGTGTACTTAATTTTCTGGTAAGTTTTTAAGCTAAATTTGTTAAGTAAAGGAAAGCAAGGAATTATTTAATTAATTGGAATTAAGCAAGTAAATAAAAATTGGTGCGGGTCAAAACTTGATGAGTACTAAAAAGAAAAGTGACAGGAAATAGTTCAAGGCTTAACAAGGAAAGTATTACCCCCACAATTGAGAATAGAAGTGCGTGTCAAAACTAGATGAGTACCAAAAAGACTAAGTTGCCGGGAATTGTATGCTGTGCGACCTGTTATGTCCTGCACTCTGGATAATATTGTACAAATTCAGTAAAGGTAATTAACATTATGGTTGCTTTTTGACACGCATTCAAACCTGTGACATTAAAAGAAGGTATTACTATACTTCCTTTGAAACCCTTGGACGGCCCCTGCCTGCCTGGGCTCGGCCAAGCTTAACGGGTTGGATGCCGTCCGCCGGAGCGAATAAATCGCCAGATCACCGCGTGGAAGCTGCTGGGCAGCAATGTAACTAGAACGCCAAAGCTCAGGAAATGCAGCACGCTCCAGATGTTAAGGAATTTGGAATAAGTGCACTAACTAGCTGAGAGTCGAAATAACCGGAATTATACAAAATTAAAACAATTTTGAATATAGGCAGGGAGGGAAAAAAAAAACGCTGGGGGAGCCGCTAAAGTTAGTTGTGCACACAATAACTAAAGCCGAAAGAGGAGGCCATTTGGAAAGGGGAAGGGGACAACACTTATGATTTGAGAAAGACAAGCTGAACGAGGGAGGAACAATGAGATAAAAATAATAATAATAATAATAATAATAAATAATTACGTGAAACCACTGGGGGATGGAAGATAGTTTTGGGCGCATAGCGAAAATTTTGAAGTTTTTGAAGTGGCAAGGCCTAATCCTAATTGGGAGGGAAATTACTATGCGCAGGGAGGCCGAATGGAGAAGAGAAAGAGGGACCATCGCAATTTCGATCCACCACGGGGGGATGGTTCCCCGCGTTGGTAGCCCGACGACTGCTACACGACCCCATCGAGCACTTGACGGTGCAGCACAGATTAACGAGGACCAAACACCGCCACACCCTCGTAAAAAAAAAAAAAAAACCTTATACTTTGTATAAGGACGAAAAATTTTAAAAAGTGCATTTTCACCGTGTTCTGAGCTTTTTTGAACAGGGCATCATATTACCACTTATTGAGAAACTTTATGCTTCATGATAATTAATTTCCGAAGTAAGAGTTTATTTTATCGCTCTAATCAATATATATATTTCCCCCCCCCCCCTAATCTATTTCTTAAATCCATGATAATTTTGTAGCTTATTATTGAAATGCAGAACCTTTTTCCACAAGCTGACAACTTTTATGTTTAATAACACAATAATTTAAAAATTCATGATTCTCTGCCAATCAAAAAAAATGTGCTTTATTCAAAGAGGTTTACCAAAATATGCAATAATTTCCTAACCTGTTACTGAAATGTAGAAGTATTTTGCCGCTAACAGTCCAAACATATGTTTGATGAAGCAAAATTTCAGAAATATTCTTATTTTGCTGCAAATCGATGAAACTCAACCATTTTTTCAAGGTTATTTACATTGAAATATGTCATTTTGCGGCCTAATATTGATATATCAAATTATTTCACTGCTAATTAAAAATATTTAAAAAATATTTTCCATAATGCAAAATTATTTCTCCGCAAAACAAAATAATTCAATTTTATGGCTTTCTTTAAAGGCTATTTACCAAATTACACGCTAATTTTGCAGCTCATCACTGAAATATGAAACCATTCATTGTTCCTATAGCCAGATAAAATTGAAAACTGTCTGCAGACATAAGTATTTGACCAAACACTTTCTGCAAAAAATCTGTGGGGTTATACAAATACATACAAGGGTTAAGGAAATTTTATAAATTTTGGTTAATATCCGCGTTTGACCGAGGCTTTGAAAAAATAAACACAAGCGAAAGGATACAGTGTAAACAACTAGCGTCTGGCGAGCGCCGAAACTTTTGGATCTGGATGCACTCCACATAATAAATTCGTGTGCATGAGGGATTTAAACATTTTAGCTTTAATTTTTTTTTTAATTTATTATGAATAACGATGAAATAGAATATCTATAATTACAAAATACTTCTTTTATTTTAAATATTATCTAAATACTTTTTTGACGAAATGGGAAACTTTAAAAATAAAAATATTTTCTTCAAAGAAATAACAAATATATATATATATATATATATATATATATATATATATATTGACGCTGGTTGGCTGACCATCGTGAGCAATTCAAGCCTTGCAAGTAAGAAGTAAAAACCGCATCACGGCATTTTGGCCGAAGACAAGCATGCAATTGGCGGAGTAATATAGTTCTATATTTAAAACAACTTTTATAAAAAAAATAAGATTTTCCGGAAAAAAAAAAAAAAAAAAAACGAAGACATTACTAGATTAAAAAAGATCCCATTAACAACATATATTAATTAAAATAAAATCGTTCGTGCCGTTTTAGAAATATTTTTCATGATTTTATTAAATTACACAATCGTTTTTCCCCATTTAGCTTTTGAGATTTCATGTTTCAAAACATACTGTACGTTGAAATGTAAAAATTTCAGGATAGATTAAGACTGAAGATAAAAGACTATTTTGAAAAGATTAGAACTAAATATCACATATTTGCTGAGATATTAAGTTTCGGCTTTTACAAATCTCTTTGATGTCATACTAGCCGTATATATGAGTTCGCAGCGTTGCGTTCGTCCTTCCGCTTGCGTCACTCGAAAAACTGCCTTTTTTCATGATCAAATCTTCAAAAATTGTTCAAAAGTCAATAATTTCCCTACCATAGCAACGCATGGAAAAGAGAAGATAAACGTGGAGGACGAAGAAACGAAAAATTTCCGTAAATCAAAATCCGAAAGATGCCCTAATTTTCAAATCAGTGTAAGATATACTCATTTTCAAATATGCCTAGAATTGAATAACATCAAATAGGATTTGGTTGATGAATTGCATTTATGATTCAATCGGTCGTAAAATAAGAATTAAAAACTTTAAAAACACACTTTTATTTGAAAAGCAGTTGTTTTCGGGCACTAGCCGGTTCGCGATGCTTGAAAAACTGTCCGAATTAAAATCCGATTCGGTGGCGCCCTCTCCTTAACAGTTTCAGAACCTACAACAGACTGTTTGATCGCCGTACAAACACCTTTTAAATATCGGACCGTAGCAATCCCTCGTGTGAAGATGACTGCGAGCCTTCATCCGTTTCATAACCTGGAACAATCTTTTCACCCACGATACAAAGAACATTTGAAAATTCTGACCACTGGAAAGTCCTCGCTGGAGATTGCGGCGTCCTTATCAGATTTCCCAGTGACTTTGCACACTTGTAAGTATGCGCAATCGATTCGTCACACTCCAAAAAAAAAAAAAAAAAAAAAAAAAAAAATTGCCGCCTCCCCATCTATCCTGTAATTTTTTCAGAGGTGAATGAGGAGGCGGCAAAAATTTTATACATTTGAAATTAAAGCACCGTTTACACGTCTTTCAAGGGGCTGTCGTAAAAGGTCGTATTAATGAAAATACGAAAAAGGGAAATTAAAATAATTACAAGGTAAAAAGAACTTTTTATATACCATGTTTTTAAAATGTTCCGTTGAATCATATAAACGCTCCCGATGTCTGCAGGGAGCAGAAATAATTAGCTACAAGTATTAAAAAAATGTATTGTCATCGTGTTCTGAGCTATTCTAAAAGTGTCAAATGCCTACCTAGTCGAGAAGTTAACTAAATAAATTTTCTTCTGAATTACATAAATGCTGCCGAATGCAGCAGGAACCCAAAACATTTGGCTAAAAGTATTAAAAAATGCATTATCACCGTGTTCTGAGCTATTCGGAAAGTTTCAAGTGTCTAGCTAGTCGGGAAGTTATATGATTGTTGAATCATATAAACTCTACCTAAGGCAGCGGGGACCCGAAACAATTGAGTAAAAGTATTTAAAAAATGCAATGTCACCGTGTTCTGGGCTATTCTGAAAGTTTCAAATGTTTAAATGTCTAGCTAGTCGGGAAATTATATGATTTTTGAATCATATAAACGTTACCGAAGGCTACAGGGACCCGAAACAATTGGCGAAAAGTGTTAAAAAATGGATTATTATCGTATTTTGAGCTATTTTAGCTTCTAAGTTTCAAATGTCTAGCTAGTCAGAAAGTTAATTAAATAAATTTTGTGTTGAGTCATATAAACGCTACCGAAGGCAGCAAGTACCCGAAATAATTGTCTGAAAGTATTAAAAATGCATTACCTTGTTTTGAGCTATTCTAAAAGTTTCAGATATCTAGCTAGTCGGCAAGTTAGTTAAAAAAATTCTGTTAAATCATATAAACACAGTCGAAGGCAGCAGAAACCTAAAACAGATAACTAAAAGTAATAAAAAATGCATTGTCACTATGTTCTGAGCTATTCTGAAAGTTTCAAATGTCTGGCTTGTCGGGAAGTTAGTTAAAAATCGATTGCAATATTTGTACTGGACACACAAACAAACAAGAATCGAAGTTACTAAAATCATAGCAAAAATATTTCTTCAAATTTAATAACACTGTAGCAAAATTGGGTGGAACACTGATTAACAAAGTTTTTAAAGATAATAATATATATTAAATTGTAGTAGAATTCATAGTTAAAAAGAATAAAAAATAAAACAAATAAAATAATGAAAAACTGAGTTTCCGGCAAATGAGTTGGCAGGAAAGTAGGCTGTCAGGAAAGAGAGCAGTCTGGAAAGAAAACTCTGTGTAAAACGCACCTGTCGGGAAAGTGAGTTGTTGGGCCGTTTTGTACCTGTAGGGAAAGTGAACTGTCATGAAAGTGAGTTGTCGGAAAACTGTCGGGAAAGTGAGTTGTTGGGAAAAAGTACCTGTCGGGAAAGTGAGCTGTCGGGAAAGTGAGCTGTCGGGAAAGTGAGTTGTCGGGAAAGTGAGCTGTCGGGAAAGTGAGTTGTCGGGAAAGTGAGCTGTCGGGAAAGTGAGTTGTCGGGAAAGTGAGCTGTCGGGAAACCGTACCTGTCGGGAAAGTGAGTTGTCGGGAAAGTGAGTTGTCGGGAAAGTGAGCTGTCGGGAAAGTGAGCTGTCGGGAAAGTGAGTTGTCGGGAAAGTGAGCTGTCGGGAAAGTGAGTTGTCGGGAAAGTGAGCTGTCAGGAAACCGTACCTGTCGGGAAAGTGAGTTGTCGGGAAAGTGAGCTGTCGGGAAAGTGAGCTGTCGGGAAAGTGAGCTGTCGGGAAAGTGAGTTGTCGGGAAAGTGAGCTGTCGGGAAAGTGAGCTGTCGGGAAAGTGAGTTGTCGGGAAAGTGAGCTGTCGGGAAAGTGAGTTGTCGGGAAAGTGAACTGTCGGGAAAGTGAGCTGTCGGGAAACCGTACCTGTCGGGAAAGTGAGTTGTCGGGAAACCGTACCTGTCGGGAAAGTGAGCTGTCGGGAAACCGTACCTGTCGGGAAAGTGAGTTGTCGGGAAACCGTACCTGTCGGGAAAGTGAGTTGTCGGGAAAACGTACCTGTCGGGAAAGTGAGCTGTCGGGAAACCGTACCTGTCGGGAAAGTGAGCTGTCGGGAAACCGTACCTGTCGGGAAAGTGAATTGTCGGGAAAACGTACCTGTCGGGAAAGTGAGCTGTCGGGAAACCGTACCTGTCGGGAAAGTGAGCTGTCGGGAAACCGTACCTGTCGGGAAAGTGGCGTCGGGAAACTGACTTGTCGGGAAAGTGAGTGTCGGGAAATCGACCTGATCCCTTTAGACAAACATCGGTCTGATTTAGTACAAGTGCAAATAACAAATTCTTCTGATTAAGAATCACTTAGGGAGAAAACTAAACATTTTAAAAGACAAAATGCTCTCAATGTGTTTATAACACTGCGGAACAAAAAAAAAAAAATAAAAAAATCTGCGGCATTTATTTTGTTAATGGTTTTTGTAAACACTTGTATTAGACATACACAGTATGCATTTACTTCTTTTGGATTGACTCTGGTTCTTGAGATAAACGAAACACAAGAAATCAATGAAAAAATTTAGACTATCCTCCTAAAGATCTATTAATTTCATTAACACCACTAAATTTTATTATCTATTCACGTATATAGGTGTAACAATTTTACGAATCAGCTATTAGACCTTGAAATTATCAGTTCGTGTCTTATTGTAAGTTTAAAAGTGCTTGTTGTCTTGAAAAATATGAATTCGTTACGAAAACCTTGTATTAACAACCCCAACAGTTTTTGTTATATGTGTGGCAAATTTTGTTTACAAAAGCAAAGAAAAAAGATCATGGAGTTTGTGATAAAAACCTACAAAGCATACTGTGGGAGAAAGCTTGCACAAAAGAATAAATATTGGGTGCTCAATATCGTCTGTAAGCCTTGTGTAGAATCTTTGCGATACTGGAGTCAAGGAAGCCGTAAAGGGCTTCAATTTGGAGTGCCGATCATATGGACTGAGCCTACTAATCACTTAAATGACTGTTACATTTGTGCAGTGAATGTAAAAGGTATCAACCGGTATAAAAAACGTACTTGGGTTTATCTTAGTGTGGAATCGGCTAAACCCCCAGTATTGCATAGTGATGATTTGCCAATTCCAGTGTTTTCAGGACAATCTACTGCAAACTGTGATGATGTTGAAATGCTAGAGAGATCAGACAATCAGACGAGCAGCAGTGAAAGTGAGTTCGAAGAAAGTAGTTCGACAAAACAGGGATTTTCTCAAGAGGAGCTCAATGACTTGGTTCGTAATTTGAATTTATCAAAAAAATCGGCTGAAATTCTTGCTTCGAGATTAAAAGAAAAACACTCAAAGCCCTTGATAAGACTGGTGACTGTTTTAAATATTGGTGTCAAAAATCTCCAGCCCTGAGTATGGAAAAATTAAAAGGAGGCTTCTTCGATGGACCGCAAATCCGTACTCTTATAAAAGCCACTGTATTTGTAAACCATATGACACAAATTGAATCTGAAGCATGGCTAAGCTTTGTTTTAGTAGTCAAACAGTTTTTGGGGAATCATAAAGCACCAGACTATGCACAATTGGTTGCTAAAATGCTTCAAAATTTTCACACATTAGGAGTTACTATGAGCATTAAATTGCATTTTTTGCATAGCTATTTGGACAGATTCCCGGAAAATCTGGACGATTACAGGGAGGAACAAGGAGAACGGTTCCACCAAGAAATCAGGATAATGCAAGAAAGATACCAAGGTCGGTGGGATCGCCACATTATGGCAGACTACTGTTGGACTTTAATAAGGGATTGTCCTGAGCAAAACCATGACGAAAAAGCTTACCGAAAAAGTTTTTTGTAATTTTTGTTTTAATTATTTGATGAACGGCATGTATATTTTTTGTTTTTATATCGTTCTTATAAAGGATCTTAATAAAAATATTTTTTCAGTACATATTGCTATTTTTATTTAGGTTTTTCAGTGAAATAGCTAATAGTCTTTATCTCAAAAACTAGAGCCAATTTGACAAACCTAATAATTTTCTAGTATTCAGCACACTAGTCTTATACAGAATTGACTTTAAGCTTATTCTTTAAGCTTATTATTTAAGCTTATGACTTTAAGCTTATTATTATCTTTTTTTAATAATTTAAAAACCGATGTTTTAAACGAACTGAACTTTCAATTAAATGAGAAAAGAGCATTGAAATGGCATACAATTGTTAAAGTTAAACTTACCCGCACTGTGCAAGAAGGGGGTCAGGAATTTTTTTCTCCCTTTTTCCGATCAAATACTTTAACATCCTTTTCGTCAATAAGTATTGATAATGATCTTGAAAAAGCTTTTGCCAAGATGATAAAGAGTTTTGAAGAATTTAATGAACAAGGATCAGACTGGACTTTAGAAGAAATTATCGAATTAGAACTTCATATGGCTAAATATACCCCCTTTTCTTCGTCAAAAACTAGAATTTCCAGTAAGATTTAATTATTATAGACAAAATATATATAAGACAAAATTTGGCTAAATTTCTACTAATATTGGCGATAGTTATAAAAATTTGACATGAAATAAGAAAATTTGGCGTAAATTCCTAATTAAAACTGATGAACGAAGAAAAAATTTGAATTAGTTGCGATCTTTTCTCGCTGTAGAGTTGTTTAAGTTCTCATACTTAGTAGTTTTTAAACATTTTTAAAGTCTTACTTTTAGAGTGATTTTTTATACTTTAAGTACAAAATGGATAATACTTTACCGTCTGAGGAGACTCACGTTTCTGTTCAACAATCCCCTTCATCAAGTTTTGAGGATGAGAAGTTGTCTAAATTTTTTATTTGTCCAACTTGTAATAAGTCATTTTTAAAAAAATCCTATCTTACTAGACATTTGAAGGTTCACAATGACATTAAACCTAATATTTGTTACGTGTGTGAGAAAGGATTTGTTACTTTACATCGTTTAAAAAGACATATGGAAACCCATAGAAAAATTTCCATAAGATACAAATGTGAATATTGTATTGAAAATTTCAATCGCAAGTGTGATTTATCGAAACATAAGAGATTATTTCATCAAAACGTCTTACCTAAACATCTATGTATTATTTGTAAAGATGCTTTTAAACACAAGTATGAATTAGAAAAACACGAGGGTGCATTATCGTAAACCTGAGAATCTATGTGAGGAATGTTCTATAGCCTTTTCAACTAAACATGCTTTTTCAAACCATAAGCGAAAAAGTCATAAAAAGACTTTACATACATACTGTTGCGACGAATGTACTGATACTTTTTCAAACAAACGACATTTTTTAAAACATAAAAGAAATATGCATAAAAAATCTTCAACACAAACTAGATGTGATGAATGCAGTGAAACTTTTCAGTGTAAGTATGAATTATTGCAACATAAAAGAAAGAATCATCTTAAATACTTCAGCATACGTAGAAATTGTAATGAACGAAGTACTAACAATGAATTACCAACAGTTAATAATGACAGTGAGAATCTGGACTTGTTAAATTTTTTGGATAATTTTCACACTGAATGTATAAATGATGTTTTGACTTACCTTCCAACAACTTTCAGAATGAAAATATAGACTTAGACTTCAAAAACTTTTTGAACAATTCGAATGTGGAATATACAAGTGAAAATAATGTTGATGACTTATCTACCAAAGTTGAAAATAACGACTTAAATAATTTTAACCTGATACAAACTGATTTACCTCCAGTAAACTATGTCAATGAAAGTCTGAACTTGTTAAATTTTTTTGAATAACTTTAATCCCAAATAATTGAATGATTTTTCTGCTAACAACAAAAATATGAATTCGAATAATTTTAGTGCGAAGGAGAATAAGTTAGTGACAGATAACTTTAACGATGAAAATCTAGAGTTGCTAAATTTTTTGAATAACTTTAATGCCGATTGTATGAACGATATTCCAACAATATAGATTTGTGTGAATTTGCTGTTTTGTATTATTGTGAATGAATTTCAAATAAAAAGATTTCAATGAAAATGGTTTGTTTTAATTTTTATTACAAAATCACCTTTTATATAATATTTTCTATTAGAATACAAACTTAAGCGTCATCTTTTTGAAATAAAGCATGTAAAAAGTTTACTTGGATATTAGAGATATACTTTTGTAATTACTGTAGAAGTATTGTTTGAGTATAATATTTAAACACTAAGTAAAATTTATGCACAATAGTAGTTTTATAAACTATCAAACTTACATCGAAGAAGAAAAAACTTGTAAAATTGTTTTACCACTCAATTGTAAAGTACTTTTAAAAATCTTAAATGAATTTATCTTATTAACAATTTTCTGACAAATTAACTTATAAAAATTTTTAGATATACTTATGAAGTTAGTATTTTCCTAAGTACCATATTTGAATCTTACTTTGAATATGCATCATCAAAGTGTTTTGTACTTTAACTAAAATCACAATCTCTATTCCAAAGAGTGTAAAAATAATATTATAGTAACTACTTAAACTTTTATATATAGATACTTTCACGATTATATTTTAACTTTTTTATTTTTAGAATACAGAAAATATTTTGTAAAAATTGTGAAAGCTTAATTTTAGAAGTTTGTGAAATTTTACAAAAATTGTTTAAAAAATTTTCGTCAAATGTTTTCTTCATGTCACATCACTTAGAAAAATTAATTGTTTTTAGTAGAATTGCTAACACAAGGCTTGAAGCTAGAAAATTTGTAGATAAAACTTAAAAGGTACGAAAAACCATATGTGAAGTAATAACAAAAATATATATAGTTTCAAGTTTAGACATGGTTGAACAAGCTTGAGGAGACGCTAAAACCTGTTGCTGACGTCATAACGCGTGTGACGGAAGATTATAATCATTGGATATGAGTTCCCCCTAATACACTACGTCACGAACCCATGATGTGACAAAAACAACCATTTTGCTCACACTTCTCACCTTTGTTGGACTTATATTATTTTACTCTGCATATTAACGATAATCTGTAGAAAAACTTTGTCGTTTTTACACTTTGTTGTAAAAAGTTTTCGTCTAAACATCAAATGATATATTTTAGACATCTTTTCCGTATAAGGAAAGTTGATACTTTTCTCATGTATAATAAAATTATGATTAATCTAATCGAAATCCCGATATGACTTAAACCACTGTCCTATAGAAATATTTCAAACATATGTGCTTAAAACACTGATGTTTTATCCCAATGAGAATAATGAGTGGGATTTAGAAGTATTTCAATCATATATACAGCCTCATGTACATGAAAATCTTAAGTCTGAATTAAAAGAAAAGCATGCCCTGAAGTGGTATATGGTTATGAAAGTATCCTTGGAACGTAAAAAACATGATGAAGACATGGAAGAGACACATACATATTTTAGAAGTTCCTGTATTATCGAACTTATTGAAGATACTATTGAACAGCATATTAGCGAAGGATATGCAAAAATTAATAAGTCACTTGAAGAATTCATCCAGCGAGGATCTGGATGGATTTTTAAAAAAATTCATTATCTAGAACTGAAAATAGATAAATATCACCCTCTAGCTGCTAGCAACTATATTAAGCTACCTTCAAAACTTGCTTAAAAAGATTTGGGGCGTCACATATTTCTACAAATGTGACGGATGGAGGTGGGACCACAAATAAATAAATTAAAAAAATTTCTATATATCATTCAAACATAAAACTTAATCTTGAAAAATAGTAGTGTGAATTTGTTTAAGTTCATACGTAAACACTTGTACACATATATGTACCTTCGTGAATTAATATGCACTAGTTTTACATATCACTGAGTTATGTTTTACTAATTTCAAATGTATCCTTATCAGTCACGTCACGAATACATAATTTAACAAAAAGTACTTATGTTTACCCACAATTCTTGACTTATATTATTTTACTTTGTGTATTAAACTGACGACGTATGTAAAAAACTTTGTCGTTTTTATACACTTTGCAGTAAAAATTTTCGCTCTAAACATCGAATTATCTTTTGCAAAAATGAATTGATATGTATTTGTTTTAAATATCACTAAGTTACATTATACCAAAGTATAGTTTCTAATATTTAAACAATTTTCATTTTACAAAAATTAACTTGTATGCATTTCTAGATCTTTAATAAAAATCTTTTAATTTTTTTCTCTCAAAGACTTTAAACTATTGGAGATGTTTGTACTTTAAGTACAATCCAATACTATTTGCATAACAATGTGGAACATCATATGTTAAGAAAATCTTAAATTTTGTCTAAGTTGCAAATCTCAGTGAAAGTATTTTAAGATTACTTTGCTAAAATTTACTAAGTATTATAACATTTTTCAGTTATTAAACGAAAAATCGTGTAAAATTTACTAAGTGTTTCAATAAAGAAGAGAATTCCACAAAAAAGTTTTGATAAGAATTACTAAATTCACTAAGTCATAGACACACATGCCTATTTTCAGTTCTAGATAATGAATTTTTTTAAAAATCCATCCAGATCCTCGCTGGATGAATTCTTCAAGTGACTTTTTAATTTTTGCATATCCTTCGCTAATATGCTGTTCAATAGTATCTTCAATAAGTTCGATAATACAGGAACTTCTAAAATATGTATGTGTCTCTTCCATGTCTTCATCATGTTTTTTATGTTCCAAGGATACTTTCATAACCATATACCACTTCAGGGCATGCTTTTCTTTAAATTCAGACTTAAGTTTTTCATGTACATGAGGCTGTATATATGATTGAAATACTTCTAAATCACACTTATTATTCTCATTGGGATAAAACATCAGTGTTTTAAGCACATATGTTTGAAATATTTCTAGAGGACAGTGGTTTAAGTCATATCGGGATTTCGATTAATCATAATTTTATTATACATGAGAAAAGTATCAACTTTCCTTACACGGAAAAGATGCCTAAAATATATCATTTGATGTTTAGACGAAAACTTTTTACAACAAAGTGTAAAAACGACAAAGTTTTTCTACAGATTATCGTTAATATGCAGAGTAAAATAATATAAGTCCAACAAAGGTGAGAAGTGTGAGCAAAATGGTTGTTTTTGTCACATCATGGGTTCGTGACGTAGTTTATTAGGGGGAACTCATATCCAATGATTATAATCTTCCGTCACACGCGTTATGACGTCAGCAACAGGTTTTAGCGTCTCCTCAAGCTTGTTCAACCATGTCTAAACTTAAAACTATATATATTTTTGTTATTACTTCACATATGGTTTTTCGTACCTTTTAAGTTTTATCTACAAATTTTCTAACTTCAAGCCTTGTGTTAGCAATTCTACTAAAAACAATTAATTTTTCTAAGTGATGTGACATGAAGAAAACATTTGACGAAAAATTTTTAAACAATTTTTGTAAAATTTCACAAACTTCTAAAATTAAGCTTTCACAATTCTTACAAAATATTTTCTGTATTCTAAAAATAAAAATGTTAAAATACAATCGTGAAAGTATCTATATATAAAAGATTAAGTTGTTACTATAACATTATTTTTACACTCTTTGGGATAGAGATTGTGATTTTAGTTAAAGTACAAATCACTTTGAATATGCATATTCAAAGTAAGATTCAAATATGGTACTTAGGAAAATACTAACTTCATAAGTATATCTAAAAATTTTTATAAGTTAATTTGTCAGAAAATTGTTAATAAGATAAATTCATTTAAGATTTTTAAAAGTACTTTACAATTGAGTGGTAAAACAATTTTACAAGTTTTTTCTTCTTCGATGTAAGTTTGATAGTTTATAAAACTACTATTGTGCATAAATTATACTTAGTGTTTAAATATTATACTCAAACAATACTTCTACAGTAATTAAAAAAGTATATCTCTAATATCCAAGTAAACTTTTTACATGCTTTATTTCAAAAAGATGACGCTTAAGTTTGTATTCTAATAGAAAATATTATATAAAAGGTGATTTTGTAATAAAAATTAAAACAAACCATTTTCATTGAAATCTTTTTATTTGAAATTCATTCACTATAATACAAAACAGCAAATTCGCACAAATCTATATTGTTGGAATATCGTTCCTACAATCGGCATTAAAGTTATTCAAAAAATTTAGCAAGTCTAGATTTTCATCGTTAAAGTTATCTGTCACTAACTCATTCACCTTCGCACTAAAATTATTCGAATTCATATTTTTGTTGTTGGCAGAAAAATCATTCAAACATTTGGGATTAAAGTTATTCAAAAAAATTTAACAAGTTCAGACTTTCATTAACATAGTTTACTAGAGGTAAATCAGTTTGTATGAGGTTAAAATTATTTAAGTCGTTATACTTAAATAATTATTTAAGTTTAATTATTTAAGTATTTAAGTTTAATTATTTTCAACTTTGGTAGATAAGTCATCAACATTATTTTCACTTGTATATTCCACATTCGAATTGTTCAAAAGATTTTTGAAGTCTAAGTCTATATTTTCATTCTGAAAGTTGTTGGAAGGTAAGTCAAAAACATCCTTTATACATTCAGTGTGAAAATTATCCAAAAAATTTAACAAGTCTAGATTCTCACTGTCATTATTAACTGTTGGTAATTCATTGTTAGTACTTCGTTCATTACAATTTCTACGTATGCTGAAATATTTAAGATGATTCTTTCTTTTATGTTCCAATAATTCATACTAACACTGAAAAGTTTCACTGCATTCATCACATCTAGTTTGTGTTGAAGATTTTTTATGCATATTTCTTTTATGTTTTAAAAAATGTCGTTTGTTTGAAAATGTATCAGTACATTCGTCGCAACAGTATGTATGTAAAGTCTTTTTATGACTTTTTCGCTTATGGTTTGAAAAAGCATGTTTAGTTGAACATTCCTCACATAGATACTCAGGTTTACGATAATGCACCCTCGTGTTTTTCTAATTCATACTTGTGTTTAAAAGCATCTTTACAAATAATACATAGATGTTTAGGTAAGACGTTTTGATGAAATAATCTCTTATGTTTCGATAAATCACACTTGCGATTGAAATTTTCAATACAATATTCACATTTGTATCTTATGGAAATTTTTCTATGGGTTTCCATATGTCTTTTTAAACGATGTAAAGTATCAAATCCTTTCTCACACACGTAACAAATATTAGGTTTAATGTAATTGTGAACCTTCAAATGTCTAGTAAGATAGGATTTTTTTAAAAATGACTTATTACAAGTTGGACAAATAAAAAGTTTAGATAACTTCTCATCCTCAAAACTCGATGAAGGGGATTGTTGAATAGAAACGTGAGTCTCCTCAGACGGTAAAGTATTATCCATTTTGTACTTAAAGTATAAAAAATCACTCTAAAAGTAAGACTTTAAAAATGTTTAAAAACTGCTAAGTATGAGAACTTAGACAACTCTACAGCGAGAAAAGATCGCAACTAATTCAAATTTTTTCTTCGTTCATCAGTTTTACTTAGGAATTTACGCCAAATTTTCTTATTTCATGTCAAATTTTTATAACTATCGCCAATATTAGTAGAAATTTAGCCAAATTTTGTCTTATATATATTTCGTCTATAATAATTAAATCTTACTGGAAATTCTAGTTTTTGACGAAGAAAAGGGGGTATATTTAGCCATATGAAGTTCTAATTCGATAATTTCTTCTGAAGTCCAGTCTGATCCTTGTTCATTAAATTCTTCAATACTCTTTATGATCTTGGCAAAAGCTTTTTCAAGATCATTATCAATACTTATTGATGAAAAGGATGTTAAAGTATTTGATCGGAAAAAGGGAGAAAAAAATTCCTGACCCCCTTCTTGCACAGTGCGGGTAAGTTTAACTTTAACAATTGCATGCCATTTCAATGCTCTTTTCTCATTTAATTGAAAGTTCAGTTCGTTTAAAATATCGGTTTTTAAATTATTAAAAAATGATAATAAATCTATATCATTGTTTTTATTGTCAAAGGTAGTGATTATAAACACATTGAGAGCATCTTGTCTTTTAAAATGTTTAGTTTTCTCCCTAAGTGATTCTTGATCAGAAGAATTTGTTATTTGCACTTGTACTAAAGGAGACCGATGTTTTTCTAAAGTATGATGATGCAAATCTTTTTTATATTTAAATACTTCACTGCATTTTTCACAAAAATGTTGCGGTGAAGACTTTCGATGATTTTTTCTTATGGAATCTGACAACTCATGTTGTGGTGGAGGCTTTTGGTGATTTTTTCTCATGTGTTTCAATAGCTCATATTTCCATCTGAAGATTTCACTACATAGTTCACAGGTATGCTTAGTTGTAGTCTTTTTATGATTTTTTCTAATATGATTCAGTAATTCATACTTGTGATTAAAGCTTTCACTACATTGTTCGCATCCATATTCTGTAGGAATCTTTTCATGAATTATTAAATGTTTCTTCAAATCGTCGGGTCTACTAAATGATTTTTGACATACATTGCAAATAAAAGGTTTCACACCCGAATGAATCATTGCATGCCGAGTTAAATTAGACTTTTTAGAAAAAGTTTTATTACAAATTGAACAAATCGAAAGTTTAGATAACTTCTTGTCATCGATTTGTGATATAACGGTTTGTTGATTTGAAATAGGTGATAGCAGATAGATCCATCTCTTGACCCAATTTAATTTATCAATAAACTTCACTGAATTCAGGTTTAAAATAACAGACGTCTTCACTCCGTAAAAATAAGTTAGTAAGTGATGATATTTTTGTTCGCTCCTCATTTATACCGTATGTTTCTCGCCAAATCTGAATTAATCACCAAATGTATTTTAAACTCTACCAAATACATTCTAAATCTTGTAATATATATTCGAAAATATTACTAAATTGTTTTAAATCAAGCCAAATTTATGTTAAATGTTTTCATATTTGCATATTTATCACTAAATTGTACAGGTTTACTCTAAAATAATGTGAAGAATCAGGGAAGTATAACAAAATTATTAAACTATAAAAGTTAATAAAGGTGAGGAAAATATATGTAAGCAGATGAATAGTAGCCTATAAGGAGTGTGATTTAATGGTATTTTTGTTAAAAATGATAGTTAAATTTATGTCAAGTAAAAGAATTTGTGCGAAAACTTTTCAGTTTATAATTATATGTTTGTAATCTACAATACTTGGTCAAAATATTTTTTAACTATGTTTAAATACATTTGTAAAGTCTAAGTATATATCTGTGAACATGAACGTATTTTTAAAATCATATATATTAATAATTTTTCAACTCTGAATTCTTTCAAAGTTACTTTCATTATTTACAAACTTACTATCTGTAAAGAAAAACTGAGTGAAGGGTAGCTTAAAAGGTGGATTATTTCGCTATGTTAAAGTGAGAGAAAGTAGTGAAAAGTGGTAAAAACTCTTTATTTTGAGACAGATTGTTGAATATTTCTTAGGAAATATCCCAACAAACACAAGACTTCTGGCCACAAGCTGTAAACGTTCTGGCCAAACTGACTTGTGGCCACTGGTATCATGCCAGTGCAATATTTTAAATAGCGCGCCTCAACTTCCGGCAGCCGGTGATTAACTAATCACGGGCCAGGGGGGGGGGGAACTAATATGCATTTTCCTTGCTCAGAGCCACTAGAGATCGGTTTCGGGGGAGACACTTGTGGCCTTGCATCATTTAAGAAGAAGCGGGCCACGAGCCCATGCCCATAAAGATACCGAATCTACTAATCTCGCGCACGCGCAGACCGTTTTATATCACCCCATCATTCTTCCTCTTCCTAGTAAACAAGTAAAAATGGCGGATTGTGTGGCGTCGTCGTCTTTGAGCAGTCGTCTGAAAGTGAAAGCAAAGGATCTTCCTGAAGTTTTTTTTTTTTTTTTTTTTTTTTTAATATATATGCTTAGACTTGTCTAACTTTATTATTTTAATGTGTGTGATTATATATTATACACACACACAAACATATAATGCATGTAATAGTAAAAAAAACCCTAAGCAACTACTTTCTATCATAAAAATTTATTTCACAATTTATAAAAATTACACGTGCAAAAACCTACTTGATTTATGTCCTTTACATCTTAGTTAAGTTTTATATTATATATAAAAAAAATGTTAATAAATCAATAATTAAATGTTGTTTTAAATTTTTGAAGTTCAATTAACTTTAAATTAAACTTTTATTTTATCTTTGTGATTAATTTCATTTTAAGTGAAAATCTGTATTAACAGTCCAGCAACAGGTTCAGTAAATCGGTAAGCCTCACATGCAATCAGGTTTAGGTCTAGTTGACTAATTTTTTTTTCTCTTGCATATTAAGTTTGGTTCTGGTTAACTGATTTATTTTTCTTCTGGGTCAAATTGAATGAATTTTTTTCCTGCGGGTTAGGTTTAAGTTTCCAATGAGTCGGGTCAACTTAAGAACATCTTTCAAAAAATTTTATCATAATAAACAGAAATTTGTTTAATATAATTATAAATATACTACATATTCCTATGATTAAATATATGTGCTCACAAATTATTACATACATTAATAATATTAGATATTGCAGAAAGGCAATATACAAAGAAAAATCATATATATATATATATATATATATATATATATATATACTGAACTTAAGCACATTTTTGTACTCTTGAAGTACATAACACACATAAATGGTTAAAAATTATTAATCTATTTTTCATATTTTTAAATTTATAACTTAGTGTATCAAAATGAAACCTTAATTGTAATTTTATTTTGCAAAATTACATTTTTCACAATTTCACCAAAAGAAGACCATAGCCGAAAAGTTTGTGAAGAACTCTATTTTCATACTAAATTTGGATTTACAAAATTATGTGTAGAAATTTTCACAATATCACAATGACCCTGTGTGAAAAGCCTGGACAGACCCCTGTATTTAGAGGGTACAATTAATTAAACAAGCAGTGAGAGCAGCCTCGAACTATATTTAACTGATTGTATGTTGTTAAATTAAAAGATTATGATTTTAAAACTTTTTGGAGCCTTCAGGGCTTTTTAAACACTACAATGTAAAATATGCTATCATTTTAAAAATACCATATGAGACATTGTTAAATGACATAAACTGGTATGAGAGCTAAATAAACAAGGAAATATTTTCTTTTTGAAATATCACCCGCAAGGTGGGCAAAGGCGAACTGGAATATGTGTATAACATTAATTAATAAATTGTATACAAATTAAATATTTACAATTTATACACCAGTGCTTGTATGAATAATTAAAATATAATGAATAATTAAAATATATAATAATATGTATAAAAATAATTTTTAAAAAGTTAAGGTATAATTTTTATTTTTGTGTTTATTAATGTTGCTTAGTAGAGATGAATCTAAAATTAAGAAATGAGAAATATTAGTTCGTCTAATGAAATATTTTGTTATATTTTACAAACCTTTTTTTTAAATTTACATAAGAAATAATAAAAATCTCATTTTTTTAAAGTTAGATAAACAATTTCATTCTATTAAAGCCAATAACTTTGGTATTTAAAAAATGTGATTTAAATCAGTGATTTTTTTTTTTTTTAATCAATTGATTTAAATCAGCGATTTAAATCACTACAACCCTGAAAGAGTCATTAAAAAAAAAAAATAGAAGAAGAAAAATTTTTTGTCAAACAATATCCTGTGAAAATCTTTTTATTGTGAAAAAATAAGCTTCCTTATTTATCTATTTATTTATTTAACTTTTTAAATAAGAAATGTCTTTTTCGTCCATTTTATTTTTTTAATCAGATGGAATGTCGATGTATATAACTTGTTTATTGTTGTCATTTGAAATAGCTTTTTCGATAAAATCGTTGCTTACAAATCATTACAAGCACAAATCATTGGCGATTCAGTAAAAAACTGGAAAATAATATAAACTGTGTTTTGATAATTATTCAACAATATATACATAGGTAGTATCTTTAAAGGGGCTCGAGTTCATTTTCATGTTATAATATCGCATAGGCAAACTTTAGCATATCTCTTCTCTTGGATAGTGAGCGACGGGCGAAGAGGCTCTCTGCTAATCTATTCTCACTTTGCTTGGAGAAATAACAGTGGGAGAAACGAAACTGACGAAGGAAACAAAACTTTCATGCATGCACTAAGCATTTTTTTCCCCCAAGCTGGGGCGATCTCGGGCAGCACATACACAGATTAGGCTCTCCGAGAATCTAAAAAGGGGAGGTTAAATATGAGGTTATAAGATGGCAAGATTTTGCCATATTTAAATATATAAAAAGAATGTTTTCTGTCACCGTATCGTGTAAGAATTCTAGTAAGATCAATAACTAGAGCAAATTTTTACTCGCCACAGACAGTAAAAATTCCACTCGCCAATGGCGAGCTGGCAAGCGAAAATTTCGCACCCTGTATATATGTGCACAGTATATCGAAAACACTTTCAAACAAAGGGGTTGATCCAGGTTTTAATTTTTGGGGCCCATTTTTGAGAAAAACAATATTTTCTTTTGTGTGAAATTTTTATTTATTTTTGTGAAAATCAAAATATTTTTGTGAAAAAAAAAGAGTTGCCACTAGAAACCTTTAATTTTCAGGGATGAGATCTTTCAGCTGATTTCAGCTTTTTTGTACATTTAGCTTTTCAGCTTAAAAAAAAATAAATAAATAAATAAAAATCAGCTTTTTTAATTTTTTATGTGCATTTGTTCTTTTTTATACATTGAAGATAAAAATAAATATTTATTACTGTAATATAATAAATTTTGTCATTAAAATTCTAGTTTCATTTCAACATCTTTCCTTTGCATACAGTTTCAACCTTTTTGTATTTTTGTTATCTCATCCCTGCATTTTAGCAGTTACTCTATCTAATGTTTAATAGCAAGTTAATAGCATTTTATTAAACAAGTATAGACACTCATTAAAAATAATACACTGTAAACATCAGACATGTTTTTTTTTAGCCTTTTTAGGCTTGAAAATTATTATTCTTGGGATCAATGCAAATCTGCATTAAAACTTTTTGGACATATGTAGTAGGGGGGGGGGGTTAGCCTGAATTTGTGCAATATATTATTAGCAATTTCTATGCGATTGGTTTTCAAGAAATGTAAAATTCAAATTTGGAGAAAATGAAAAAGAAATAGCACTTCAAGTTCATTAGGAAAATGCTGTTGAACTACATTACTTTGCTAATCAGTTGCCCCAGCAAACAATGCTTCTATAGAAAAAACTTATTTTCAAGTACATGTGTAATAGTTTTGTCTGTTTTTTAAGCACTTAAAACTATTTTAATTATAATTAATATGATATATAATATAAGATTGATTGTTCTGATTTTGTTTATTGTGCAATGAGTGTATGCATGTTATTATGTGATGTTATTATGTATGCAATGAGATTTAACATTATTTTTATTATTGTAAAATTTATGTTGTGTCAGTTGCCTGACACCACTTTTGAGAGGGGGGAGGGGGATCGTGAAAAGTTCAGCCCTTTTTTCTGTAAGCTTGTACCATGTCTGAAACATGGAAAATTTTTACAAAATTATTGTTTTTATAAAACAAAATTTTGTGAAAGGGCTGTTTTTATAAATCTGAATTTTGTGAAGGGGCCCATTTTAGAGATTTGAATTTTGTGAAGGACAGGGGCCCATTTTAAGGATTTGAATTTTGTGAATGGGCCCATTTTAGAGATTTTAATTTTGTGTGGGGTCCCAATTTTTACCCCTAAAACATTTTAATAAACATGCAGAAACTTTTAAAATAATAAACTTTCAATTATTCATACCTAAAAGTTATTAATTCGCTTTGCTTTTGGAGGTTGGTAATTTGGAATTAAGTATTGTGCATTTTTTATGGTTTACAAATTAAAATTCTAAAATAACAGTAGTTTAATAATTAGCATTTGCTTGAACTATCAAGTATCTTTAGAAGTATAAGTGAGTTAAAAAATAAAAATTTTACAAAATAAAATATGAGGTTTAATTAATTCTTTTTTTTTTTTTTTTTTTTTGAAAATTTATTTAAAAACAATGACCAGAGAATCAGGTTAAGCCTGCTAATGTTAATATAAGGTTCAAAGACCTGAACAAATTCTAGCTTTATTTTCATGTTTATAAATAACCCCGATTATCGCCTCTATAAATAAAATTTGTGCAAATATGCACAAAAGAAAAAGCAATTAAAAGCAGGGTTCGCCCAAGTGGGTCTAGCCCAAAAAAACCCGCCTGGGTTTTTTCGGGCTGGCCCACTTGAAAAACCCCACTATTTTATAAAGTGGGTATTTTCAAAAAATTCAAAATTCCCACCTGGATTTGGTCATTATTTTTTTTTCTCTTGGCATTCAGCACCGGCTTCCTCTGCATCAATTGGGAGATTTTTCTCAACTTTTGGATTAGTTTGAAGTAAGCTACGCAGTCGTTTAGGAGTTGACAAAGCAGCAAATTAGTCAGTACTGACTAAATTTTTCATTCAGTAATATAATATTTTTTGTGTTCCTATACGCAAGCGAAGTGATGACGTCACTGACCGTTTGTGAAGCCAAGAAAAAGATTTCCTATTTTAATCGCCTACTGGATTTTTTGTAAAAAAAATTATTAAAAATGAAGGAAAAATATTTCCCAATTTTAATCCCCATATTTGGGTATAGATATGTGTCAGTTATCGTGTACATATGTTAGATTAAGTTATTTTTGTTGTAAAATTGATAAAATTTGAATTTAAAATTTCATAACTTGAGAAAAAAAATGGCTAACTTCCATATTCGATTGAAAACATAAACATTTCATTTCAAAGGGTGATATTTACACAATAAATGTCCAACTAATATACTAATTAAAAAGAAAATGATAAATATTCTATCATAATTTGAAGTCATATTTGTTTTCGAATGTCTAAATAAAGTATCTGATATAAGATACTAATATGTTGCAGCGGAATAGATTTGATATCTGTCATCCTTGGTGGGAAAAAGAAAATCGCCATATTATCTTGCGAACATATTTAATTCTTTTCAAAAATCATGGTTATTTTAATAACTTATATTAAGAGAGCAACGAATAATATGAAACAATATTTCGTACAATACATATTACGAAAATATACATCTGGCATATATATTTTCGTATATGTATATTTTCGTATTACATTTTTGATCGCCAAATACAAGAAATGCCAAGAATGACAGAGTTTTGAAATTTAACATTAAAATTTTGTCAAATTGGAAGCAAAATAACTTAATCTAACACATTGTGCATGATAACTAATTTGTAATTACATCCGAATATGGGGATTAAAATCGGAAAATAATTTTCCTTATTTTTTAATAATTTTTTACAAAAAATCCAATGGACGATTACCATAGGAAATCTTTTTCTTGGTTCCACAGACGGTCAGTGACGTCACACTTTGCTTGCATATACTGTTAGTGCTAAAGTAAGAATATCGATTTTCATTCAGCAATATCTGATATTTTTTATGTTTTACCTAATAAAATACATGTAATTATTTAAATTTTTTTATTTAAATTTTTAAAGAAAGGATTATTTATGCGAATAACATTACTTAAATACCTTAATTAAATATAATGTATATATTGACAAATTATATTTAATAATATGTGTAATAATTAAGTGTAACAGCGTTTTTGATAATTTGAAAGAAATCTAATTGCAGTTGCATATTACTAGTAAGTAGGTAAGAACGGAGAGTTGACCACCATGAGGGGGAGGGACCGAGGGACCAGAAAGTTGTGCGGGTGCCGCACCACCCCCTGAGGGTCTAGATGACTTGGTATTGACCTTGAGACATCTTCTAACTTAATCATGAAACGTGACGAGGGTATTAATGAGGAAATTTAATTAAAAAAATTAATGAGTGATTTTTTGTAAAAGGTGACGATGGTTTTAAAGCGATGTTTGCGGTATAAGGTAAAAAGCAGGATATTGTTTGTGACTCATTAGGAAATTAATTAGGAGGTTAATTAAGAAATTAATTAAGAAAATAATTAAGAAAATAACTTAAAAATTCTGAAATAACTAAGGAATCGGTTGAATTTAAGGATGTGGATGTGAATATAGTATGAAAGAAATAGAGTGGTCTGACTGGGGTTCGAACCCGGCACCTTGCAGTAAAAATATTTCCATAAGACAGTAGTTTTCACGTGTGTGAGTGATTTTTATAGTATATGTCTGCACTGTTCTTTTAAAACTATGAATGCTAGTGTCCGAAAAGAATTCAATCGTTTTAATGATATTAATTAGAGAATAATAATTAAGAAAAATATTAATTGAGGATCTTCTTGTAAAAAATCATCAAATATTTTCCGAAAAAAAGACAATGAAAGCAAAAATTAAGTATAAAGAATGAAAGAAAGTTTAGAAACATAGATTTTGACTGAGATTCGAACCTGCTACCTTGCAGCAAAAAAATATTTCAGTAGTTTTCGCTTATATGTGAGTGATTTTTCTATTATATGCCTATGCAGATCTTTTTTAACCTAAGAATGCTATTGTCTGAAAATTAATCAACTATAAAAATGATATTAATTACAGAATAATAATTAAAATAAATAAATAAAAAATATTAATTAAGGATTTCCTTGTAAAAATTCACCAGATGTTTTTCGAAAAAAGATAATGTACGCGAAAATTAAGTTAAAAGATGATTAAAATCTCAAATGTGAAATTAGATTAAAGACAAGAATTGTTTTTCCAAAGATGATTAAAAAAGAGTGATTAAAATTCCCTATGAATTACTTAATTGAAGAAAGTTCGTTAAAAAATACTTTTTCCATAAAAATTTTTAAATCGTTAATAATCAGTATCTATTTTAAACTGTATATATATATTATAAATAGAATAATGTTTGATGAAGAGTGTACGCGAAAGCTAATATTATCCGATATTTCATTACTATTAATTCTCCTCGAAAACGTGAAGGTCATATCCACCCTCCCGAACCTGTTTTTTCACCCCCTACTCACACCCTCGAAGGGGTTTGACAATTCCTGACTTCTTAGAGATGAGAGAGAAAATATCAGATTTTTCACTAACTTTTTTAAAATATAAATTCATTCCTTACATTACCTTTGAATAAACTTTACCCGCTACAACACTTAGAATTTTGTAGAATAATCTTATTGATTATTTGATATACAATATGGGAATATAATAACTTTTAATAATAGACATTTTCAGTAGATTTTTACAACTTCAGAAAATCAAAAGTTTTTAGGTATATATTGGAACTTTTTCGAATAACCCTTCACATATTAGACTAATAATCACTTAGTTCACTGTATTTTTTATCTATAGTTTAACCATTTTTTCTGTAACTCCCTTCCATTTCTTTGGTGTAAACCCGTGAAATTTTTCTAATAAATTCAGAAATAGGGTCGTAAAAATAAGAATTTGGCATGATTTTTAATAAATTTTAGGATATATCTACAAAAATTTTAGAGTATTTGGCGATAATTCAGATTTGGTGAGCAACACCTAGTATTAATTTCGAGTGGAGTAAAATTTTGTCACATGCTAACTTATTGTTGCGGAGTGAAGACATCTGTCTTTTAACCTGAATTCAGTACTACATAATAAATATTTTTTCAAGATGGATGTCAGAACAGATATCATTTTGTTAAACACATTTACTCATATATTCAATAGATCACACATTCGCAATTCAGAACTAGAAATTATTAACCAGCTTAAATTTCGAATGAATAAATTTATCAATTCAGAAATTAGCAATCAACTTTATGAAAATGTTGATATGTTATCCGAGGAAAATTTTTACACCTGTTTAGATATTGACTTAAAAGAAATGATAAAAAACGAAATTAATTGGGACAAAGTTGTAATTTACTTAGTATTTTCAAGTGAGCTTATGGCAAAGCGCTTTAAGAGATCTGGAGACGTTATCATACTTTGGATAAAATTTTTTAATATCTTCCAGAAGTATTTAGGTAACTGGATTATTGATAATCAGGAATGTATAAAAGTTAAAGAAGTAAAGAAATCATTTTTTCAAAGAATGTGGGGTTTTATCACTCGATCATAATATGAAAATTGTAAAAATATTATCTGGTATGTTGAATTATGTTCAGTTCAACCTGTATAAGAACAATGTTCAAGAAAAATGTATGTAATGTGAAATTGAAAGAAAATAAAAGATCTTTAAATGGGAATTTTGTTTAAGAAAAAATTATTTGAAGTAAAATTCATCTTTAAAAAATAAATAAATAAAAATAAAAATAAGTTGATCAATGTAAAAAACTGAAAAATTCACTGTTTGAAAAGAAGTCTTAATAAGTTTAAGAAAATATCGTAACATATTGTATTATATTTTACATAAGAGAGTGAAGCTATCATTTTTCAGAAGTTACTTTACTGCAAAAAATATAGCTGATGTCAAAAATTTCTCTACCTAAAACAGTTATACTTTAGATATAACTTTTTGGAATCTTCTTATCACTGTCATCGAACATATGTGTATACTTAAAAATTTTTACAAAGTGGTATTTAATTATAAATTTTCTTTAAATTTTCTTACACTCGTTAAAATATTGTAAGTATTTTTATTTAAAGTTTTATGTTATACTAGAAATCTTCCAACATTCTTAAAATAATATAAGTTTTCGAATAGAGTGATAATTAGAAATTACCATTTTTTTTTTAGTTTTTAACGCGATCTGGAATCGAACCTGGCACATCTCTAATGTTAGCGTTTGATTTTTTGTAATTCATTCCCAACATTAATTATTTTAAGGTATATTTGCTAAGAATTATTTAACAATCTGTGTCAAATAAAGACTTCCCAACTTCATTTATTACTACTTTTCATCACTTTACCATAGTGAAATGGTCCACGTCAATGCTACATTCACTCAGTTTTTCTTTTCCAGATACCAAGTTTGTAAATGATGAACGCTAACTTTGAAAAAATTCAGAGCTGAAAAAATATTAATATATGTTTTATAAATACATTCATGTTCACAGATGCATACTTAAGTTTTCTAAAGTGTATTTAAACATACTAAAAAAAATATATTAACCAAGTATTATCGATTACAAACATATGTATATAAACTGAAAATGTTTTTGTACAAAGTATTTTAGAAATTTAGATAACTTATTCTTGAATAAAAATATAAGAAACTCATTTTTACAATAATAAGATTGAAAATGTATGATAAAATCACAAAATTACCAGCATAAGAGACTAAGTATTTGAAAAAATCATGATGTATGGAATATTAGTGTTTCACACATGTTAACAACACATCTTATTTTACAAAGTGCTAAGTTTTTTAAAGTCATTTAGTTTGTAGTTTTTCAGACATATGCTTATAAACTGAAATTTTTTGTGAATGAAAATTTTTTTACACAAAGTATTTTAGAAAAAAATATCATCTCAGAAATTAATTAACTTATTTTTAGAATAAAAATATATGAAACTTATTTTTTCTAATGATAAGAATGAAAATGTGAGATAAAAACTCATTCTTACCAATTTAAGAGACTGCAAGTATTTAAAAAATTATGAAGTATGCGATTTTAATGTTTCACATGTGTTACTAACGCATCTTATTTTACAAAGTACTAAGTTTTTAAAAGTCATTTGGTTTGAAGTTTTTCACACATATGCTTATAAACGAAATTTTTGTAAATGAAAATATTTTACACAAATTATTTTAATACAAATTCTATCTCAGAAAAATTAACTTTTTCTTTTTAGATTGAAATTGCAAGATAAAAATCTAACACTTATCAAATTTAGAAGCTGCAGATGTATGATGAAATCATGAACTTGAAACTTTAAGTATTAACAACCTACCTTCTTTGAAAATACTAAACCACAAGTTTCGACAAATCTATAATCAACTGTTAAAAAACATAGAATATTTTTTTTCCCTAAAATGTTTAACGTAAATGCTACATCTATAAAAATACAGAGTGAAAGTGTACAAATTATCTGTTTAGACATGTTGATAAACTAAAATTTTCCACAAGATTCGAGTATTATAGCAAGGTATGGGATAATATTTGCTTAAATTTCCACTAATATTGGCGGTAGTTATAAAAATTTGGCATGAAATAAGAGAATTTAGCGTAAATTCTTAAGTAAAACTGATGAACGAAGAAAAAATTTGAATTAGTTACAATCTTTTCTCGCTGTAGAGTTGTCTAAGTTCTCATACTTAGTAGTTTTTAAAGTCTTACTTTTAGAGTGATTTTTTATACTTCGCTAAACTGAAGTACAAAATGAATAATACTTTACCGTCTGAGGAGACACACGTTTCCGTTCAACAAACCCCTTCATCAAGTTTTGAGGATGAGAAGTTATCTAAACTTTTTATTTGTCCAACTTGTAAGAAGCCATTTTTAAAAAAATCCTATCTTACTAGACATGTTAAGGTTCACAATGATATTAAACCTAATATTTGTTACGTGTGTGAGAAAGGATTTGTTACTTTACATCGTTTAAAAAGACAATGGAAACCCATAGAAAAATTTCCATAACATACAAATGTGAATATTGTATTGAAAATTTCAATCGCAAGTGTGATTTATTTAAACATAAGAGATTATTTCATCAAAAAGTTTTACCTGAACATCTATGTATTATTTGTAAAGATGCTTTTAAACACAAGTATGAATTGGAAAAACACAAGAGGGTGCATTAACCTGAGTATCTATGTGAGGAATGTTCTATAACCTTTACAACAAAACATGCTTTTTCAAACCATAAGCGAAAAAGTCATAAAAAGACTTTACATACATACTGTTGTGACGAATGTACTGATACTTTTTCAAACAGACGACATTTTTTAAAACATAAAAGAAATATGCATAAAAAATCTTCAATGCAAACTAGATGTGATGAATGCAGTGAAACTTTTCAGTGTAAGTATGAATTATTGCAACATAAGAGAAAGAATCATCTTAAAGACTTTAACATACGTAGAAATTGTAATGAACGAAGCACTAACAATGAATTATCAACAGTTAATAATGACAGTGAGAATCTGGACTTGTAAAATTTTTTGGATAATTTTCACATTGAATGTGCGAATGGTGTTTTTGACTTACATTCCAACAACTTTCAGAATGAAAATATAGACTTAGACTTTAAAAATTTTTTGAGCAATTCGAATGTGGAATATACAAGTGGAAATAATATTGATGATTTATCTACCAAAGATGAAAATAAGGACTTAAATAATTTTAACCTGACACAAACTGATTTACCTCTAGTAAACTATGATAATGAAAGTCTGAACTTGTTAAATTTTTCGTATAACTTTAATCCCAATTGCTTGAATGTTTTTTCTGCTAACAACGAAAATATGAATTCGAATAATTTTAGTGCGAAGGAAAATGAGTTAGTGACATAGCTTTAACAATGAAAATCTAGACTTGCTAAATTTTTTGAATAACTTTAATACTGAATGTATAAACGATATCCCAACAATATAGATTTGCTGTGTTGTATTATTGTGAATGAATTTCAAATAAAAAGATTTTAATGAAAATGGTTTGTTTTAATTTTTATAACAAAATCACCCTTTTTATAATATTTTTCTATTAGAATACAAACTGAAGTGTCACCTTTTTTTTTTTTTTTTTTAAATAAAAACATGTAAAAAGTTTACTTGTGTATTAACGATATACTTTTTCATTACTGTAGTAGAATTGATTGAGTATAATATTTAAACACTAAATAAAAATTATGCACAATAGTAGTTTTATAAACTATCAAACTTTCATCGAAGAAGAAAAAACTTGTAAAATTGTTTTACCACTCAACTGTAAAGTACTTGTGAAAATCTTAAATGAATTTATCTTATTAACAATTTTCCTGAAAAACTAACTTATAAAAATTTTAGATATAATTATGAAGTTAGTATTTTCCTAAGTATCACGTTTGAATCTTACTTTGAATATGCATCATCAAAGTGTTTTGTACTTTAACTAAAATCACAATCTCTATTCCAAAGAGTGTAAAAATAATGTTATAGTAACAACTTAATCTTTTACATATAGATACTATCACGATTGTATTTTAACTTTTTTATTTTTAGAATACAGAAAATATTTTGTAAGAATTGTGAAAGCTAAATTTTAGAAGTTTGTGAAATTTCACAAAATTTTTTAAACATTTTTATCAAATGTTTACTTTATGTCACATCACTTAGAAAAATGTAACTGTTTTTTAACAG
This sequence comes from Salticus scenicus, assembly GCA_963930645.1. Taxonomy (NCBI): domain Eukaryota; kingdom Metazoa; phylum Arthropoda; class Arachnida; order Araneae; family Salticidae; genus Salticus; species Salticus scenicus. Next base: position 70,966,797 of record OZ005662.1, on the reverse strand, counting down.
AATTACTACCACAAAACATTATGTTAGAAAGTTTCTAGATAAACTTATAAGATACGAAAAACCATATGTGAAATAATAACAAAAGGTTATGTACTTTCAAGTTTAGACATGGTTCAACAAGCTTGAGGAGACACTAAAACCTGTAGCTGACGTCATAACCCCTGTGGCGTAACTTTTCCCCTACCACTACGTCACAAATGTATAATTTAATAAAAAGTACTTATGTCAACCCACAATTCCTATCTTGTATTATTTTACTTTGTGTATAAAATGAATGATCTGTAAAAAAACTTTGTCGTTTTTATACACTTTGAAGTAAAAATTTTCTCCATAAACATCAAATTATATTTTACAAGTATGAATTGATATGTATTTGTTTTAAATAGCACTAAGTTACATTATACCAAAGTATAATTTCTAATATTTAAACAATTGCCACTTTACAAAAATTAACTTGTATGCATTTCTAAGTCTTTAATAAAAATCTTTAACTTTTTTTATCTCAAAGACTTTAAACTGTTCGAGATATCTGCAGCTTAAGTGCAATCCAATACTATTTGCATAACAATGTGGAATATCATATGTTAAGAAAATCTTAAATTTTCACTAAGTTGCAAATCTCAGTGAAAGTATATTAAGATTACTTTGCTAAAATTTACTAAGTATTATAATATTTTTCAGTTATTAAACGAAAAATTGTGTGAAATTTACTAAGTGTTTCACTAAAGAAGAGAATTACACTAAAAAGTTTTGACAAGAAATACTAAATTCACTAAGTCACATTCGTATACATACACACACAATATAAGATAAATCTTTAAAACATTATTACAAAAACAAATTAAAAAATAAAAAATAAAAAATTATTAATTTTAGATTGTAAAAAAATAATTAACAATATTTCATAATGATTATAATTACAAGCATATGTGTATGCATACGTGTGACTTAGTGAATTTAGTATTTCTTGTCAAAACTTTTTAGTGTAATTCTCTTCTTTAGTGAAACACTTAGTAAATTTTACACAATTTTTCGTTTAATAACTGAAAAATATTATAATACTTAGTAAATTTTAGCAAAGTAATCTTAATATACTTTCACTGAGATTTGCAACTTAGTGAAAATTTAAGATTTTCTTAACATATGATGTTCCACATTGTTATGCAAATAGTATTGGATTGCACATAAGCTGCAGATATCTCGAATAGTTTAAAGTTTTTGAGATAAAAAAAAGTTAAAGATTTTTATTAAAGACTTAGAAATGCATACAAGTTAATTTTTGTAAAGTGGGAATTGTTTAAATATTAGAAATTATACTTTGGTATAATGTAACTTAGTGCTATTTAAAACAAATACATATCAATTCATACTTGTAAAATATAATTTGATGTTTATGGAAAACATTTTTTACTTCAAAGTGCATAAAAACGACAAAGTTTTTTTTACAGATCATTCATTTTATACACAAAGTAAAATAATACAAGATAGGAATTGTGGGTTGACATAAGTACTTTTTGTTCAATTATACATTTGTGACGTAGTGGTAGGGGAAAAGTTACGCCACAGGGGTTATGACGTCAGCTACAGGTTTTAGTGTCTCCTCAAGCTTGTTGAACCATGTCTAAACTTGAAAGCATATACACCTTTTGTTATTACTTCACATATGGTTTTTCGTATCTTATAAGTTTATCTAGAAATTTTCTAACTTAATGTTTTGTGGTAGTAATTCTGTTAAAAAACAGTTACATTTTTCTAAGAGATGTGACATAAAGAAAACATTTGATAAAAATGTTTAAAAAATTTTGTGAAATTTCACAAACTTCTAAAATTTAGCTTTCACAATTCTTACAAAATATTTTCTGTATTCTAAAAATAAAAAAGTTAAAATACAATCGTAATAGTATCTATATATAAAAGATTAAGTTGTTACTATAACATTATTTTTACACTCTTTGGAATAGAGATTGTGATTTTAGTTAAAGTACAAAACACTTTGATGATGCATATTCAAAGTAAGATTCAAACGTGATACTTAGGAAAATACTAACTTCATAATTATATCTAAAATTTTTATAAGTTAGTTTTTCAGGAAAATTGTTAATAAGATAAATTCATTTAAGATTTTCACAAGTACTTTACAGTTGAGTGGTAAAACAATTTTACAAGTTTTTTCTTCTTCGATGAAAGTTTGATAGTTTATAAAACTACTATTGTGCATAATTTTTACTCAGTGTTTAAATATTATACTCAATCAATTCTACTACAGTAATGAAAAAGTATATCGTTAATACACAAGTAAACTTTTTACATGTTTTTATTTAAAAAAAAAAAAAAAAAAGGTGACACTTCAGTTTGTATTCTAATAGAAAAATATTATAAAAAGGGTGATTTTATTATAAAAATTAAAACAAACCATTTTCATTAAAATCTTTTTATTTGATATTCATTCACAATAATACAAGACAGCAAATCTATATTGTTGGGATATCGTTCATACATTCAGTATTAAAGTTATTTAAAAAATTTAGCAAGTCTAGATTTTCATTGTTAAAGTTATCTGTCACTAACTCATTTTCCTTCGCACTAAAATTATTCGAATTCATATTTTCGTTGTTAGCAGAAAAAACATTCAAGCAATTGGGATTAAAGTTATACGAAAAATTTAACAAGTTCAGACTTTCATTATCATAGTTTACTAGAGGTAAATTAGTTTGTGTCAGGTTAAAATTATTTAAGTCCTTATTTTCATCTTTGGTAGATAAATCATCAATATTATTTCCACTTGTATATTCCACATTCGAATTGCTCAAAAAATTTTTAAAGTCTAAGTCTATATTTTCATTCTGAAAGTTGTTGGAATGTAAGTCAAAAACACCATTCGCACATTCAATGTGAAAATTATCCAAAAAATTTAACAAGTCCAGATTCTCACTGTCATTATTAACTGTTGATAATTCATTGTTAGTGCTTCGTTTATTACAATTTCTTCGTTTGTTAAAGTCTTTAAGATGATTCTTTCTCTTATGTTGCAATAATTCATACTTACACTGAAAAGTTTCACTGCATTCATCACATCTAGTTTGCATTGAAGATTTTTTATGCATATTTCTTTTATGTTTTAAAAAATGTCGTCTGTTTGAAAAAGTATCAGTACATTCGTCACAACAGTATGTATATAAAGTCTTTTTATGACTTTTTCGCTTATGGTTTGAAAAAGCATGTTTTGTTGTAAAGGTTATAGAACATTCCTCACACAGATACTCAGGTTTACGATAATGCACCCTCTTGTGTTTTTCCAATTCATACTTGTGTTTAAAAGCATCTTTACAAATAATACATAGATGTTCAGGTAAGATTTTTTGATGAAATAATCTCTTATGTTTAAATAAATCACACTTGCGATTGAAATTTTCAATACAATATTCATATTTGTATGTTATGGAAATTTTTCTTTGGGTTTCCATATGTCTTTTTAAACGATGTACAGTAACAAATCCTTTCTCACACACGTAACAAATATTAGGTTTAATATCATAGTGAACCTTAACATGTCTAGTAAGATAGGATTTTTTTAAAAATGGCTTCTTACAAGTTGGACAAATAAAAAGTTTAGATAACTTCTCATCTTCAAAACTTGATGAAGGGGTTTGTTGAACGGAAACGTGTGTCTCCTCAGACGGTAAAGTATTATTCATTTTGTACTTCAGTTTAGCGAAGTATAAAAAATCACTCTAAAAGTAAGACTTTAAAAACTACTAAGTATGAGAACTTAGACAACTCTACAGCGAGAAAAGATTGTAACTAATTCAAATTTTTTCTTCGTTCATCAGTTTTACTTAGGAATTTACGCCAAATTCTCTTATTTCATGCCAAATTTTTACAACTACCGCCAATATTAGTGGAAATTTAGCCAAATATTATCCCATACCTTGCTATAATACTCGAATCTTGTGGAAAATTCTAGTTTATCAACATGTCTAAACAGATAATTTGTACACTTTCACTCTGTATTTTTATAGATGTAGCATTTACGTTAAACATTTTAGGGAAAAAAAATATTCTATGTTTTTTAACAGTTGATTATAGATTTGTCGAAACTTGTGGTTTAGTATTTTCAAAGAAGGTAGGTTGTTAATACTTAAAGTTTCAAGTTCATGATTTCATCATACATCTGCAGCTTCTAAATTTGATAAGTGTTAGATTTTTATCTTACAATTTCAATCTAAAAAGAAAAAGTTAATTTTTCTGAGATAGAATTTGTATTAAAATAATTTGTGTAAAAAATTTTCATTTACAAAAATTTCGTTTATAAGCATATGTGTGAAAAACTTCAAACCAAATGACTTTTAAAAACTTAGTACTTTGTAAAATAAGATGCGTTAGTAACACATGTGAAACATTAAAATCGCATACTTCATAATTTTTTAAATACTTGCAGTCTCTTAAATTGGTAAGAATGAGTTTTTATCTCACATTTTCATTCTTATCATTAGAAAAAATAAGTTTCATATATTTTTATTCTAAAAATAATTTAATTAATTTCTGAGATGATATTTTTTTCTAAACTACTTTGTGTAAAAAATTTTTCATTCACAAAAAATTTCAGTTTATAAGCATATGTCTGAAAAACTACAAACTAAATGACTTTAAAAAACTTAGCACTTTGTAAAATAAGATGTGTTGTTAACATGTGTGAAACACTAATATTCCATACATCATGATTTTTTCAAATACTTAGTCTCTTATGCTGGTAATTTTGTGATTTTATCAAACATTTTCAATCTTATTATTGTAAAAATAAGTTTCTTATATTTTTATTCAAGAATAAGTTATCTAAATTTCTAAAATACTTTGTTCAAAAACATTTTCAGTTTATATACATATGTTTGTAATCGATAATACTTGGTTAAAATATTTTTTTTAGTATGTTTAAATACACTTTAGAAAACTTAAGTATGCATCTGTGAACATGAATGTATTTATAAAACATATATTAATATTTTTTCAGCTCTGAATTTTTTCAAAGTTAGCGTTCATAATTTACAAACTTGGTATCTGGAAAAGAAAAACAGAGTGAATGTAGCATTGACGTGGACCATTTCACTCTGGTAAAGTGGTGAAAAGTAGTAATAAATGAAGTTGGGAAGTCTTTATTTGACACAGATTGTTAAATAATTCTTAGCAAATATACCTTAAAATAACTAATGTTGGGAATGAATTACAAAAAATCAAACGCTAACATTAGAGATGTGCCAGGTTCGATTCCAGATCGCGTTAAAAACTAAAAAAAAAAAATGGTAATTTCTAATTATCACTCTATTCGAAAACTTATATTATTTTAAGAATGTTGGAAGATTTCTAGTATAACATAAAACTTTAAATAAAAATACTTACAATATTTTAACGAGTGTAAGAAAATTTAAAGAAAATTTATAATTAAATACCACTTTGTAAAAATTTTTAAGTATACACATATGTTCGATGACAGTGATAAGAAGATTCCAAAAAGTTATATCTAAAGTATAACTGTTTTAGGTAGAGAAATTTTTGACATCAGCTATTTTTTTTGCAGTAAAGTAACTTCTGAAAAATGATAGCTTCACTCTCTTATGTAAAATATAATACAATATGTTACGATATTTTCTTAAACTTATTAAGACTTCTTTTCAAACAGTGAATTTTTCAGTTTTTTACATTGATCAACTTATTTTTATTTTTATTTATTTATTTTTTAAAGATGAATTTTACTTCAAATAATTTTTTCTTAAACAAAATTCCCATTTAAAGATCTTTTATTTTCTTTCAATTTCACATTACATACATTTTTCTTGAACATTGTTCTTATACAGATTGAACTGAACATAATTCAACATAGCAGATAATATTTTTACAATTTTCATATTATGATTGAGTGATAAAACCCCACATTCTTTGAAAAAATGATTTCTTTACTTCTTTAACTTTTATACATTCCTGATTATCAATAATCCAGTTACCTAAATACTTCTGGAAGATATTAAAAAATTTTATCCAAAGTATGATAACGTCTCCAGATCTCTTAAAGCGCTTTGCCATAAGCTCACTTGAAAATACTAAGTAAATTACAACTTTGTCCCAATTAATTTCGTTTTTTATCATTTCTTTTAAGACAATATCTAAACAGGTGTAAAAATTTTCCTCGGATAACATATCAACATTTTCATAAAGTTGATTGCTAATTTCTGAATTGATAAATTCATTCATTCGAAATTTAAGCTGGTTAATAATTTCTAGTTCTGAATTGCGAATGTGTGATCTATTGAATATATGAGTAAATGTGTTTAACAAAATGATATCTGTTCTGACATCCATCTTGAAAAAATAATTATTATGTAGTACTGAATTCAGGTTAAAAAACAGATGTCTTCACTCCGCAAAAATAAGTTAGCATGTGACAAAATTTTACTCCACTCGAAATTAATACTAGGTGTTTCTCACCAAATCTGAATTATCGCCAAATACTCTAAAATTTTTGTAGATATATCCTAAAATTTATTAAAAATCATGCCAAATTCTTATTTTTACGACCCTATTTCTGAATTTATTAGAAAAATTTCACGGGTTTACACTAGAGTCCTGCGCACCCGAACCCGACAGATGAATTTTAAATCAACCCGAAACCCGACCCGAACCCGACAAAAAAATTTTCATCAACCCGAAACCCGACCCGAACCCGACAAAAAATTTTTCATCAACCCGAAAACCGACCCGAACCCGCAACAGAGAATTTTTTGCGACCCGAACCCGACCCGAAACCCGACTTATCTAACCCGAACCCGACCCGAAACCCGAAAAATGAATCATTACTTACTCATCTAAAAACCATGCAAAACAATGTAAAATGATATAACATGATATAAAATAAATTAAATTTTTATTGTCACACAGTTGGTAAATTATAAAAAAAACTAGTATGTTGTGGCCACCACAAGACATTCTTCTATATTTTTCTGTCAAATTTACTAAGTGCGAATAATTTATTAAAACTATTATTAAAAAGTTTAACGTGATGAATGCAAATAATTTTCATCTTAGGGAAATCTAACACTAAATATCCAAAGAGAAACAGTTTCATCGTCTATAAATAACATCTTAAACAATGCGTTTTTATAATGGTTATCTCACATATCATGGTTCGTACAGTTATATGGCATAGAACTTGAGATATAGCCATCCTGTTATCGATTAAATTTGCAGTATAACAGCGTCACCTATTGGCCGACAAGCATTCAAACTGAGTCAGCATAATGTCTCATAATTGCCTTCTCACATATTAAGTTTTGTTTGATGATACACAATAGAACCTGAGATATACCTTTCCTTGTAATTGTGGAAATCGCTGTGTAGCAGCGCCACCTGTTGAGCAGTTTACACCAAAAGTTGACAGGCGCTAATACATATTAAAGGGCACCTACATACAAATTTATATGAAATTCTGTGCAGTAGTTCTTGAGATATAGCCTTTCTTTAAATTGCGGAAATCGCTTTGTAGCAGTGCTACCTGTTGGCTAATAGGCATTCAATTTGAATTAGCGTAATATCTCATATTGGTCTTCTCACATATCAGGTTTTGTTGGGTTATACGCAATAAAACCTGACATATATAATCTAGACATCTCAAAACTTGTAAATCCGTCGAAAACCGGAAGTCGAAAATTTTTACGAATCCAGTACCTTATCCGATTGAATATAGAAGAAAGTAAAAAAATAAAAATAAATAAATAAAATGTAATTACTGATTGTATTGAGTTAAAAATTAAAAAAAAATCTAAAAAAAAAAAAAAGTTTAATAATAATGTTTGAACATTTATGTGAGTTGTGAACTTCAAGATTGCAAAAATATGCTTCATTTTCAGTGTTAATAGTTCGTTGTTTAATGATTATATTCTGAAAAAAAAAAAAAAAAAAAAAAAATATATATATATATATATATCTTTATTTATTGCTTTTGTTCGACATGAATGTTTATAATAATTTGGGTCGCAGGGATATATGATTCACAATTGGACATCTGCTTTCCCGCAATCACTTTCAATTCACACAATCAGCAAATTATCTTCATACAGCTGCAATTTTCGTGCGTTGTTTTTGTTTATTTGTTCTAAAGAAGACGTTAAAGAATATTATTATTATACCTTAATGGAATCCGTTTCCTAAAAGTGTTTATTTTACATTACTTTTTACTTTCTTCTGTATTCAATTGAAGAAAGTATTGGAATCGTAAAAAAATTTCAGCTTCCGTTTTTTGATGGATTTACACGTTTTGAGGGTTCCAGAACACAATTTGTCTAGGTATTCTTAGAAAATATGTATCTGTCAGTTTGTGTGTCTGCGTGAAAAAAAAAAAAAAAAAATGTGCGACTGTATCTCGGGAACTACTGCAGTTAACCTTGACCTAAATTAATACCTATCAACTTTTGGTGTCAATTTCGTAACAAGTGGCGCTGCTGAACCGCGATTTTCACAGTTTCAGGTAAGGCTATAGCTCAGGAACTACTACACGATTTTGTATATAAATTTATATGCAGATACACTTTGACATAAGTTAGTGTTTACCAACTTTTGTGTCAATTGCTGAATACGTGGTGCTGTTATACGTCGTCTTTCGCATTTTCAGGGAAGGCTATATCACAGGTTCTGTTGTGTATTATCAAACAAAGCTTGACATGTATCAGTGTAGCCATTACGCTGATTCAATTTGGATGCATATCAGCCAATAAATGGCGCTGCTATAGTGCAATTTTCCCTGAGAACGGGATGTGGCTGCATCTCAACTTCTATGGCATATAACACTACGAAACCTGATGTATGAGGTAACCATTTTGAAAACGCTTTTTTTAAGACTTCATTTACAGAGAATTATACTGTCTTTCTTTTATTATATTTAGTGTTAGTTTTTTTCTAAATGAAAATCATTCATTATGGTATATAATTTTAATAAATAATAGTTTTAAGAAAATATTTTTACTGAGCGAATTCCTATAGGAAAATATAGAAGAAAGTTTTAGGTGGTCACAGCATACTAGCTTTAGATGAAATCACAACAAGTATTTCTTCTATATTTGCTGTATAAACAAGTATAAATGGAGGAAAATTCAAAATTCCGTTTACACAAAAGCGAGGATTGAATTTCGTTAAAAGTAAAGGTATTTAATAAATAATAATTAAGATAATTTAAAAAAAAACTAGTATGTTGTGCTCACCACAAGACATTCTTCTATATTTTCTAATACAAATTCGCTCAGTACAGATAATTTACTATAGCTATTATTTATTAAAATTACCTACCATAATGAATGCAGACGATATTCATCTTAGAGAAAAATTACATTGTGCAAAGAAAGACAGTTTTATTCTCCATAAATAGTATATTAGAAAACGCGTTTTATTTTGTACAGTTATACACCATAGAAGTTGAAATATAGCTTGTCTGTTCTCGGGGAAAATTGCAGGACAGCAGCGCCACCTATTGGCTGATATGCATCCAAATTGAATCAGCCTAATGTTTGATAATGGTCTTTTCAGATATATATATAAATAAATAAATATATATATATATATATATATATATATATTTATTTATTTATTATACACAATAGAACCTGAGATATCTCTTTCCCTTAAATTATGGAAATCGTTGTATAACACTGCCACCTATTGAATTATTGGTATCAAAAGTGAAAAGACAATAATTTATATCCACATATAAATTTATGCGCAATTTTGTGCAGTAGTTCCTGAAATATAGCCTTTCCTTGAACTATGGAAATCACTGTATGCAGCGCCACCTTTTGAAAAATTTACATAAAAAGTTGATAGGGACTAGGTTATGTCAATGTGCTTCTACATATAAATTTATATGCAATTCTCTGCAGTAGTTATTGAGATATAGCATTCCCTTAAATTGTGGAAATCACTGTATAGTAGCGCTATCTGTTGAGCAATGGGCACCAAAAGTTGATAGGCACTAATTTATGCGAAGGTGCATTTATTTATAAATTTATATGCAATTATGTGCAGTAATTCCAGAGATAAAGTCGCCACAAAATTTTTGTCACACACATACAGAGACGCAGACTGATATTTTCTAGAAATAGTCAAATCGTGTTCTGGACTCTCAAACCGTGCAAATTCGTCAAAAATCGGAAGTTGAAAATTTTTACGAATCTAATACTTTCTTCTACTGAATATAGAAGAAAGTAAAGAAAAAAAAAAAACTTGTAAACTGCGATATCTTTTCAATTTCTAGACTGTAAATGCGAGGTTATATTTCTTTATATATTAACAACAATCGAGAAAGATTTATAATACTTTTCTAATTTTCATACAATTTCTACAAAAGATACATATTAGTTCCGTTGAAGAAAAGAAAACAGATCCAGATGCAAATACGGATCTATTTTTCTGGCGGATATACGCGGATACGAATAGGGTGCTCCGGTACATGTCTGCCCACCAGCGGTTCTGCGCTCGAAGCTGGTAGATGGGAGGTGTCGGGTTCGATCCCAGGTCGCGCTCATCGACCTAGCCGTTCGGAGTTTTCCGTGGTTTCTTCCAAAACACGCGTAAGTACGGGCTAGGACACCTTAGAAAGACTAAAACGGACGGCATACCCCCTATAGGCCTAGGACACATCTGGAGTCAATCGACCTTAAATCCTCCAACCAAACAACCAACCGATACTTGTCTAGTATGCGCACAGAATGTTTAAATTACATAGTTGTAAACATGCCTATAAATATATGTTTATAATTGTAAAAAATATTTTGAAAGATGTTCTCCAGTCGACCCGACTTCTTGAAAACCAAACCCGACCCGAACCCGAACCCGACCCGCAAGAAAAAAAATCTGTCAACCCGACCCGAACCCGACCCGCACGAAAAATAGATCAGTCAACCCGACCCGAACCCGACCCGCAAGAGAAAAAATTCTGCCAACCCGACCCGATGCAGGACTCTAGTTTACACCAAAGAAATGGAAGGGAGTTACAGAAAAAATGGTTAAACTATAGATAAAAAATACATTGAACTAAGTGATCATTAGTCTAATATGTGAAGGGTTATTCGAAAAAGGTCCAATTTATACCTAAAAACTTTTGATTTTCTGAAGTTGTAAAAATCTACTGAAAATGTCTATTATTAAAAGTTATTATATTCCCATATTGTATATCAAATAATCAATAAGATTATTCTACAAAATTCTAAGTGTTGTAGCGGGTAAAGTTTATTCAAAGGTAATGTAAGGAATGAATTTATATTTTAAAAAAGTTAGTGAAAAATCTGATATTTTCTCTCTCATCTCTAAGAAGTCAGGAATTGTCAAACCCCTTCGAGGGTGTGAGTAGGGGGTGAAAAAACAGGTTCGGGGAGGGTGGATATGACCTTCACGTTTTCGAGGAGAATTAATAGTAATGAAAGATCGGATAATATTAGCTTTCGCGTACACTCTTCATCAAACATTATTCCATTTATAATATATATATATATATACAGTTTAAAATAGATACTGATTATTAACGATTTAAAAATTTTTATGGAAAAAGTATTTTTTAACGAACTTTCTTCAATTAAATAATTCATAGTGAATTTTAATCACTCTTTTTTAATCATCTTTGAAAAAACAATCCTTGTCTTTCTTTTTAATCTAATTTCACATTTGAGATTATAATCATCTTTTAACTTAATTTTCGCGTACATTATCTTTTTTCGAAAAACATCTGGTGAATTTTTACAAGGAAATCCTTAATTAATATTTTTTATTTATTTATTTTAATTATTATTCTGTAATTAATATCATTTTTATAGTTGATTAATTTTCAGACAATAGCATTCTTAGGTTAAAAAAGATCTGCATAGGCATATAATAGAAAAATCACTCACATATAAGCGAAAACTACTGAAATATTTTTTTGCTGCAAGGTAGCAGGTTCGAATCTCAGTCAAAATCTATGTTTCTAAACTTTCTTTCATTCTTTATACTTAATTTTTGCTTTCATTGTCTTTTTTTCGGAAAATATTTGATGATTTTTTACAAGAAGATCCTCAATTAATATTTTTCTTAATTATTATTCTCTAATTAATATCATTAAAACGATTGAATTCTTTTCGGACACTAGCATTCATAGTTTTAAAAGAACAGTGCAGACATATACTATAAAAATCACTCACACACGTGAAAACTACTGTCTTATGGAAATATTTTTACTGCAAGGTGCCGGGTTCGAACCCCAGTCAGACCACTCTATTTCTTTCATACTATATTCACATCCACATCCTTAAATTCAACCGATTCCTTATTTATTTCACAATTTTTAAATTATTTTCTTAATTAATTTCTTAATTAATTTCTTAATTAACCTCCTAATTAATTTCCTAATGAATCACAAACAATATCCTGCTTTTTACCTTATACCGCAAACATCGCTTTAAAACCATCGTCACCTTTTACAAAAAATCACTCATTAATTTTTTTTAATTAAATTTCCTCATTAATACCCTCGTCACGTTTCATGATTAAGTTAGAAGATGTCTCAAGGTCAATACCAAGTCATCTAGACCCTCAGGGGGTGGTGCGGCACCCGCACGACTTTCCGGTCCCTCGGTCCCTCCCCCTCATGATGGTCAACTCTCCTTTCTTACGTACTCTAGTATATCAAATAATATTAAAAATAAATAGCTATGAATCACTGGACTTTTAAATTAGGTTTGTTTTTTCCTGTGATCACATTTAAAACTGACCAATTCAGGTAGAACATTTAAAATGAAATCAAGATTTAAAAGTTTTCTGAAAAAAACCGATAAAACCCGGGTTTTAGAGGGTGGGCCCAGGTGGGCTGGACTTGAAAAAAAAAAAAAAAAAAAAAAAAAAAACGGTTTTTTTTTCAAACCCTGGTGTGAATATATCTACATGTCATATAAGTAAGTCATGTCACCTCAAAACATATAGATACACCAACATTGCAAAGTCAAATTTTTGTCATGATTACAATACTTTCCATACGTATGTATTTTTGTAAAGTAAAAAATTGCATGAAAGGTATGTGAATCATTAAATTTCTTCATGCTTAATAACTAATTTTTAAAAGGTATTTGTGACTATGAGAGAAGAAATAACAATGTTGTTGATAGCAGTAGATGGAAGGGGGGGGGGGACTAAAGTTGAAGATATAAAATATTACTTTTGCATCCACTTTTAGAAAAATACAGGTATATTTATTGATGAAATATTGTGATTTTTGCTGATTTCATGTCTATTTTGAAAGATTCAAATTGATTATGCAAACATATTAATAAAAAATTGTTTTTTTTTATATACGGAAAGAATAAAGATAAATTTTAACTTACTAATTAATTTAACTTACTTAATTAATAGTGGATAAAAGTAGACGAAATTGTTTTGTCCAGGACGGTTTTAACCAGTTTTTTTTCCACTATGGAGAAACCGAACAGCCCTGTATTAAGCTAGAGAGTGATCTAAACTTATTAGTATGGCAGGTCGTACTATTTTAGACAACAATTTTGCTATTGTCACCATTTATTGCATTACACCTTGATTGAATATGCAAACATTTTTTTTTTTTTTTTTTTTTTTTTTTTAAATATATAAAGCTGAAAATTTGTCATTGTATCTGTCTGGATTATTAGATTTTGTCAAAAATTGACACATTGATAATAAGGACAAAATCTAGCTAATGCCATATTTTTTAGTACATTTGGATAATTGCTTAAAAAAAAATACTAAGTAAAAACCCTGTTTTAACTTTAAAATCATTTTTAAAAAATTTATGTCAAAAATAAATAGTGAATATATTTCTTTTATATCAAAAAGAAAGAAAGAATGCACAAACATATTTTTCTTTCTTTTTTATAATTAAAATTGAGAAAAGTCATGGTAGAGAAATCAGAATAGCTTCAGTGTAGAACCCCTTTGTGAAATTTTAAATTTGGCACCAAATTAGCTCAGACATTTCTTGCCAAGGTCTTTACTTACGCAATTGCAATAGCCATTTTACTTAATCGTCAAAATTATAAAGATTTAAAAGTCGCCAAGGGGCTCCTAAGTTAAAGCTATACCTACACTATACCAAAGTAATCTTATATATATTATAAATGTGAATGTCCGTTTATTTGACTGAGTTTCACGCTAAAACTGCTCGATGGATTTCGATAAAATTTGTTATGGAGATAGCTTATACCCTAACTTAGAAAGTTGGCTACCTTTTATTCCGAAAAAAAAAAATTTGTTTATGCGATTTTTATGCATAAAATATCAATTTTGTAAGCTAATAATAGCAAAAAATTAGCCATTTAAATTTATCCATAATTTAATTGTTGCCAAAAAAAAAAAAACGAATTTATTTATTTTTTTCAACAGGAAAATGAATACATTTATCTAAACGTGAACGATAAAAAATCATAAAAAAAATTATGCATCTCACAAAAATTGACGTCATTTTTAATTAAAAATTTCTTTTACACATTGATAAAGTGCTAATACGCAAGCGAAGTGATGACGTCTCTGGCCGTTCGTGGATGCAAGAAAAATATTTCCTATGTTAAACGTCCATTGGATTTTTTGTAAAAATTATTAAAAATCGAGGAAAATTATTTCCCGATTTTAATCCCCATATTTAGGTATAAGTATGTATTAATTATCATGTCCATGCGTTAGATTAAGTTATTTTTGTTGTAAAATTGACAAAATTTGAATTTTTAATTTCAAAACTCTAGGAAAAAAAATGGCAAATTTCCATATTCGATTGAAAACACAAACATTTCATTTCAAAAGATGATATTTACACAATAAATATCCAACTAATATATTAATTAAAAGGAAAATGATAAATATTCTATCATAATTTGAAATCAAATTTGTTTTCAAATGTCTAAATAAAGTATCTGATATAAGATACTAACATGTCGCAGCGGAATAGATTTGACATCGGTCATCCTTAGCAGAAAAAAAAAATATCGACAAATTATTTGGCGAACATAATTTAATTCCTTTCAAAAATCATGGTTATTTTAACAACTTATATTAAGAGAGTAATAAATAATATGAAATAATATTTCGTACAATGCATATTACGAAAATATACATCTGGCATGCATATTTTCGTATTACGTTTTTGATCACCAAATACAATAAGCGCCAAGTACGACAGAGTTTTGAAATTTAAAATTTAAATTTTGTCAATTTGACAGCAAAATAACTCAATCTAACGCATGCACATGATAACTAATCTATACTAATATTATAAATGCGAAAGTTTGGATGGATGTTTCTTACTCAATCACGCCACAATAGGCTAAACGGATCTGGATGAAATTTTGTACAGAGATAGATAATAGTCTGGAATAAGACATTGGCTACTATTAATACAGGAAGATATTTAAATTTTTAATTAATATTCTATATAATATAAATATTTCTTCTATAATAAAACTTTAAAATAATTTATTTTATTTTTTAAGCCAAAGTGTTAAGCCAAGTAGTGTTAAAGTGTTAAGCCAAGTAGTCCATAAAATATAAACAAATCTGTACATATAAAAGAGTAAACTCAATGATTCACTGACTCAACACTGCCATGACGATTCTGTGGGAAAGAGGGTCACAAATTTTAGTGACCAGGTCGGTTTTCGGAGCCTGACCCCCCAACTAAGACGAAATTTTGCAAATACCCCCCCCCCCCCCCCCGTCCCCCTTGGGGGGCAGAAGGCTTAACTCGGCTCCAAATTACTTAACGGTGAAGAAATTGCAGATAGAAAGGCCAGACTTGAGTACAAAAAAATTATTTTCTGCGATTTTGGAATTTTGGATTTTTAAGGGGGGGGGGGGGGGAGGGAAGGGAAAACGTTTTGGAAGAAGGGTACTCAACACACGAGGAAATCGAACTGAACACACACTACAAAGGGATTTTATGAAATTCCACTTTACCGCCCTTTGGAGAATGGGGGGAGAGAATGGAATGTATTCATGCGTAACGCTGCACTAAATTATCTAAGGTTGGACATTTTTTATGTAAGGGACAATTATATGGATCTAACTCATAGTATGAAGAGATTTTGCGAAATTCCCTCCGTTAAAATATGATATTTTTTCCGAGGATATAAGATTACTGAATATCCATTGATTTAAAAAACTAATATGCTTTATTCCTACTTCACTTAGTATTGATTTTATGAGTTATTAAACAGATATGCTAAAAAACTCGACACGGCTAAAGGGTTAAGAACGGGGGGAGAGATTAAAAAAAAAAGTTTTAAAGCATAGCTCAGCTTTAAATAATTTCATGATCTCAATTTTTTTATGTGTCGGTTAGGTATGTGTATGCAACATGCAATATAAAGTAATTTTGGAAATTTACTCCCCCCCCCCCTTCCTCTTGGGACGGGCGGGGCAAAAACCACATTTTGAAGCTTAAATCCGTCCAAATTACCTAAGAATGGCGAATTTTGGTGTGTGGGGGTTAATTAAGTGTGCGAAATATGCACTTTGATGAGATTTTGTAAAACTTTCAACTGTAACCGCGAGGGAGGGGGAGTAAAAAGCAGGTAAGGGACTGCTAAAGGCATTGGGGGTCCAGACTCGACTGTGACGAGCGGGAATACCGCGACAGAAAGTAGCAGGAACTTAAAATTAGATTTTGACGGATTTCAATTATTATTATTATTATTTTTTTTTTTTTTTTACGATATTTTATTATTATTAATGATATGCTGTTTTGGGGATTCATTTCAATATAATGACCAGCGAAGCGGGCAAAGCCTGCTAGTCTTATATATATTATAAATGTGAATGTCCGTTTATTTGACTGAGTTTCACGCTAAAACTGCTCGATGGATTTCGATAAAATTTGTTATGGAGATAGCTTATACCCTAACTTAAAAAGTTGGCTACCTTTTATTCCGAAAAAAAAATTGTTTTTGCGATTTTTATGCATAAAATAGCAATTTTGTAAGCTAATAAAAGCAAAAAATTAGCCATTTAAATTTATCCATAATTTAATTGTTGCCAAAAAAAAAAAAAAAAAAAAAAAAAACGAATTTATTTATTTTTTTCAACAGGAAAATAAATACATTTATCTAAACGTGAACGATAAAAAATTATAAAAAAAAATTATTCATCTCACAAAAACTGACGTCATTTTTAATAAAAAATTTCTTTTACACATTGATAAAGTGCTAATACGCAAGCGAAGTGATGACGTCACTGGCCGTTCATGGATGCAAGAAAAATATTTCCTATGTTAAACGTTCATTGGATTTTTTTGTAAAAAATTATTAAAAATCGAGGAAAATTATTTCCCGATTTTAATCGCCATATTTAGGTATAGGTATGTATTAATTATTATGTCCATGCGTTAGATTAAGTTATTTTTGTTGTAAAATTGACAAAATTTGAATTTTTAATTTCAAAACTGTAGGAAAAAAAAATGGCAAATTTCCATATTCGATTGAAAACACAAACATTTCATTTCAAAAGATGATATTTACACAATAAATATCCAACTAATATACTAATTAAAAGGAAAATGATAAATATTCTATCATAGTTTGAAATAAAATTTGTTTTCAAATGTCTAAATAAAGTATCTGATATAAGATACTAATATGTTGCAGCGGAATAGATTTGATATCGGTCATCCTTAGCAGAAAAAAAAAATATCGACGAATTATTTGGCGAACAAAATTTAATTCCTTTCAAAAATCATGGTTATTTTAACAACTTATATTAAGAGAGTAATGAATAATATGAAACAATATTTCGTACAATGCATATTACGAAAATATACATCTGGCATGCATATTTTCGTATTACGTTTTTGATCACTAAATACAATAAGCGCCAAGAACGACAGAATTTTGAAATTTAAAATTAAAATTTTGTCAATTTGACAGCAAAATAACTCAATCTAACACAGGCACATGATAACTAATCTATACTAATATTATAAATGCGAAAGTTTGGATGGATGTTTGTTACTCAATCACGCCACAACGGCTAAACGGATCTGGATGAAATTTTGTACAGAGATAGATAATAGTCTGGAATAAGACATAGGCTTCTATTTATACCGGAAAAAATGTAAATTTTTAATTAATCTTCTATATACAAGGATGGAACACGGGCGCAGAATTCATACAACTATCAATGTACGAAAACTTTCTACTTCTTAAATCAACGATATCAAGTAGAGAAATTCCTTAAAGAGATTCCGGTATGAATTCTGCGCCCGTGTTCCATCCCTGTATATAATATAAATATTTCTTCTATAATAAAACTTTAAAATAATTTATTTTAATTTTTAATTGTTGCCAAAGAATATTTCACGCGAATAATAATAAAAATAATAATAAATATTAAATTTGCTTAGGCACATGACAACATAACGTCATTAACAAAATTAAATAATAAGAAAATGAAAGCTAATTCAGATCTCTATTAAAGAGCTTTATTAGTTGATAATCCTGGGTATATTTTTAATTTTAATACTGAAGTAGATAGGACATTTTTCGCCAAGGACTCTATTTTTGTGACAGCAACCTTAAGCCAAGTAGTCCATAAAAAATATAAACAAATCTGTACATATAAAAGAGTAAACTCAATGATTCACTGACTCAACACTGCCATGACGATTCTGTGGGAAAGATGGTCACAAATTTTAGTGACCTGGTTTTCGGAGCCTGACCCCCAACTAAGACGGAATTGTGCAAAATACCACCCCCTGTCTCCCTTGGGGGGCAGAAGGCTTATCTCGGCTCCAAATTACTTAACGGTGAAGAAATTGCAGATGGAAAGACCAGACTTGAGTACAAAAAAATTACTTTCTGCGATTTTGGATTTTTAGGGGGGGGGGAGGTAAAAGGTTTTGGAAGAAGGGTACTCAACACACGGGGAAATCGAACTGAACACACACTACAAAGGGATTTTATGAAATTCCACCCTACCGCCCTTTGGAGAATGGGGGGCAAAAATATGTATTCATGCGTAACGCTGCACTAAATTATCTAAGGTTGGACATTTTTTATGTAAGGGACGATTATATGTATCTAACTCATAGTATGAAGAGATTTTGCGAAATTTCCCCCTTTAAGAACGGGGGGGGGGGAGAGATTAAAAAAAAAAAGTTTTAAAGCATAACTCAGCTTTAAATAATTTCATGATCTCAATTTTTTGATGTGTCGGTTAGGTATGTGTATGCAACATGCAATATAAAGTAATTTTGGAAATTTACCCCCCCCCCTTCCTCTTGGGGCGGGCGGGGCAAAAACCACATTTTGAAGCTTAAATCCGTCCAAATTATCTAAGAATGGCGAATTTTGGTGTGTGGGTGTTAATTAAGTGTGCGAAATATACACTTTGATGAGATTTTGTAAAACTTTCAACTGTAACCGCGAGGGAGGGGGAGTAAGAAGCAGGTAAGGGACTGCCGAAGGCATTGGGCAACTTAAAATTAGATTTTGACAGATTTCAATGATTTTTTTTTTTTTTTTAAAGATATTTTATTATTATTAATGATATGCTGTTTTGGGGATTCATTTCAATATAATGACCAGCGAAGCGGGCAAAGCCTGCTAGTCTTGTATAATATTAGTATAGATTAGTTATCATGTGACAGCAAAATAACTCAATTAGATTGAGTTATTTTGCTGTCAAATTGACAAAATTTTAATTTTAAATTTCAAAATTCTGTCGTTCTTGGCGCTTATTGTATTTAGTGATCAAAAACGTAATACGAAAATATGCATGCCAGATGTATATTTTCGTAATATGCATTGTACGAAATATTGTTTCATATTATTCATTACTCTCTTAATATAAGTTGTTAAAATAACCATGATTTTTGAAAGGAATTAAATTTTGTTCGCCAAATAATTCGTCGATATTTTTTTTTTCTGCTAAGGATGACCGATATCAAATCTATTCCGCTGCAACATATTAGTATCTTATATCAGATACTTTATTTAGACATTTGAAAACAAATTTTATTTCAAACTATGATAGAATATTTATCATTTTCCTTTTAATTAGTATATTAGTTGGATATTTATTGTGTAAATATCATCTTTTGAAATGAAATGTTTGTGTTTTCAATCGAATATGGAAATTTGCCATTTTTTTTTCCTACAGTTTTGAAATTAAAAATTCAAATTTTGTCAATTTTACAACAAAAATAACTTAATCTAACGCATGGACATAATAATTAATACATACCTATACCTAAATATGGCGATTAAAATCGGGAAATAATTTTCCTCGATTTTTAATAATTTTTTACAAAAAAATCCAATGAACGTTTAACATAGGAAATATTTTTCTTGCATCCATGAACGGCCAGAGACGTCATCACTTCGCTTGCGTATTAGCACTTTATCAATGTGTAAAAGAAATTTTTTATTAAAAATGACGTCAGTTTTTGTGAGATGAATAATTTTTTTTTATAATTTTTTATCGTTCACGTTTAGATAAATGTATTTATTTTCCTGTTGAAAAAAATAAATAAATTCGTTTTTTTTTTTTTTTTTTTTTTTTTGGCAACAATTAAATTATGGATAAATTTAAATGGCTAATTTTTTGCTTTTATTAGCTTACAAAATTGCTATTTTATGCATAAAAATCGCAAAAACAATTTTTTTTTCGGAATAAAAGGTAGCCAACTTTTTAAGTTAGGGTATAAGCTATCTCCATAACAAATTTTATCGAAATCCATCGAGCAGTTTTAGCGTGAAACTCAGTCAAATAAACGGACATTCACATTTATAATATATATATATTATAATATATATATTATATATATATTATATATATATATTATATATATATATATATAAGACTAGCAGGCTTTGCCCGCTTCGCTGGTCATTATATTGAAATGAATCCCCAAAACAGCATATCATTAATAATAATAAAATATCTTAAAAAAAAAAAAAAAAATCATTGAAATCTGTCAAAATCTAATTTTAAGTTGCCCAATGCCTTCGGCAGTCCCTTACCTGCTTCTTACTCCCCCTCCCTCGCGGTTACAGTTGAAAGTTTTACAAAATCTCATCAAAGTGTATATTTCGCACACTTAATTAACACCCACACACCAAAATTCGCCATTCTTAGATAATTTGGACGGATTTAAGCTTCCAAATGTGGTTTTTGCCCCGCCCGCCCCAAGAGGAAGGGGGGGGGGGGTAAATTTCCAAAATTACTTTATATTGCATGTTGCATACACATACCTAACCGACACATCAAAAAATTGAGATCATGAAATTATTTAAAGCTGAGTTATGCTTTAAAACTTTTTTTTTTTAATCTCTCCCCCCCCCCGTTCTTAAAGGGGGAAATTTCGCAAAATCTCTTCATACTATGAGTTAGATACATATAATCGTCCCTTACATAAAAAATGTCCAACCTTAGATAATTTAGTGCAGCGTTACGCATGAATACATGTTTTTGCCCCCCATTCTCCAAAGGGCGGTAAGGTGGAATTTCATAAAATCCCTTTGTAGTGTGTGTTCAGTTCGATTTCCCCGTGTGTTGAGTACCCTTCTTCCAAAACCTTTTACCTCCCCCCCCCCTAAAAATCCAAAATCGCAGAAAGTAATTTTTTTGTACTCAAGTCTGGTCTTTCCATCTGCAATTTCTTCACCGTTAAGTAATTTGGAGCCGAGATAAGCCTTCTGCCCCCAAGGGAGACAGGGGGGTGGTATTTTGCACAATTCCGTCTTAGTTGGGGGTCAGGCTCCGAAAACCAGGTCACTAAAATTTGTGACCATCTTTCCCACAGAATCGTCATGGCAGTGTTGAGTCAGTGAATCATTGAGTTTACTCTTTTGTATGTACAGGTTTGTTTATATTTTTTATGGACTACTTGGCTTAAGGTTGCTGTCACAAAAATAGAGTCCTTGGCGAAAAATGTCCTATCTACTTCAGTATTAAAATTAAAAATATACCCAGGATTATCAACTAATAAAGCTCTTTAATAGAGATCTGAATTAGCTTTCATTTTCTTATTATTTAATTTTGATAATGACGTTATGTTGTCATGTGCCTAAGCAAATTTAATATTTATTATTATTTTTATTATTATTCGCGTGAAATATTCTTTGGCAACAATTAAAAATTAAAATAAATTATTTTAAAGTTTTATTATAGAAGAAATATTTATATTATATACAGGGATGGAACACGGGCGCAGAATTCATACCGGAATCTCTTTAAGGAATTTCTCTACTTGATATCGTTGATTTAAGAAGTAGAAAGTTTTCGTACATTGATAGTTGTATGAATTCTGCGCCCGTGTTCCATCCTTGTATATAGAAGATTAATTAAAAATTTACATTTTTTCCGGTATAAATAGAAGCCTATGTCTTATTCCAGACTATTATCTATCTCTGTACAAAATTTCATCCAGATCCGTTTAGCCGTTGTGGCGTGATTGAGTAACAAACATCCATCCAAACTTTCGCATTTATAATATTAGTATAGATTAGTTATCATGTGCATGTGTTAGATTGAGTTATTTTGCTGTCAAATTGACAAAATTTTAATTTTAAATTTAAAAATTCTGTCGTTCTTGGTGCTTATTGTATTTAGTGATCAAAAACGTAATACGAAAATATGCATGCCAGATGTATATTTTCGTAATATGCATTGTACGAAATATTGTTTCATATTATTCATTACTCTCTTAATATAAGTTGTTAAAATAACCATGATTTTTGAAAGGAATTAAATTTTGTTCGCCAAATAATTCGTCGATATTTTTTTTTTCTGCTAAGGATGACCGATATCAAATCTATTCCGCTGCAACATATTAGTATCTTATATCAGATACTTTATTTAGACATTTGAAAACAAATTTTATTTCAAACTATGATAGAATATTTATCATTTTCCTTTTAATTAGTATATTAGTTGGATATTTATTGTGTAAATATCATCTTTTGAAATGAAATGTTTGTGTTTTCAATCGAATATGGAAATTTGCCATTTTTTTTTTCCTACAGTTTTGAAATTAAAAATTCAAATTTTGTCAATTTTACAACAAAAATAACTTAATCTAACGCATGGACATAATAATTAATACATACCTATACCTAAATATGGCGATTAAAATCGGGAAATAATTTTCCTCGATTTTTAATAATTTTTTACAAAAAAATCCAATGAACGTTTAACATAGGAAATATTTTTCTTGCATCCATGAACGGCCAGTGACGTCATCACTTCGCTTGCGTATTAGCACTTTATCAATGTGTAAAAGAAATTTTTTATTAAAAATGACGTCAGTTTTTGTGAGATGAATAATTTTTTTTTATAATTTTTTATCGTTCACGTTTAGATAAATGTATTTATTTTCCTGTTGAAAAAAATAAATAAATTCGTTTTTTTTTTTTTTTGGCAACAATTAAATTATGGATAAATTTAAATGGCTAATTTTTTGCTTTTATTAGCTTACAAAATTGCTATTTTATGCATAAAAATCGCAAAAACAATTTTTTTTTTCGGAATAAAAGGTAGCCAACTTTTTAAGTTAGGGTATAAGCTATCTCCATAACAAATTTTATCGAAATCCATCGAGCAGTTTTAGCGTGAAACTCAGTCAAATAAACGGACATTCACATTTATAATATATATAAGATAAAAGTTAATATTTTAGATGCATTATTTAATATCCATTTTAACACTATCATTATGCAAGAATAATTTGTATTAAGTTTCATACATAAGCTTTTTCTTTTTAGTAGTAGTAGTTTGTTTCTGAAACAGTTCCTCAGTAGTTCTGAAAAGTTCCAGTTCCTTTTATTTCTATTGAATCTAGCAGAAAATAAAAAATAACTGCAATAATACATATATGTTAACAAGTATATATGCACATTTAATTGAAAATTATCCAATGTATCGTCTAAATATTATTTACGAAAAGTGCTTTGAAAAATAAGTCCATTTGGGAATAGAAGCGGCGATAAGCGAACAAAAATTTGCATCTTCAGTCCTGCCTTCTCATTTACCCCCTACTATACGCAAGCTGGTCGTTTGTTTCACTTTAATCCCCCCCTCCCTCACACACTTTAATATTGAAGCGCAATTTCCATCCCTCCCCCATCTTCGGAAGTTTGGAGAATATTTCCTCTTCTCTTGCATCATCCTCAGTGGGACTCTGATTATTATAATTAGCGTTTTCCTGTGCCCCTTTGGACGCCCTGCTCAACTCTTAATTCCTTTTCGCCGTCCAGACCGTCTCGTCAACGCACGTAACAGTTTCACTGTTACACTTAGGTTTTTCAAGGAGTTATTTATTTATTTTATTTATTTATTTCATTTTTTAACTCCTGGTGCTTCACTCTGATTGGTCTCTGCCCACGCGGAGATTTACTCAGAGATCAAAATTCTAAATTCATCCTTTTGGCTTTCAATTATTTTATGGAAAATTATTTTTATGTTTTTCTCATTTTTCGTTGGAGGTAAGCATTGGTTGCGACCAAATGCAGGTACTCCGAAGCACATCGTTGACTTGACTACGGGCTTTCATGCAGATTTCGTTTCAGAAACTGGCCTGGGTCAGCGCACGGCATGGCTTTGCCGCCATTCCGTCAGCACCATCGCTCACAGCTGCCACGTTATCGGTGCCGCTAAATTTACTGGTGAATGGATCAACAGAGCAAAATGCTAAAAGAAAAGTTTTTATTTTTGTTTACTTTTAAAAAGCAAAACTGTCTTAACAAAAAATTAAAAAACACTGAAATAGACCACCAAATAAAATCATAGAATTCTTTTATGTGGTTGGTTGCAAAACCACGGGGTTCCGGAAATTTTCCAGACCATAAAACACCTTTGACCATTTCCAGAAAAGTAGTGTAAAAAGGACAGTTCACCAACAGGGTGGTAGCGTAGTGGCGTATTGTGGCGTAGGGTGGTGGCGCGCCACCACCCTTACACCTCTACGCCACCACCCTGTCGGTCAACATGTCCTTTTTACACTACTTAGTCATCATCTTGGACGAGGGGGTGTTGCCACCGGAAGACTAGAAACTTTGACTATCATCTTGGAGGAGAAGTTTGGTGGTGCCATCTATCGGGGAGAAGGGGGAATTTTGAGGAGTTAGATTTATTTTCCTAAATTTCGGGACTTAGTATTTTTTTCACAATTTCGGAGACTTCAAAATTTTTGCAGGAGGGTTAGATGACGTCACGATCTTTTGAGACTTAGCCTGAAAAGAGATACATACACAGTTTAAGAAATGAGAGTTAGAAAAATGTATAGAAAAAAGTTAGAAAGAGAATACAAAATTTAAGAAATGAGAGTTAGAAAGAATAAAGTTAGAAAAAAAGAGAAGAAAGAGAAAGAGAAAGAAAGAGTTCACATTGAGCGCCTGGGAGACTGCCCTCCCGAGGCCCTGCGGTGCCCCTTTTCGTTCCGTAGAACAAGGCGGGAGTTAGTTCCTTTAAAAAAAAAAAAAAATAAAAAATATCAACCTGATGAACTCATCACATAGTTTTCTGGGGATGTCTTCAAAGCATGGGTTCAGACAATCTTCATAGGTGCGAAACAATTTAAAATATATACAGGGTGCAGGAACAATCTTCATAGGTGCGAAACAATTGATATATACAGGGTGCAGGAACAATCTTCATAGGTGCGAAACAATTGATATATACAGGGTGCAGGAAGAATCTTCATAGGTGCGAAACAATCTGTACAATTTACATAGGTGCGAAACAATTGATATATACAGGATGCAGGAACAATCTTCATAGGTGCAGAATCAATTGATATATACAGGGTGCAGGAACAATCTTCATAGGTGCGAAACGATTTAAAATATATACAGGGTGCAGGAACAATCTTCATGGATGCAGAAACAATTGATATATACAGGGTGCAGGAACAATCTTCATGGGTGCAGAAACAATTTAAAAATATATACAGGATGCAGGAAGAATTTAAAAATATATACAGGGTGCAGGAACAATCTTCATGGGTGAAACAATATATACAAAAATTTTCACTATGGATGCTGCGGTATTCTGTAATGGCCATAAGCCAGACTGGTGATTCCATCATCTAGCAGATACCTCTTGTCATCAAAAGGAGATAAACACTTTTTGTTTTGTTTAACTGTGTAGAGCTGATGACATTCTTGTAGGATTCTGGTTTGTTGCTCATACGTGGCTATCTCCTTTTGCAGGCACTCTTCATAGTCTTGAACACTTAATTTTTTTCTTACGATGGAGGTTGATATGCCTTTTGCTGTCTTCTTTTCACCCCCAGCTGACTGTATGGCATACATTTTTGGCTTTAATCCAATGAATTTGTAGGCAGCTCGACTGTGGAGTTCGTCTTTAAACTTTCCAAGGACCTTTTTGTTAGTTGTAGAATATAGCGGATGATTTTCTGGATACTCTGAGAAGTCAAAATAGTGCTGATCTTCCTTCATATCTTGATAGATGTCTGCTGTCTGGATACAGTACGTCAAGGAGTCTGTATCCGTGAACAACAAAGTTGCACGACTTTCATACTTTTTCATAACGAAATTGTAGTGAAAGTCGTACATGAGCAACTTTGCTAATTCAAGGATACAGAAACCCACGTATATCGGCCTATTCATCAGGATGGTGGGTTTTGATCTCTCCACAGCTACGAGGTTATTGCAAAATTCTTTAAAAGTTGTGAAATTCGGTGATGCAACTAATTTTTGGGCTCTGACTTCATTGTTACACAGTTCTATGTTACGACGTTTTCTTAAATTTTCGATGGTCTTTCCATAGACGCTATTGTTCAACAGTTTAAAGAAATCTTTCTCAAAACTGTTCTTTGCAGATTTTCGTTTATCTGTGTTGAAGTCGACATACTTTTTAAGCCAGGGTGCTTGGTGAAATTTCAAAACCTTGTTCACTTTTAATAGCTTCATTCCGAGTTTTAGGTATAACTGTAGATTTCTGTAATGTACAACATACTCTGATTTATTGTGGAGGTTTGGAATGAGTTTGGGTGTTCCTGAATATTTTTGGTTCTGCAACAAGGACTTGGCATAGGTGGAGAGCATCTCTTCCCTCACTGTCATTCTTTCAGGTGCAAGTGGGTAGCTATTGTGGAGGTCATGCAGATTTGTCGGGTACTCCAAATTCACTTCAAAAATGAAGCCTTCAGCTGCATCTTCGGGTATGTTCATGTTGAAATCTTCAGTAATGTTAGAGGGGTCCATCCATTGAAACTTGCCATAAGGCATGTACTGGGACATAGCCCAACCATAAAGGTTGTTTGAATCCCAGTACATGATATAACTAGAGGGCTTACTTGAGTCGTAGTGAGGAGTGTGCGGGTTGTTTGCGACAGCGAAACGGTGTGAAATCTGCGACACACCCCCGCGCACCCCTTTTTCAATAAACAGCAGCAAGTTGATATCCGTGAGCAGCTCTAGCTTGACATCAGTCATCTTCAGACAGGCTTGCCAGAACAGTCCAGGAGAGGTGTATAAATGGGCAGCATCGATGTTATAGTAGTGTAAGCAAAGACTTCTAAAATTTTGGAAGACATCGGCAAGGAGTAAAACATCTGTCTTCACATACAGGTCATGATACTCGCCAAGGTTTCTTATCTGGAAGACTTCCCATATGTTTTTTGCATGTTGATAATCAGATTCTTCGACGGCTTCGTTCGTAAGAGAGTTGAAAAACGCTGATGGAGGCGGCAACACTGTTTCTTCAAATTTATCAAATCCAGTAATGTAGTCATAGGGGTATACTCCTTTTCTGGTGAGGAGACTTAGATCGGTACTTGACCCAAACTGGTCTTTTAGAATGTTAAACTGGCTAATATCCAAATTCTTCACCAACTTTTCTAACGAAGCAGGCAAAAATTGGAAGGAGTCAAGAAAGACGAGTTGTACAGGACTGTCAGGTTTCTTCAAAGTGAATGATATATATTTTTCTAATGTTGTTGCGATAACTTGTATCTGATGGTCTTGAAAATGGCCTAATTCTGTCATAATATGTTGGGCATCATAATTCTTCAAGTTGTGGAAAACCACGGGAATCTTCATAGGCTGCTTAAAATTGAGGTTGCAGCTAGCATGGGTGGCAACTCTAAAAACTCCAGTTTCGTGATTGTGATCCCGAACTTTATTGCATCCGGGTAACAATGGTTGACGACATATGCTGCACCTTGTTGCATTTTGAAAGGCCTCCTCTTCTTGGGCGGAGAGCTTCATCGGCTTAATTTCTCGTAGTTTGTCCTCAAGGATATCTTTTTCCATGATGATATTTTCCAGAAAATGCTTGACTGCATTCTCTCCTCGATAGCTAAAGATGGGCTTGACAGCTTTGCCATCAGACCCTACGATTACATAAGCGTAACCGCAGGGTGTATGACGGGCTGCATGTTGCAGGTAGGAGTTTAATGAGGATGGAGCAGCTGATGAAATAGGTTCCAACAAACTTTCAAAGTCTGCATAGATGATATAGCTGATGGGGTGTTGAAGATGGGTTCCCGTGAACTCTAATATATTTTTCTCCTTAGAGGGCATCTCAATGGCTTGAGCAATGTGCTTTTTTGCAGTTTGTTTCATGGTCTTTTAACAAAAGTTCTGTCGAAAAACCATGCAGGCACCTATAACAATAATACTGTTTACCGTCATGTTTTGTGCGGTCTCCCATCAATCTGGAAAAGTTCCGGATTAAACAATAGTGGTGGGCACCTTCCTCGTTCGCAATGAGTAATAAGTTGATAGCTTCAACATCTTCTACTTCAGAAATTCTTAAAATTGTAACTTTAGAGTTTTCGTAGCCGAAAACGTTGATTCTAAGATTGTTCAGTTTTTCTATGAGACCTATTTTTGAGATGGGAACAGGGTACTGAACATTACCCATCTTGATTTCATCTTCATGAGGTAAGTAATGGGAGACTCGATGAGGTTGGCTTGTGTAGTCTAAATTCAGTTTGTGTGCTAGCAGACACCATAGGAAGCACTTGTTATCGCTGTTCTGTATATTTAAGATGGCTTTCTTGGCAAGCAGTTTAGCTGGCAATTCTTGATAGCTACTCGCTCTTAAAGGGTTATATTTAGCAGACTTCAATTCTAGGTAGTAGATGTTTCTCAGCACCCAGCCGGAACCTCTCTCTAAGAACTCTTCATAGTTTTGAATGATCTTCATGAATCCTACACTTATTTGATCATCAATCAAGTCAGGAGTGTGTTGCTGGTAGCAGGGTGTTCTGAAGTACGCATCCATAATTTCCAGTTCTCCTTCAGCTGTTTCTCTTTCAAAACAGACTTTTATTACCAGGTACCATTTGATGGAATCTTTCTCATACAATTCCTGTAGGATGTTTTCATGTATCTCGGCACGAATAGACTCTAAAAAGATTTTCACATCGTACCGAGTGGCTTCAGCAGGTTCAATGAGCACCGTCTTAAACGTATTCAAAGCTTGTGTATATGGGCGTCTTCGAGAGAGTGGTGGAGGGATCGTTTTCGGTTTCTTCCGGCTTTCACTTAGGCTATTTGAATGCTGAACTCGCATATGGTTCATTAATGATGACTTAGAGGAGAAGGTGGACTGGCACTCTTTGCAGGGGTAGTTATGACTCTTCAGGTGAGCGTTGTATTTATCCAGGCGGCTAAACTTTTGATCACATGTAGCACATTGATAGGTGGAAGTGTCAGCATCATGCAACTTCTTATGTCGGTTTAATGCATCCTTTCTGGAGAACTCCTTCAAACACACAGAACAGGAGAAACCCTATAAAAGAATAAAAAACGATTTTTTAATTAAAGTGTTACAATTTTTAATCAAAGTGTTACAATTTTTTGAAATATCACAAAACAAAAACTTTAAGAAATAATACATACCTTAGAAGGACCTGGCTGAGGGTCTACAGATTCTTGTAATTCACTTGTGAAGTGATGCGATTTTCGGTGTCTATTCAAAGCATCCTTTCTGGAGAATTCTTTATGACAAATGAGACACACGAACATTTTTTCTGTGTTATGAGTTGTCATATGCCGTTTCAAATCACAATTCCTCGGAAACGATTTCCCACAAGTAGGGCAAACAGGTCGAACCTATAATAAGAAAGACAATTTTTTAAACTTTTGTAAAAGGGGCAATTTTTCAAACTTTTGTAAAAGGAAACACTCTTATCAAATTTTTAATGCAAAACAATACATACCTTAGAAGGTTCAGATTGGGCTTCAGGTTAGGCCTCAGGTTGGGGTTCAGGGTCGGCTTCAGGTTGGGCGGCGTCGTCCCATTGGGGGTTTCGCCACTCCTCATCATTCATTTCCCCAACAGTACGAAGCATATGAAGTTCGTCATCGGGTATACCGAAGGAAATACCCAACTGAAAATAAACGAATAGGATGCAACTTTAAAAAAATTTAGAAAAATAAATTCTTCTAGTTAAAGATTTGATATACAAAAGGTTATACAAATCTAACTTTTATACAACATAAATAAATAAATTTAATAAGTATAATCTATTCGATGAGTCATTAAATAAACGAATCATTTTATAAACATAGGATGCAACTTTAAAAATTTTTAGAAAAATAAATTCTTCTAGTTAAAGATTTAATTAATCTAACTTTTATACATACACGCTACCATTTTAATAATCCAAATACACTATTTTATCTAAACATAGGATTAGGTATGCAACTTTAAAAATTTTTAGAAAAATAAATTCTCCTAGTTAAAGATTTAATAAATCTAACTTTTATACATACACGCTACCATTTTAATAAACCAAATACATTATTTTATCTAAACATAGGATTAGGTATGCAACTTTAAAAAATTTTAGAAAAATAAATTCTCCTAGTTAAAGATTTAATAAATCTAACTTTTATACATACACGCTACTATTTTAATAAACCAATCCACTATTTTAACTAAACATAGGATTAGGTATGCAACTTTAAAAAATTTTTTAGAAAAATAAATTCTCCTAGTTAAAGATTTAATAAACAAAAGGTTATGCAAATCTAACTTTTATACAACATAAATAAATTGAATAAGTATAATCTAATTGATAGCTTATCAAACCATGAGTCATCCTAAACATGTCTGAACATGAATCTACTTGAACACTAACAATTTATTGTATAAGCTATGCGATGACTCATCAAACGATGAGTCATCCTAAACATGACTGAACACGAATCTACTTGAACACTAACATTTTATTGTATAAGCGATAATTACTATATAAATCACAAAGTATATGATGTTGGAAATTAAATAAACAACACTACTTGATGAAAATTAACTTTCTTCTAAGTAAACTGATTTTCTAGTTAATAATTAAATTTTTATTCATAATGAATACAAATTAAGTTTCTCATAAGTAAACAATAATAATAAAAATAACTTTTTGATTTGAATAATATAAAAAGCACCTTTAAACGAAGTATGAGTCATAAATTTTGTAAGGAAATAAATTTTTAGTTTAAACTTATGAGAATACGTTTTAATTAAATCTTCTAATTAAAAAGTTTTTCGCTTATAAAATAATTTCTATGTCATATGATTGTAAAAAAATAAATAAACTTATTAAAATTTCTATACAAAGTTTTTCACTTATAAAATAAATAATTTCTAAGCATAAACAAGTTTTACACATACTTAAATTTCACTTTATGTAGTTTATTGAATGAAATAAAATAGATTTCGCATTTATCAAATTAAAGATTCGAAATCAAATTTATTTTTAACACATAATAAATTTTCACTTATAGAATAATTTCTATGTCATATGATTGTAAAAAAATAAATAAACTTATTAAAATTTCTATACAAAGTTTTTCACTTATAAAATAAATAATTTCTAAGCATAAACAAGTTTTATACATACTTAAATTTCGCTTTATGTAGTTTATTGAATGAAATAAAATAGATTTCGCATTTATCAAATTAAAGATTCGAAATTAAATTTATGTTTACCACATTATAAATAAAATAGATTTCCCATTTGTCAAAATAAAGATTCGAAATTAAATTTATTTTTAACACATAATAAATAAAATAGATTTTCACTTATAGAATAAAGAATTTCTAAGCATAAACAGATTTTACACATACTTAAATTTCTAACCATAAACAGATTTTACACATACTTAAATTTCACTTTATATAGTTTATTGAATGAAATAAAATAGATTTCACATTTATCAAATTAAAGATTCGAAATTAAATTTATTTTAAACACAATATAAATCAAATAGATTTCCCATTTGTCAAAATAAAGATTTGAAATTAAATTTATTTTTAACACACACATTATAAATAGATTTTAAACTCATTCTTTAGCATAGTGTAAATCAAATTTATTTTTAACATACTATAAATCAAATAGATTTCTCATTTATCAAAATAAAGATTCTAAATTCAATTTATTTTAAACGCATTATAAATAAAAATAGATTTTAGCATAGTGTAAATCAAATTTATTTTTAACATACTATAAATCAAATAGATTTCTCATTTATCAAAATAAAGATTCGAAATGAAATTTATTTTAAACACATTATAAATAAAAATAGATTTTAGCATGGTGTAAATCAAATTTATTTTTAACATACTATAAATCAAATAGATTTCTCATTTAACAAAATAAAGATTCGAAATGAAATTTATTTTAAACACATTATAAATAAAAATAGATTTTAACATAATATAAATAAAATAGATTTCTCATTTAACAAAATAAACATTCGAAATTAAATTTATTTTTAACACACATTATAAATAGATTTTAAACTCATTCTATTTTTGTATAGTGTAAATCAAATTTATTTTTTAACATATCGTAAAAAGTAATAATAAATTAAGTTAAAGAATTCTTATTACAATTTAATAACTCATATTTCACTAAAAATGATTACACACAGTTAGAAAATTAATTAAAATCAATGATTACTAGATAAATATACTTACTGCATTTTCAACATCCATAGCTTGATTGTCGTTGGTGAATCCTTCCATTATACAGGTACGGAAAAACTGAAATACAATACGCCGAAAAACACAAGAAATTTACGGGAAGAAAACTTCGCGAGCGTCGCTAAAGGAGAGAGCACAAAGTACGTCTTAACTGCGCAGTAGATAATCTACGAATGACCCGAACAAGCGTCTGCGTCTTAATCAGCAACTTTTACTCCCAAAACCATACTCCCGGGAGTCTTGCTCTCAAATTGCGCGCATCTAGTTCTGCGCATGCAAACGGTAAGTGATACTCCTCCCTCAGTGAAAGACGGCAACTATTACTCCCGTCCGTTGCTCGTTTTGTTTTCGTTAAAAGTCCATTTAAAAGGGCATATTGCGTGCTTCCTGACTGTGTAAGGGGCTTTTTGAACAGGAAAAAATATATATATATAGGTAACCAAAACTGATAACTTGTTATATATATATGTATATATATATATATATATATATATATATATATTCATATGTAAATTCTTCTTTGACAAAAGTTTTTTGTTTCATCATAATATGGGTGCATTTATTTATAGTGTAAAATAAATTAAAAAAAAAAAAATCAATGATAGTGGATTTAAAACAGGTTTATTATTTAAGAAGATAAACATTGCTTATTATTTACTTTTGTAATTGCAGCATAGGTTATTTATTTTATTGTAAAATTTTTATGTAGCTTTTAAGATGCAAATTGCAGAGAAAAAGAATTTTTAATCGATGACAAACTTAAACGATTTAATATATTTTCCAAAGTTTTAAAGATTATTTTTAAAAATATCTTTGTTTATTATACACTTTTTTGTATGTCATACTATGTATTTTTATTTAAAATTAAATCAAAAGTTACTTTGCTTAAATAAATGTATAGCAAGGATATATATGCATCTGCAAGCATTTTGAAGAAAAGCATTTTTCTTTTTGCTAAGTGTCAGAGAATTTCAGCAATACTGCTTAGAGTTTCTGTCTCTTCATTCATCCATTTTATTTTTATTTATTTTATTATTATTATTATTATTTGTAAGAAAGATTTTCCAGGAAATAAATATATTTTATATAAAACTAAGATACTTCATTACTCAGTGCAAATACCTAATTTAGTCTTTATAATTCATTTTTACAGAGTCACATAAAATCATTCAAATTTATTGCTATTGCAGAATTATTATAATACATTATTTTTTTTTAAAAAAGCTCATATTTTAATTCATTCTATGAAAATATATGCAATTTTCACAACTATTTATACGACTTATTATTAATATCCCTATCAACTATTCATTTAATTTTGGTTTTTAAAAATTAGAAACTATTATGTTATGAATTTTCACTTAATCTGGAAGCAGTTTTTAGTTATAATTATTTGAACATTTTTTTTTTTTTGGGGGGGCTTCTTTTTTACTTTAGTGCAATATACCCTTTCTTGGATATTAAGTGGGACCATGTGAAATAAGGCTACCATTTGAAAATTTATCAACACGATGAATTTTGAAATTTTTAATTAATTCGAACTAAAGTTAGACAGAGAATTTATCATATAAATATTTTTTTATGAGTTCACTTCTCAACTTGTTCATCTATTTTGATTACAAGTTGTGACAACTTGAAAATGTGCCATCACGATAACTTTTGAAATACTAAACTGATTTAAACCAAAGTTGGATTATGAACTTATGGCTCTAATATTTAGGATAAATTCACTGGTCAACTTGCTCTACTGTTTTGTTACCAAGTGGCGACCACTTGAAAATTTGTGCAGTGGACTCATCATTCAATTATCTTAGCTAAGTTTGCTAGGCATCTCACTTTGCTCTTTTATTTCCAAGTAGCAGCCACTTGAAAATTTATTATCATGATAACTTTTGAAATTCTCAATTCGAACCAAAGTTTGACTGTGGACTTATCAAATATCATAAATGATTTTGCTGGGCAAGTTGCTCTGCAAATTTGTGTCCAAGTTGCAAACACTGAATGTTGACACTTGATTAAAAACATTTTTTTTTTTTTTTTTTTTCACAATAACTTTGAAATACTGAATTTATTCAAACCAAAGTTGGACAGTGGATTTATCTTACAGATATCTTGCATTAGTTAATTGAGCAGTGTGCTCCATTATTTTGTTTCCGAGTGGTGACCACATGAAATTTAGTCAGCATGATAACTTTTGAAATACTGAATTAATATGAAATAAATTTGTTGAGTAGGCTCATCTCACAAATGTATTTGATATGTTCGTTTGCCTGATTGACAAAAAAAAAAAAAAAGGTATTTATGAACCGATTTGCTTAAAACTCCATATGTATATAGCCCTCATCAATATATTCCCACCATGCCCATTACAAATTTTAGCTGTCATTTTGTTTCAAGATGGTGGCTTCATGATAAGAAAAAAGGAATCAACCTACCCTTCCAAAAGAGCTGGAAGGATTTTTAATTTTTGAGAATTTTAAGATTTGTAAATTTTTGGAATGAAAACGTAATTTAAAAATCTTACTTTGGCACTTTGTAATAAATATTGATTAAGAAAAGAAATCTGGTAATTAGAAGTATTATATGAAATTGTGAATGCATTAAAAAATTTATAAAGTTTCTTATTTACTTTTAGCTCAGCTAAGAGTAAATAATATATTTTAATACTACTTAATAATTAATTATTCTTATTTTCTTGTTGGTTATTGCAAAGTATTTTGTTGAACTGACTTACATATTCTCAAAGGCAGATTTAAGTTAGATTGTGCCCTGGGCTCATTTGGCTATGGACTCCCCCCCCCCCCATATTTTTAAAAAAATATTATGCATACGTATTGTAATTATAATAATCAATATAATATAACTAACGAAAAGTATAATTCTCTGATATATAATTCGGGGCAACATTACATATAATAATTTGCTCGTAATAATAAATTAAGAAAATATAGTTGAGTGCTACTCATTTTGTTTCTCCTATGAATATGCGATTTAAAAGGTGGAATTAAATTTTTTATGTAATTACTAACAAATAGACAAATATCACTTTTATATTTTCAATGAATAATATAAATTATTTTGTTTCATAAATAGATAAGCTGCTGTGCTTCATGATATCTTTTACAGCTTCCTGTTCGATAATTTCTATTTAAGTGAGAAGTTTGTTTTCGAAGTCAATGGTAGGGATAAAGTAAATTTCGGATAATATATCAAAATGTGTTTAATGATATAGTGTTCTAGAAATATATCGAAAAATTTATTATGTATAGAATATGACAGCTTTAAAATTATTATTGCAAAACTAACTATGAAGCAGCAGTAGTATAAACAAAAAATTGATAAATTTAGGGGGGGGGGGGGTGCTGAATATATTTACTTACTGTCTAATCTGGGTTTAAACCAAATTTAAAATTTCATTAACAAAATGTTAAAATATAAGTAGGCTTATAAATAATCAATTTGCACACCATTAAAGATGCCTCTG
Organism: Salticus scenicus; assembly: GCA_963930645.1. NCBI lineage: Eukaryota > Metazoa > Arthropoda > Arachnida > Araneae > Salticidae > Salticus > Salticus scenicus. The sequence continues at coordinate 70,930,337 of OZ005662.1, read as the reverse complement.
TATATTTCATTGTTAGCAACATAGTTCTTTTAAAGATTTATCATCTCACATATATAACTATGTTTTTCTCTCCTTTAAATATGAAATGGAATGGTAAAATAATTGTTTTTCCATTGAAAAAAGTCTTATTCAAGTACAATACTAGCCCACTGTACTGCATATATATATATATATATATATATTTATTTATATATTTTAATATTGTTGAATTTTAAGTAATTTGAACATTTCAACTATGATTTAGTTTTTTTTTTAAAGACTTTTTTAATAAAAGGTTTTTCCATTAAACAATCCAGTACACATACTGAAATGCTTAAAAAAAAATGATAACTTATTATTTTTAATTTTTGTATTTTGTGAAAAATGCAACTGTAATGATACACTGCTTGTATGTGTATTATCTGTCTATCATTCTAGATAGATTGTATATTTGATATGTACTCAAGGTGCGAAGCAAAAAATGTCAGAAATTTATCAATGTTCTAGTATGAATTAATATTTTGTTTTGGTCTTTACTTTAACAGTGTTATATGTAAAATAACCTAGTAAAAGAAATAATTTGGAGAGAGAGGAAAAGAAAATGCTGTTGAATAATGAAATACACTGTAATGAAATCTAAATAAATTTCATATCCTTAATAATACCTTAATAATCATCATAATACTTAATATGTCATGATATGTTTGTAATTGTTTGCATAATATTTCAACGCTGTTATCTTCTGCAGCAGATTCCGCTTAGTGTCTAATATTATATCAAATGTTAAATATCTAAATGTGCTTAAAGACATATCGTACAAATATAAGGTAATTGCATAGTGATAAACGTAACATTTTCAATAAGTTAAGACTATTAATCTACTTATAATTGCATTGAATGCTGTATATTGAATGTTCTTTTCTTTCGTTTGAGAGTATGATATATTCAATAATAAACTAGTAAGTTGTAGCCACCACAAGACATTCCTCTATGTTTTCCTGCACAGATTCGATCAATACAAATTATTTATTAAAATTATTTAACAAAATTGTTTTTCATGATCAATATACATGATTTTTATATCAGAGAAGCATAATTCTAAAAAAAGTCAATTTTGTGCCATCATCTAGGGATACGTTTTTCTTTTATTTCTTACTTTTTTTTTCCCCTCTGTGTGTGCGTAAATGACTTATTAAACATATTTGCGTGCAACAATTTCTCACTTAAATAGTCAATATTTTAATCAAATTGCACCCTAGCAATTTCCAACAGTTGAAGTTGTGTAGAACTGACAGAATAATTTTATATCAAAAACAATATTTGATTTCCTGGAAAATCTTTTTTAAAAAACAAAGCAAACAAAATAAATAAATATAAATAGAGAGATTTGTCAGTTTCAACAAACAAATAAATAAATAAAGAATAGAAGAAAATTTCTTTAAATATTTTTTTTTTGGATATGCAGAATTTTAATAACTCTAAGCAGTATTGCTGAAATTTTTTGGCCCTAAGTAAAAAAAAAAAAAAAAAAAAAAAATGCTTTTCTTTAAACTGCTTGTTGATACTTATATATCCCTCGCTATACATTTATTTAAGCAAAATTACTTTTGGTCAAATAAAAATACATAGTTTGACGTACAAAAAAGTGAATAATAAAGTGTGTAGCGTACAAAGATATTTTAAAAAGAATCCTTAAAACTTTGGAAAATATATTAAATTTTTTATGTTTGTCATCTGTGAATTTCAAATTCTTTTTCTATGCAATTTGCATCCTAAAAGCTACACAAAAATTTTTCAATAAAATAAATAACTTATCCAGTAATTAAAAAGTAACTAATAAGCAAGGTTTATCTTTTTAAACAATAAATATGTTTTAAATTCACTATACTATCATCGATTTTTTAAACTTATTTCTCATTATAAATAAATGTATCTGTATTATGAGGAAACAGAAAACTTTTGTGAAAGAAGAAATTTGCGTATTGATATGTGTATATAGTTTTATTTTATTATTATTATTATTTTAATTTCAACGTCTTTATTTAAACAGTCTTTCTACGAAAACGAAACAAGCAACGGACAGGACGGGAGCAAAACTTGCCGTCTTGCATTGAGAGCGGGGACGGGGAGTATCACATGCCGTCTGTCTGCGCAGGATTAGATGCGCACTAGTGGGGAGTAAAAGTTGCTGATTAAGACGTAGACGCTTGTATGACCCGAGACATGAGTTGCAGCGGCTTATCTAGATAAGGGGGTTTCCCCATGAGTCACCCTGACTCACCTCTGTAGATCTTACGAGAAAGTTCATGAGAGGTTGATTCATTTGCATATTTCCCCTCGTGGATTTTCCAAGGTGAGTCATCCCCTCCGTGTTCGTACAGGTATAATATCTTACGGGAGATATGAAACATACTCATTTGCATATTTCTAATGAAGAGATAATGTATACACTTTTAATTAATGGAAAATAACAATTATTATTTCAATTTGATTATTAAAAAATATTTTTCAAGTGGATTGTTTTGTGAATAAATGGTTTTATGAAATAAAATGTATCTTTTCAATTCAATCCCTAGAAAGTGAATCTCTTAAAAATAAATTGTTTAAAGAAATACAATAGTCATTTCAAACTTATATGTTTTAAGAAATATATCTTTTAAATTATTAAATCCTTAGAAAGTGAATCTCTTAAAAATAAATTGTTTTAAGAAATAAAATAATCATTTCAAACTTATAAATTCATAGAATCTTTTATGAAATAAAATATTTCTAATTAAATCTTTTAAGAAATAAAATATTTCTAATTAAATCTTTTCTAGAAAGTGAATCTCTTAAAAATATGCTGTTTTAAGAAATGAAATAGTCATTTCAAACTTATATGTTTTAAGAAATATATCTTTTAAATAAATTATTGAAGTTTTATGAAATAAAATAGTCATTTCAAACTTATAAATTCATAGAATCTTTTATGAAATAAAATATTTCTAATTAAATCTTTTAAGAAATAAAATCAATAAAATAAGACACACACAGATATTCAGTTTCAATCTATTTATTGAAAATCCATAAAAATATATACACACATTACTTATTGGATACAATTGTTTAAAGAAGTCGTTTTCATAAACACACATTAGTTTTTGGATAAAGTATCTTCAATATATTTTTCATACAAGGTCATATTTAATTGTTTGAAGAAACCGTCGTTGTAATGACAGGAACAATTAATTTTTTTAACAATAGCATGCATATTTAATTTTAAAAGTATTTCTTCACGATATAATTGATATTTTTCAAACATAGATTTCATTAAACACTCGTGTGAATTTTGATCGTCTGAATTAAAAACACATCCGTCACATTGAAATAAATTTTCAATTCCTAACTGAATTTCATACACGATAAAATCGAGTAAGATTTCCTTAGCACTTTGCTCATTTTCATGAGAAATACATACAAGGGGTTTATTTAGAATTAACATAGGAAGTTGAACGGTGAATATTGCATCAATAATAAAATGAGTTATTCTCATTTTGAGTTCTCTAAGTTTCAAAATTTGATCCTTGGTTAATTTAATGACATTTGGTTTTAAATAAAAACCAGAAGGATTTAAAGAAAACATTTGCTGTAAAATACAATAATCCTCATCTATGTAGGCCATTATTAATTGATTGTTAGAAATAAAACTATCATTTACTGATTCAAAATTAAAATTTTCAATCTTACTTTGAAAATAATACCATGTCTGAGCTGTCATTACAACGCCTTCTTTAGTACAGTCGGCTGCAAAATTATTCGAGCACTAGCCAATAATTCCTATATTTAAAAAGTACACTTAAGGCTGTTTTGCTAAGTAAATCCTTGTCGAATCATGTTCTTAGACTGATTAAGAACATGACTCGACAAGGATTTATTTAACAAAGCTGTATTAAGTGTACCTTTTTTTGGCAAGGATTATTGCTAGTGCTCGAATAATTTTGCAGCCGACTGTAGGTATCCATTGACCTGTATGTAATTCTTTAAAATTACGAATGTGGATTCTCACATTAAAATTCTTTTCTATTAAAATTTGTAAAAAACTGCTAAAGTTTAAATTAAATTCACCTCGTATAGGATCCCAAGATTGTTCACGTACCCATTGGTTTAACCAATCGTTCACATTCAATTCTACACACGTCTTGAGAACAGTTTTTAACAGAAGTATCACAATGAGAGTTTTTCGAAGTATCACAAACAGAGTTTTTCAAAGTATCGCATACACTGGACGAAGCATCACTTATATCAAGTCTTGGTTTCTTTAAAGGTGGCATGATAGGGTTGGGTATTAAGTTACGAAAAGTCAGGCTGATTCTCATATCTTTGATGATAGGATTCGGTGCAATGCCGTGGGTAAACAGTTCGTTCGTAGGCTTTAACATACTGTAGAGAGAACCATGTTCTAATGAAATCAAAGTCGAAGGTGTTTTAGGCTTCTTGAATTCAATTGTTCGTTCGGCACCAAAGCTGAGAACTACGATAGGGAAAGTTGCATCTAATCCACTTTCGTTGTCTTTATGTTGAGGTATGTAGCTGTATCCATTGCTGTAGAGGTTTAGCAGAACATAGTTGAAGGTAGAAGCCGTCCATTTTTCCACTCGGTCCCGCAGCTCCAATATCAGACGCGTCCAAGGGTTAGCAGGCACATGGGTTCCGCTGAAGGCATAACTCAAAGTTGAATCGCCGTGTCCCAGAACTTGTCTTTTAGGCTGAAAACTTTTTCCATGAATTCTAAACGTTGGTGTGTAGAAAGGTAAAGTTTTTAACTCGGCAAAATACCGATCTGCTTGTTCCTTTTCGATGAAGTTTGAAACATACTGGACATTCAGTCCGTTTTCCATAAAACTCACTGCAGACATGACGAGACAACCACCACACACGAAATCAAATGGTAGACTGAGCCGTGATCGCTGATAAGCAATCTCTGATAAGATAAGACTCTCGTCACGTGACCAGAGGTAGCCAATCAGATAACTCGTGACGTCACTCACCACGTGACTGACCATAGCCAATCACATCACTCGTGACGTCACCCTAATCACGTGACCTCGCGTCGCTGATAAGAAGTCTCCTTATCATTCATTTCTCTCAAGGCAACCGTTGGAGTAGGACGTGTTTTCAGGTAAGTGTATTTTATTTTATAAATAATCACACGTATGGATAGATACAAATTCATTTTATTTAGTATGTTTCCCAGGTTACAGGGTTGAGTTTAACAACAGGTTTTTTTACAATAAGTTTCTTTTTCGGTTTGACAATGTTTTTTCTTGAAGACAAATATCGATTCTTAACAATACTTTGGGGTACTCCCATATCTTTCAAGGCTTGCAAAAAATCATTTTGTCCTGTAATAGGTGGTTTTTTATTCACAGAAAAGATGAAATGAAAGAGTTCCGCTAAATTAGAATGTTCCATTGTCCTTCAGTTGTATGTAATCTCTCCTTTCGGGTTCCACTTAAACTTGTTTGAATGAGACTTGAGAAAATTTAATAAGGCTTCGGCTTGTTTCTTCATGGGTTTAGGTACAGATGATAACACAAAGGTTTCATAGTCTTCTTGGGGTTCTTGTTTTATAGACTCTACTTGCTTAGGTAGCACTTTTTCAGGTTCTTCTTCGAGTTGTTTAGACACCCAGGGCAAATTACATTCTTGCAAATCCATTTTTCTTTTTAAGAGTTCGTAGTAGAGTTGAATTTTTTCGTGATCCGGTAGAGAACTATTTAATATTTTAGCCATAGCTAAATCAAATTCCGTCATTTGTTTTTTAGAAGGCGTATGCTTAGAAAATTCTTCTTCCGGTACCAACGCATACTTAGCTGCGAATTCCATTGATGATGCCGGTTAAAACAGACAATGCAGCCGGGATTAAAATATTTAAAAATCCGCCGTGTTGAACAATCAATTTTTTCTTGTTGAATAAACTTCCTTTCTTGATACCAATTTTTCGAAGAGTCGTCTTATATTTCCTTAAAGACCTTTTCTGATGAGATGAGAGAGGCACGTTTCCTTTTAATACGTTCAGGGTGCATTCGCAAATAGCCTTTACAGATCGAGTCGGTAATTTTTTTTAACAAATGCTTGCGTAAGGTTTGAGGACAAGACTTTATAAGCTCCAAATCTCGAAGTTGTTTCCTCGTTAACGTCATGATCACAACTGAATTAAAATCGGTAGGGCTTTCCTTTTAAACCTTTTTTGGGCTCGTACACAAATTGGGTTTCCCCCGGTAATATACGCGTTCTGAGTCGCATTCCTTCGGGGGTTTCATTCCTTAAATCCACCAACAAATAAGAGAAGGGCTGTTTGGTAGCATCCTCGAACACTTCTTGAAAAAACTGAGTTGGTCTCGGGTATAATTGTCTACCCAAGTGCGTAATTTGACTCATGTCCCGACGATTTTTAAAAAGTACTAAGTATTGACTGTTTAAGGAAATACCTCTCATTTCTTTACCTTTATGAAAAAGGTTTTGAGTAATAAAAATAATACTTAAATTTAAATGGTGACTTCCTTTGGTAAAGAGGTGGGTTAATCGTTCATCACCCCCACATTCCACCATTATATCATCTAAAATCATTAAAGAATGAGTACCTAAATATTCCCGATAATTAGAAGGAAACCCTTCCACGAATGTCACGTCGGGAATTTCCTCGTAAAGCTTTTGAGAGATGCCGTAAAACCAAACGACTTTATCGGGAGGAGGGTTAAACATACGCCGTCGTTCTGCCAGTAAATCCCGCAGAAACCAACTCTTACCGACCCTCGTGGGGCCTGCTAAGAGCATTGTAAAAGGGTGTTGAAAGCGTGGAAACTCCATTCTAAATAAACACAGACACATAGGTTTACATTATAAATAGTTTTTTATTGATAAAAAGGAGCACGTGTGCGAAATCGTTTGGATACAAAATTATAGACTCGATGGTCGTTACATATATTTTCAGTTACAAACTGCTTTAAAAAATCTTTCAAAGTTTTGCCTCGACATCGGCAATAAATATAATACACACAAAATTGTCCGCAAACAGCTGTCGCATGACTTTGCAGCGGAAGTGGATTAAACACCACTCGTGAAAATTGAGATACATAGTTCGATATAGGTCCTTTAAAAAAGTTCGGCTTGTTTCCATAGGAATCAAAGAATTCCACTTCCGTAGGGGAGGGAAGGTAGAAAGCCACCCAGTGGCTTCCGGCTTCTGTAGACTTGTCCACGTTGCATACAAAACATGCAGGATAACGCTCGATCTTCTCAGGTAATTGATCACTGGGGAAAACACCGGAAAAGTATTTCTTGGTCACTGGATCGTGGGATAAAATAGTGTCGATTTCTATAGAATTCATTTTCAGTTGGGGAAGTCACACAACACATGTCGTGTTTTACTAAATTCTATAATGTTTTCAAATTCCGCATACACCAATACAGTCGTGGTTCTTTCTAAGGAGTCTGCAAACTTGATTTCAATTCGTAAATTTCCTTGTTGCTGTAGATTCAGATGGGGTCCGTCACACATGTCAGGGCTCAAGTCGAAAGCATACAAAGTATGCCCGTTCGCAAAGTCATCTCGGGTCAGATAAATGCCGGTATCCCGATTAAATCCCGAAAACAAACGATGATACGCTCTTATATAGTTATTTTCTTCGAAATACAATTCCAAGGGTTTGCTGGGTACGGGTTGTCCATCCACGTAAACACTTAAAAAGTTGACCTTGTGATGATGGAAATAAAAGGGATTTAAATCATATTGTCCAGTGTAGGCACTATTTTCTAAAAGTCCAATAATAATTCTTTTCGGCATGGCTCCTAAAAACACATTGTCTTGCATAAAGGATTTACTTCCGGTTGAGATCGAATAGGTCTTGCATAACACTCGATCGATGGGATACTTTGCTGTACTTTTCTCTAAGGCCTTGGCATGACCCAGTAATACACCTGGGCTCACTTTCACTTTACGTATGAAAATAGAAGCATGTTCCAAAATCACTTTGTAGTTGGGAATGGGTTTCGCCGCATCGATTTTACACATTAAGGAAAATTCAGGCTTGCTTCGGGTCATCTTAATTTTCAAGTAAACCATATTCAATAGCAATCGATTTTGTTGAAAAATATCACAATGCAAAGGTCCAATCATATCTAACGTTATGCTTTTATTCGTGAGTGCGTAACGTATCTTCAATCCGGGGTTGTCTCCAGCAGGATCTGTATCAGCTAAATTCTCATCTTTGTAAAAACATTTGCAGGTCAATAAACTTTTCTTGGCATCTTCTCCATAATTCAACAGCGTTTCAATATAGGCGCGGTAGGGGTAGGTGTTACTCGACGAGGAGATCACTCTTTCGTTCAGGCTAATATCCACTTGAGAAAACAAGGCGTGTAAAAATAAATTCACGGGGGCAACTGCATCCGTTTCCGCTAAGGGTGATCCATCAAACTTGGTAATTTTCACTTTCACATACAGGTAGGAAGCTGATAAATCAATATAGTCTTCACCATTTCCGGAAATATTAAATTCCACAGGTCCTCCGTCTCGAATATTCGCAAGAGGGTGGTATTCAACAAAGTATCCTTTTTCAATAGCCGTTTGCGTGGGTGGGATCAAAAATAAATCCAATTCGGATTTCGTACAGGCAGCAGAATCTTTATGGATGAGTCCAGACATCTTTAAGCGAAAATATCTTGTACCTTCACTTTCTTGGCTTTACGTCGAAAGACAGCTTTGGTAGAACGCTTCCTCTTTTTATACCGGCGGCCCGATCTAATCATCGTCTTCACTTTAGTAGCGGCTTTGTCGGTTAAGGTCTGTCCAGCTTCTTTTAATCTTCGCTTGGCGGCCATTTTAATGTCTTCTCCGCGAGACAGGTCACTCAACACGTTCACGCCTGAATGAAACAACTGCTTGCCGACCGCTTTCGCACCCGATTTGAAGAGTTGTATTGCTGCACGAAAAAGGGATCGAAACAGTCCACCGAATCTATATCCCTTTTGTAAAGTAGTGCCTTGATAATAATTTAGACCACTACCCGACTGATGGGAATAGTAATCTTCAAAAGATTTCGCACAACACTGGTAAGGAACAAACATCACGAGAGGTATTTTTGACGAAAGTGAAGCTTCACGTACGAGCGCCCACGTTCAAATGGCGTGAGTTCGCCGAGGTGGTTCCTTATAACGATTTCCAAACAGTCGAAGGATTTTCGGCTGACAGGTAAATAGTGCGGTCGGTCGAATGTCTCGCAAATCATTTCTCCATCTTTTCCCCTCACATTGACAATTCGTAAAAGGGGTGCTAACACATCTCCGATAATTTGGGGTTCGACAATATCCGAATAAACCAGCAACACTCTATAATGCGCACAGGGATCTGCGACATAGGTACTAAAAATAGTTTGCTCGATATTTATATCCGGCGAGGCGATTTCACCTGGTTCGAATCCTAACATCTGCGCTATCCCCTCATGCAATATCAGTTTTGTTTCATCTTTCACGTTAATACACACCTTTTTCGTGTGCGGATCATAAGTGAAAGAAATTTTATTTTTAATCTCTTCAATAGTCATCGCTTTTAAAATGTCATCAACCGATTCGTAAAAGCCAGGGGGAATTCTTCTACCAAACGGGGATTTTTGGTCATTCAAATCGAAAGCAAATAAATTATTATTTTGGTTCACATTATACCAGGTGTGAGGGTAAATAAATTCGACGAGGCCTACTTCCCATTCCCCTTTCAATTCAACAGGGGCGGGTAATCGCGTAATAAAATGAGAAATTTTATTCTCAGGAAAATAATTCCGGGAACTGTCCGAAGGTAACGTCACGTAGAACGACATGCTTTCAAATGATCTTTCAACAACCCAAACACTTGTTTTATAAGGCGAATAAATCAGAGGATGCAATTCATTGGTCAAATTTGCTGGGATAACCTTTAAATTTCACTTTGTATTCCACACGCTTTTTCCGTATCCGCTTATCTAAAATCTTTTCAATCGTATAATTCTCTTTTGGTTTCACTTTCTGAAGTTCTTGAGGGTAAAAGGTTCCTTTAATGGATTCTTCTAACAGGTCCTTGATTCGGTAAACGGGAGGGTCTCTTCTCACACATTCAGTCACCACAAACACTTCTTCCGTCCAGTTCGTTTCATATCCTTTTTCGAAGGTTAATTTCTGCTTGGAAACTCGTACAACATCTCCCGGTTGAAACATGCAGGGTTTTCTTTTCACATTTTGCATGTCACCGTATAAAGTATCCCATACATCGCTTTCATTTTCAGCGGTTACTTCAACTGGAGCTCTCTTGATACTCGAATGGTAAGTATGATTATAACTGTGTAACAACTGATCCAACACGTCTAAATAGCGGTAGGTGTGATTATGGGTAAAATATTTCCACATTTTCGTTTTCAAAGTTCGGTTAAATCGCTCCACGACAGATGCTTTCGTATTGTTATTCGTCGTAAAAAACCGCACGCCTTCTTCTTTCAAAAATTTTTGAAAAAGTCTGTTTTGATACTCTTTTCCGTCATCCGATTGCAGGGACTTGGGTTTCCTCGTCGCGAAAATAGAGCGGAACGCCTTTACAATATCTTCACCCCGTTTTTGCTTCAAAGGGACCGCCCACGCAAATTTAGACAGAATGTCTATACAAGTCAGGATGTAGCGGTACCCTTGATTGAACTTTTGCAAACTGCCGAGATCCACTACGTCGGTCTGCCACTGTTGATCGATTGAATACACTATCACTCGATTGGTCTGGAACTTTCTTCGAACAGGTTTGTGCAACGTGTATGCATCGACTCCGCTCAGCCAGTCCTGAATCTTCTTCTTCGAGATTTTGCCTTTGGCAGCACGAAATAAGACATTTACACCACCAAAACTTCCTGCGTGACTTGGGTTCTGATACACCTCCATCGTTACAACACAAAATTTCATTATGACTCACATTCACACGAAAGCGCATCATATCTTCCTCGTACGAAGATACTTTTCAGAATGACTCACTAACGCAACGCCTCTCTTTATATACCTTACAAGTGCACTCACAAGCATAGCTTCATGGCTTGATAAATAAAACCCTTATCCACTTATCAAGCTGTGAAACTATTTTACCTTCGGTTCGAATCTAACCCCCAGCAAAAATTCGAAAAAATTTTGAAGTCCCCGAAATTGTAAAAAAAATACTAAGTCCCGAAATTTAGGAAAATAAATCTAACTCCTCAAAATTCCCCCTTCTCTCCGATAGATGGCATCACTCATCGCGGAAACCCTCGTAAAAGGTGATGACTCATTCACCCCTCCCGACGATCTAAAAGTTTCTATTCTTCCGGTGGCAACACCCCCTCATCCAAGATGATGACTAAGTAGTGTAAAAAGGACATGTTGACCGACAGGGTGGTGGCGTAGAGGTGTAAGGGTGGTGGCGCGCCACCACCCTACGCCACAATACGCCACTACGCCACCACCCTGTTGGTGAACTGTCCTTTTTACACTACTCAGAGAAAAATAAATTTATACTTAATTTTTCCGATTTTCGAAATACCCAATAAAAGGCTTGGTTCATTTGGACATTTTTTTTTCTCTCTCTCCTTTTTTATTTTTAGTTAAGTAAGTTCTGTCTTTAAATACGAAATGTTTTTAAAATCGTGGGGAAAAAAAATGTGAAATGATTCCGGATTGTGGAATTCCACATAATCGGTACTAACTGTATTTTGAAATTTATTCAAAAGAGCATTTATTTATTTATTTATTTTTGTTTTTAGAAATAACATTTGCTAATATTACATATTCTGATGAGATTGATTCTGCTAACTAAATAAACAAACAAATCCCCCCCCCCCAAAAAAAAAAAAAAAAAAAAAAAAAAAAAAAAAAAAACATTTGCATCTCTAAACTATTCTACTTTATACTGATGCCGGCTTTTGTTTGGTCGCTTTGCACGTGCTCCATCAGACATAACGCGCAAGGAAAGGGAGAAAAGTGACGTCATCGTTTAACAACTGGAGCAGATGCAACCTAATACTACTAATAATCCAGCTCGGCGATTCCTTTGCTTTTGAAGGAGGAAACAAGACTATTTCTCTCATTCTTCTAAATTTAGAGCTAAATAGCACAGGAAAATAAATTGCTTTGAAATGACACGAAATTAAATAAAAGAAAATTTACTGATTTAGAATAAAGGATTTTTTTTTTTTTTGGGGGGGGGGGGGGGAATCGGGTCCTCGGGACCCGCAATTTCACAAATTTTGTGTCCCTTTAATTAAAATTGAGGTCAATGGAGCACTATAGTGCACCAACGCGAGCCCTGACTAGCTATATAAAATAAAAATTTTAATATCCTTAAAATAGTGTTCACATTTTTTTAAAAAAAGGGCAGGGTGGATTTATCGAAAACGGCACTTTTTTGTGAGTAAAAGGGCACATATTAACCCTCTAAGTGCTGGTCGTTTCACTCTTAAGTGCTAATCATTGTTAAGGCACCGTGCAGATATATAAAATCGATTGATATCTCGATTTTGTGAGTTGTTATATAGATTTTACGAATCGTCTCATTGCGAGACGATAGCACTCTAGCAGGGATCCTAATCGTCTTGCAGCGAGATGATAGCGCTTCGAGGGTTAATAGCCGATAGGGCACTTTCTTCACCACTTGTTAAATGGTTTATTAAATGTGCAGTCCACAAAATAAATTAATAAATAAAAATAGAACAATCCTGTCAAAATTTTTTACCACCGGGAAAACTTGTTGCAGAACATTCAAAAGTATTCTGCTATGGGGGATAGATATGATCAAAGTATTGTAATTATAAAAGTTTAATAATACATAAAGTAAGCTAAAGAGTTTTATGCAATATTCTTGGTATCACACAAGACAAAAAATTTTTTTCATAATTTTGTTTGACTAGTTAAATGTTTATAGTAAGAAACCACACATTTACAAAAATACTGGTGCCTCAAACCAAAGTGGGACGAGATCATCAAATGTATGGATGCAAAATCTTGTATACAGGGGTCGATCCAGGTTTTAATTTTTGGGTCCCTTTTTTGTGAAATTTTTATTTATTTTTGTGAAAAAGAAAAAAAAAATAATAACAGTCATTCTAAATAATGTTTAATATCAAAATAACATAGTTTCATTGAATCAATTAATTAAAAATAATACTGAAAACATGGAAACATTTTATAAAAGATTACTTTTGTAAAACAAAATCTTGTGAATGGCTCATTTCATAAATTTGAATTTTGTGAAGGGTCCTCTTTTATAGATTTGAATTTTGTGAAAGGTCTTCTTTTATGGATTTGAATTTTGTGAAGGGGCAGCAAAGGGGACCCAATTTTTGCCTGGATTGACCCCTGGTATATATTCAAAGAAACAACAAAAAGTACATGAATGGGTGATATTGAACACTTTTACTTTTTATAGGTTCTAAAGTTTAATAAAGCAAGCTTCCAAAAGGTATTGATATTTATGCTGCATATGGAGAAAGATTGGAAATCACAAGGCTTCTGCAGAGCATTTAATCAGATTTTTAGGATGGGAAGGGAGGGGATCACAAAATTATAAGTGAGAGATATTGAACAATTCTACTTCTTTATAAGTACTGGAATCTATTTACATAAGTTAAAAATATTTTACATCTCCCTCTTTAAATTCTAGAATTTAATAAAGCATGTTTAAAATTACATTTATGCAATGGAGGGAGAAAAATTGGAAATTGCAATCTAACTGTCACCAATAATTTTAAGAAGTGATGTGATCGACATTTCTTCGATTTTATTCGCGTTTTATGTATATCAATTGCCACTTTTAAAAATATTTGGTGGCTATTGAATAAAGAAATCTGGCAACACTGAAGGATGGGCGGCAAATCGACCAACTAGCGACTACTAACGGGTTAAAAATCTGGAGACTTGGAATTTTTAAACAATACTATTTTGAAAAAAAAAACAGCACTTATGTGTCTCGTGTCTCACATTTTCTGTCATAGGGGTGGCTCTGTAATAAGCTTCCTAAATTAGCGGCAATTATTTAAAAACAAATTATTGGAAGTGAGTAAAGTTTAGCTATCTTTTCCAGATAGTTGAATGTAGTTTAACCATGTTTAATTTCAGCAAGAAAATACTTGTCAATTTCTATATTTTTGCCAATTTTTTTGTTTACCCGTCCTCTCTCTGAATATATCCTGACTTTCAAAGAAAGATTGAGGGGGAGCTTGAGCAGTATTTTACAGTATATTTATATATATATGTGGTAGATCGGCATCCTGTTTCTCTCCCCTTACTTGGCTTTCCCATGACTCAGAACCCTAGCTATTTGATTTCTCTTTGCCGTTCCTGAAATCCAAGGCAGTTTAGTTTCTGTTTGCTGATCATGTGACGGAGCGCCAGCGCTTGAGAGGAAATACGTGCTCATGACGTGAATGACGTCCTTCCGGAACGCGCGCCTGCTAAGAGAGCGCTGAAGGAACGACATTCAGTTTTCGACGGGATGTTCAGACGGAACGTAATAACTGTATTCGATGACTTGTTTTCTTTTGAGTTTTCGACGAAGCGTGCACACTAGACGGGTGCAACTACTTCGACGGACATTACCAAAGTAACATTCGATAATGCTTATTAGCATTCCTGTATATATGTAAACTACAATTTAATCTTTTATTAAATTTATAATTAGTAAATAAGTATTAGTTTTTGTTTAACGCCTACAAAAGTGTGCCGTCCCACAAGTTCAGAAGTGGGATAAAGAATAAAATCTACTGGATAAAGAATAAAATCTACTGGATAAAGAATAAAATCTACTGGATAAAGAATAAAATCTACTGGATCAAGAATAAAATCTACTTCATAAATGATAGAACGCGAATTTTAATTTTAATTTAAATTTTGGATAGAACGCGAATTTTAAGATAAAGAAAGTGTGATTGAACGTTAACTTTTAGTTTAATTTAACTTAAAATTTGATTGAACAAACTATAAACTTTTTTTGCGAACTGTATTCCTAAAAATGATGATGCGTCTGGACTAATAAAAATAAGTTTATAAACTGAACTGTGTTTAAAATATAAACTGTATAAACATTTGTCGAACTGAACTTTTTTATTCTTAAACCATGATTCAACTAGTTGTGTGTGTTTTTACAAATGAGTGCCGACTACAACTGTGTGTGATAATACTTCGTGATCAACAGAAATGTTTACACCTGTGAAATCAGCTTAAACTTAAGCAACGAAGGATCTGCGAATTCTGTGATATAACCACGGATCAACGAGGGTTTTAAGGATTAAAAACAACAGCTGTTTCGGCTCTACAAAGGTACGTACACTTTATCTTCTTATAAAATGGTATCTCTAGGGGATATTCCTAAAATTGGCAATGCACTGAAGATAGAGAACTATAGTAAAATTAAAATTCTGCATCGGTTTTTATTCGATGAGATCGGCGATCGTAAGAACAGATGCAGAATAAGAAAGTTTCAGGGATTCACTTTCGCTATAGGCGACGAAAAATACCTTGAAAAGCAAAAAATAATTGATAAAAATTTTTCATTAAATGAATTGATTACTATTAGTAATGTATTAAATGTCCCTTTTGATGGGAGCAAAAATGAACTAAGAGATAGATTATTGTTACATTTGTGTGACACGGAGTTGTTGAAACAAGAATGTTCCGAGAACAATTCAGATGAGGAAGATTCGGAAAACGAATCGAACAGTGAATCCGAAAGTAGTGGCGATAATGATATTGAAAAAACTGACTCCTCTGTGCAATGCCATATCAGTAAAAATAAATGTTATGATTATTATAATGATAGTGACAATGTTATTGATGATCATAATAAGGGTAAAAAAAGTATAAATTATAGTAATAATGTGAATAATGGATCACTTGGTGCAATTTCTTTCAATGATTTTGAAAATTCTATGTTAAAATTTAGCGGCGAGCCGCATGAGAACATAATTGAATTCTTAAATGAATTTGAAGAGTTAGCTGAAATGTTTAACCTAAACGAATTACAAAAAATAATTTTCTGTAAAAGGTCTTTGAGCGGAAATGCTCTGTTATTTGTAAAATCCGAAAAAGGATTACTAAATTATAAAAAGTTAAAAAATGCATTAATCGAAGAATTCAAGATCGAAATAAATTCTGCCTCTTTACACGAAATTTTGTGTAAAAAGAAAATGAAGCCAAATGAAACAGTTATAGAGTATTTCTTTAAAATGCGCGAACTAGCAAAAAACGGGCACATTGAAGATGCCGCGTTAATGCATTACGTGATCCAAGGAATAAATGACAAAAGTGAAAACAAACTAATTCTTTATGGTGCAAAAAATATTCGTGAATTTAAAGATAAAATTAAGTTATATGAAATATATAAAAAAGATAATGAGAAAAATAAATTCAGATTTAATAAAGTAGATTATAATGTAAAACCGAAGCACGTAGCCTATAACGTACATGAAAAATTTAGTCCTAGAAATGATGTAAATAAATTCTGTTATAATTGTGGTGAAAAAAACCACTTATCTAGAGATTGCCCTCATAAGGCCAAAGGCCTTAAATGTTTTTCCTGTAAGCGGTTTGGGCATAAAAGTTCAGAATGCCCGGGTTCAAAACCCAAAGTTGAATCCTTGTGTATTGGTATAAATCGTAATTTGAATAAAATTATACAAATAAATGATGTAAATTTTAGCGGCATCATTGATACGGGCAGTGAGGCAACACTGCTCCGTAAAAGTGTTCTTGAAAAATTAGACGTTAAGGGGTTAAACCCAGTGAGTACCACTTTGAGGGGAATTGGAATAAATTCCATAAAGCCGTTAGGCTCATTTAAAGTGAATCTTAGAATTAATGAATTTCAATGTGAAACTAATGTGTATGTTGTACAAAATGAGGTAATACCCCATGACGTCATCGTGGGGCTAAACGTATTGATGTTAGGCGAGACAATAATAAACGAGAATGGTATTATTGTTAAAAATAAGCCCAATTCTATTGAAGTTAACTTCTTAACGGTACTTCCAATAAATGCATATCAAAACGAAGTCGAAATAGATATTGCTTATGATGCCCCCTCCGACTTTCAAAACGAAGTTAGGGATTTGATTTTGAATTATGAACCTAAAAAGACATTGTCAACTGATATTGACTTAAAAATTATGTTGAAAAGCAGTGAACCTATTTATCATCAGCCACGGAGATTACCATTTTCTGAAAAAAAATTGTGGAAGATCAAATAGCCGAATGGCTAGACGGGGGTATTATCGAACCTAGTTCCTCCGAGTACAGTAGCCCAATTGTACTAGTAAAAAAGAAAGATGGTACTTCGAGAATCTGTATTGATTACAGGCGTTTGAATAAAATCATAGTTAAAGACCGATTTCCCCTGCCGCTGATTGAGGATATTTTGGATCGTTTACAGGGTGCACGAATTTTCAGTACGATTGATTTGAAGAACGCTTTTTTTCATGTAGATGTAGACAAAGAGAGTAGAAAATATACCTCATTTGTGACCCACGAGGGTCAGTATCAATTTCTTAAAGTGCCATTTGGACTGTGCAATTCGCCTGCAGTATTTCAAAGATACATAAACACAATTTTTCGACCATTGGTTAATTCCGGTATTGTGTTACCCTATTTAGATGACCTAATAATATTAGCATCCTCCTATGAAGAAGCCGTTGATAACTTAAGACAGACCCTAACTCTTGCTAGTAAATATGGTTTGGAAATAAATTTTAAGAAATCTCATTTGTTAAAGAGAAAAATTGAATTCTTGGGCCACGTAATCGAGGAAGGTAAAATCTTTCCATCTCCCTCTAAGACGCAAGCCGTCATGAAATTCCCGGAACCAATTAACTTGAAGCAGGTCCAAAGTTTCCTAGGTTTAACTGGATACTTCCGAAAGTTTATCCCTTACTATTCCATCATTGCTAGACCGTTAAGTGACATGTTAAGAAAGGATCGCAAGTTTAAGTTTGGCGATGAAGAGAGAAATTCCTTTAACCGCTTGAAATCTATTTTGGCTGACAAACCAGTTTTAGCCTTATATAGCCCTAACTATGAAACAGAGTTGCATACTGATGCCAGTGTTGAAGGGTATGGTGCAATTTTAATGCAGAAATCACCAAATGACACTAATTTCCACCCTACATATTACATGAGTCGTAAAACCACAGATGCTGAAAAAAAATATTCAAGTTACGAGTTGGAGGTATTAGCGATTATTGAAGCTCTGAAAAAGTTTCATATATACTTATTGGGAATTCCATTCAAAATAGTAACTGACTGTGCAGCATTTCAAAAAACAATGGAAAAAAAGGATTTAGCCACTAGAGTGGCACGTTGGGCTCTTCTGCTACAGGAATTTAATTATACGATCGAACACCGCGCTGGGAGTAGAATGCCCCATGTTGATGCATTAAGTAGGGCACCGATAGATGTGTTGTGCATATCCATACAAAACGTCTTACCACGAATTAAAAGTGCTCAGGACGTTGATCAGCACATAAAAACCATTAGAGAAGTATTAAGACATTCTAGTTATGAAAATTATTGTATCAGAAACGAAATTTTATATAAATTCATAAATGGAAAGGAATTAGTTGTAATACCAGATAGCATGCAAACCGAGATCATTAAAGAAGCTCATGAGAAAGGACATACGGGAATTAATTACACTGAGAAACATATTGAAGAATTTTACTACATTCCCAAACTGCGAGAAAAAATTCAAAACGTTATCACTAATTGTGTACATTGCATTCTCATAAATCGTAAAAGTGGAAAGAAAGAGGGACTGCTACACCCACTTCACAAACAAGACATACCACTTCATACTTATCACATAGATCATCTCGGGCCATTAGAGAGTACGCGTAAAAACTATAAACATCTTTTAGTCATAATTGACTCATTTACCAAGTTTGTGTGGATATATCCTACCAAGGGCACGACGGCTTCAGAAGTGTTGGCTAAATTGGAAACTCAAAAGACTGTTTTTGGCAACCCATCACAAATAATTTCTGACCGCGGCCCTGCCTTTACCTCTAAAGAATTTGCTGATTATTGTTCAGGCGAAGGCATTAAACATCATTTCATTACTACCGGTTTGCCAAGGGCCAATGGCCAGGTCGAACGAATCAACAGGGTCATCATATCAGTACTTTCAAAGTTATCACTAAAAAACCCTGCTGAATGGTACAAACATGTGACCGAATTGCAACGCACAATAAACTCGACATACCAGAGAAGCATCGACATGACGCCTTTTGAACTATTGTTCGGTACTAAAATAAACACCAAGGGAAATGATAGAATAAAAGAGATACTCGAGTTCGAGTTCCAGGCTGATTTTGAGTCCCAGAGAGAAGACCTGCGCAAACATGCGAAGGGACAAATTCTCAAGGTCCAGGAAGAGAATAGAAAAAATTATGACTTGCGGAGAAAACAACCTAAAACTTATAAAGTAGGCGACCTAGTTGCCATCAAACGAACACAATTCGGTCCTAACCTGAAATTGAAATCAAAATACTTTGGTCCCTACAAAATTGTAAAAGTGAAAGGTGGTAACACCTATGATGTAGTTAAGGAAGGATGCCATGAAGGCCCCCACTGCACGTCCACTCATGTCGAGTTTCTCAAACAGTGGATGGTCTAAAGGCAAAATACGAAAATTCTCAAAATTTGTAAATAAGTTGTAAATATTTTGTTTTTATTTTGTGTTGCTTTTGTTTGTTTTTTTTTGTTTGTATCTTTTCAGTGTGATCGCCTGGAGGTCCAGCCGATGCAGGATGGCCGAATGTGGTAGATCGGCATCCTGTTTCTCTCCCCTTACTTGGCTTTCCCATGACTCAGAACCCTAGCTATTTGATTTCTCTTTGCCGTTCCTGAAATCCAAGGCAGTTTAGTTTCTGTTTGCTGATCATGTGACGGAGCGCCAGCGCTTGAGAGGAAATACGTGCTCATGACGTGAATGACGTCCTTCCGGAACGCGCGCCTGCTAAGAGAGCGCTGAAGGAACGACATTCAGTTTTCGACGGGATGTTCAGACGGAACGTAATAACTGTATTCGATGACTTGTTTTCTTTTGAGTTTTCGACGAAGCGTGCACACTAGACGGGTGCAACTACTTCGACGGACATTACCAAAGTAACATTCGATAATGCTTATTAGCATTCCTGTATATATGTAAACTACAATTTAATCTTTTATTAAATTTATAATTAGTAAATAAGTATTAGTTTTTGTTTAACGCCTACAAAAGTGTGCCGTCCCACATATATATATATAATTTTCTTGAATCCCATAGTTTTCTTTATATTGACAAACTTTTTTTTTAATGATTATGCGAAGAATATATGAGTAAAAAAAGAAATGGATTAGGGGAACAAACTGAGCTATCATTTAAAGCTCATAAAAGCATTGTATTTTAATTACAGATTGCATGCTTCACATGTCAAGATTTTTTAATGTAAATAAGTATTTATTTTATTCTTTCTTTTTCTAGCTGCTGTGAGGAGGATCAGATCTGGAAAAAGTCAATTACTCGTTTGTTAACAGCCATGTTAACGAAGCGGGAAAAAATCATACAAAAGATAAAGGAAATTTTTTGAAGTTACTTGTTTTTGTTTGTTACAAAGCAAAGTTTACACACACACACACACACACACACATAAAAAAAAAAAAAAAAAAAAAAAAAAGCTTAAATTAGTTTTTTTTTTTTTTTTTTACTTAGAAAATGACAGGGTTGCTACAGTACCTGTAATTTTAATGAAAACTTGGAAAGTTCAGGGAGTTTCACAGTTTATTATAAAAACAGGAAAAACTCAGGCAATTTTTTGGGGGAAAAATCATTTAAAGTCTCAAGTTATTAATGTATTAAGTCTTTTAGTTTAAAATTTTAAATTGTCGGTTAATGCTTAGTGTAAAAAAAAAAACTTATGAAAATTCTTTTCGAGAATCGTGTAGTATGATTGAAAATATCCTTTAGTATTAAATTGTTCGACTTTAGAACTTTCTCTTTAATTTGTTATTATTAATAGTAAGTTAACAAATAAAGGATTTTTCAAGCATAGTTCTATCAGAATAAAATATTTAAAAGAGAAAAAAGTGATTTAAATATTAAAAAACTAATAAAATATAATCTTTTGTTGATTTTTTTTTTTTTTTTTTTTAATTCTACAAACATTTTTCATGAGAATCTGGCTATAGCTTCTTGGATTTTTGCATTATTTATTGTTTATAGTCTTACATTTATTTCAGTTAGATTTAGTATTTACGAGCTTATATTCAGTTTACTCTTGCTTATAAAAAATGAGAAAAATATTTGCATATATATGATGTGACATGATTAAATTGTGGTAAAAATTTCATTTCTTAATGCAGTGTTCAAATTTTACATTTTAGTAGAACATGTTCAGTAAAGCTTCTTTTTTTCTTTTTAATAATAAAGATTTGATACCTAGCTTCTCTATTGTGAGCTACAATCAACACTGGATTTTAACTATGAGAATTATGCAAGTGCTATAGACTGCATTTGATTATATTTTTTTTCATTGTTAATTTATTAAAAGAGCCCTTTTTCCCTTCCCATGTTATCCAATGGGATTTTTGTTGCTTCGTTTCATAAGGATATCTCATTCAAAAATAAAGTTTTTCGAATTCTGTTTTTTTTTTTTTTTTTTTTTTTTTTTTTTTTTTTTAATATTACTCTTTGAACAGGTCACCTTTTAGCTTAGTGAGTAATTTTTCGAAAAAATCAATTTAAATATTTTATTTCAATAAGTAAATTAGTTTGGATCTCTAAGTGAAATATTTATTTATTTATTTATTTTTTTTTTTTAATTACTATAAAAAACGACATGTTCAAAGAGTAATATGCAAGAAACAGAATTCGAAAAATTTCATTTTTGAATGAGATACTTTTATAAAACGAAGCAACAAAAATCCCATTGAATAAAATGAGAAGAAAGAGAGAGGGAGAGAATTTGACTGATGTACAGCCTTAAGGGTTGGGTATCACAGATATTGTAATCAGTTTTTATAAATTACGGTGTTTGAAATGTTAATTTTGCACACATATGCATTGAAATGCAGCAATATTAAATATATTATTTTTATTTTGAAAAGTAAAGAAAAAAAAAAACTTATTCAAGATTTTTAAAATGTTACTTGCTTACTAGTTTTTATTTTATTTTTATTTATTTTTCTTGTAGATCTTAGATTATTTTAGTTTAACAATATATTCTAAACAGATTTTTGTATTTTGTAAATTCATTGATAAGTTAAATTAAAAAAAAAAAAAAAAAAAAAAAAATTGTTTGAATATGCCAGAATTTTCCATTAAGTTTCAGCATTCAAACAAAAATATTTATTTACTTATCAATGGATCCACAAAATAATATCCATGTATGTTTAGTTTATATTGTAAACTATAATAATGTAGAAACAAGACAATTAAAAATTGCATTTTTGAAATATTCAATAAAATAAAATTGTCTGAAAATTTTTGATATATTTTAAAATTGAGTTATTTAAAAGAAAATGTGTTTTTTTTTTTTTTTTTTTTTTTTTTTAACAGTAATTTATGAAAAGGATTTATGCCAACTATTCCCTTAAAAACTCTTCTTAATGGTAAATAAAATTTAGCAACAAAACAAGATTCAGAATTTAGTTTTATCACATGATGACTTGAGAAGAAAAATTGTTACTGTGTTTACTGCTTATCAATAACAAATAAGAGGAATTTTTGTATGCAGGTTTCAAGAGTTCCAAGAAACTTTAAGGGTAGGTCAGGCATGTCAAAAAAATCATTTTTACATAGAAACATATTGGCAGAAATGTCATGTATCTGCACTAATTAGACAACAATACAATATAAATCAATGCAGATATGGATTTAAAAGAAAAAACAAGTTTATTGAAACACTGTGTGCATGTTACAAAAAGTGCTCAAAATACTTTCCATCGGTAGCAACACGAGCTTCACAATGGCATATCATGAATTGGCAAACGCTTTCAAACAGTCCAGGTCTGTCACAGATATGTACTATTTCAACAACTTGTGCTACAAAGTCTTAAGCAGAGTCGTTCACAAGGTCTTTTATGAATTCCATAGGAAGATATTGATAGGGGGACAAATCGGGAGATCGTGGTTGCCAGGCAGTTGGTCAGCCCCTGACAATCAACAGTGCCATGGCTTGTGTTACTCAATTCACTTTCAGCCAAATAAATGCCTTCTTCTTGTGAGCATATATGGTGTTCCGCGTATTTTTCTATCTAAAAATTATTTGTTTCGTTCGGCAGAATTCTTGAAATGCCCTGTATATCACCATTGCTGGTAAAAATATACTTTATATTAAATATATATATATATATATATATATATCAGAAATTTCCTTTAATACATTATTATATATAAAGAATAATACAAAAATTAGTTTTGTATAATATAAAACAATGTATATATATCAGGATAGTGACAGATTAGCCTTTTTTCCCTAATCTTTCCCAAGAAACAGGAGAAAAAATTTGGTATGTCACCACCCTGTATATATATTAAATTTTTGCTTTCTGAAAATAAAGTATACTCAGTAGTTGAGTGAAACATTGAAATTTTCTATATGTTACAGAAGTGCTTCTCACATTTTCTGAGCATATTTTTTACAGATACACCGCTGATAGTTCTGATTGAAAATTGGCCAGAAATGCAGACTTGGCTATTCTGAAAACAATTTTATGACGGTAACAAATCCATATATAACTTCAAGATTATACAATACTTATGTTCACTGGCAGAGAAAAACAAAGTTATTTTATAGGAAAATTTGTAACCACAATGAACCACTTCACATAATGCATTTCATTGAATTCTGCTTTCACATTCAGAAAATTCACATCCATACAATTAGTACTCTGTTTTGTAAGTTCATTTTTAAATATTTTATTTCAAAGCTAAAACAAACAGTTAAATTTTCACATTTTTAAACACAAAATGAAAAATGTTACAAATTTTCAGAAAATGAGCACTAATTTAATGGATGTGAATTTTCTGAATGTGAAAATGGAATTTCAAAAAAATTAAGTGATGAATAATTCTGGTAACAAATTTTCCAGTGGAATAATTTGAGCTTTGGCCATTGCTAGTAACACTGTGGGCAACTTTTGGCCAATTTTTATTAATATTAACCATTTGTGGCTTGATGGTGGGCAACTTTCGGCTAGTTTTTATTTATAATGGCTGTTAATGATATGATGGCGGGCCACTTTCAGCTAATTTGCATTAATGTTAACTGTTAACGGCATGATAGAGGGGGAACTTTCGGCCAATTTTTTTATTTGTCAACCCTTAGTGGCTTGATAACGGGTAACTTTCGGCCAATTTTCATGTTTGTCAGCCATTAGTGGCTTGATAACGGGTAACTTGCGGTCAATTTTCATATTTGTCAGCCATTACTGGCTTGATAACGGGTAACTTGCAGCCAATTTTCATATTTGTCAGCCATTACTGGCTTGATAACGGGTAACTTGCGGCCAGTTTTCATATTTGTCAGCCATTACTGGCTTGATAACGGGTAACTTGCGGCCAATTTTCATATTTGTCAGCCATTACTGACTTGATAACGGGTAACTTGCGGCCAATTTTCATATTTGTCAGCCATTACTGGCTTGATAACGGGTAACTTGCGGCCAATTTTCATATTTGTCAGCCATTACTGACTTGATAACGGGTAACTTGCGGCCAATTTTCATATTTGTCAGCCATTACTGGCTTGATAACGGGTAACTTGCGGCCAATTTTCATATTTGTCAGCCATTACTGGCTTGATAACGGGTAACTTGCGGCCAGTTTTCATATTTGTCAGCCATTAGTGGCTTGATAACGGGTAACTTGCGGCCAATTTTCATATTTGTCAGCCATTAGTGGCATGATAACTGGTAACTTGCGGCCAGGTTTCGTATTTGTCAACCATTAGTGGCTAGATATCGGGTAACTTACGGCCAATTTTCATATTTGTCAACCACTAGTGGCTTGGTGGTGGCCATCTTTCAGTTAATTTTCTTTAATATTAATTGTTAATGGCATGATGGTGGGCAACTGTTGGCCAATTTTTATATTTGCCAACCATTAGTGGCCTGTTGGTGGGCATCTTTCGGCTAATTTTCAGTTATCGTGACCATTAATGACATGATGGTGGGCAAGTTCTGGCTAGCTTTCATTTATGTTAAGCATTAATGGCATGATAATGGGCATGTTTTGGCTAATTTTCATTTATGTTAGCCATTAGTGGCATGATGGCGGGCAGCTTACTGTACTTACGGCCAAACTTAATTTGGCCGTATTGAGGCCGGCGTGACACTTTTGTTACGTTGCCGTTACGGCCACCGATAGCGGGCCGCTACAAGTTGCTTATGGCCAAAGGTAACATAGCCACAAGTGGGCCATTACCTCCGTGTTTGTTGGGATAGCTTAAAATAACTAATGATGGGAATGAATTACAAAAAATTTTCGGGAAATGTCAGGCAGATCGCGTTTAAAACGAATAAATGTAAATTTCTAATAATCTCTATGTTTGAAAACTTGTATACTTTTAAAGAGTGTGAGAGAATTTATTGTATGTGAAAGAAAAATTTTCAAGTACGGTCAAATAATATTAAAGGAAAGTTTGTATTACTCAGTTAAATGAATTCAATGAACTGATATTTTCTGAGTGTTGGAGGATTTGTAGTATAATATAAGACTTGAAATAAAAAAGATTTAAAACTTCTATAAGAAAACCGATGTGTTTTGCCAAAAAAACGTAGCATTGTTTGAATAGCAGATACAGAAGCCTTCCCCTCCACTTGCCCGTTCCTGTATCGCCCAATGTCACCTAGAGAAGCCTTAAGGGGAAAAATTCTTCAGCTATTGTAAAACCATCTTTTGAAAACAAGTTAACACAGAAGTAGTAAATGTCTTGGTGGGAATCCTTTTTAATTATGTTTTAAATTGGTGCCCAGCAAAACCACAGATGACGGCCAACACGAGGCCAAGTGCTGGTTGCCAACAGTAGCTGCAGCTGGGCCGTCGGTGGCAAAAGTTACGGTGCCGCAGGGAATATGTTACGCCGGCCGTCAGTAGGCCATATTCAATCGATCCACTGTTGGCAGCCTGCAGTAAGTTAAAAATAAGTTAGTCGGCCAGTGAATGGATCGCTGCTGGCAGCTAGCAGTATGATGAAAATAGGTAATGGGCCACTGTCGGTAACCGACATTAGGTTGGAAATTGTTAGTGGGCCAGTGTTGGACTACCTGGTGGCAAACATAATTTTTCTATGTTATTGCTGGCAGCCTGCAGTGGGCCAGCTGTGGCAAACATAAAAAATTATATTACTGCCGGCAGTTTTCATTGGTCCTTTATATTTTCCCATTAAAGGCCCGCTTCACTCACCGTCGCCAATGCCCAAGCCAATGTTATTCTATGGGAAATTTTCTTTGCAAATAACTTATTAACTAATACATATTTTGAAATTCTGTTTTCATATTCTGAAAATTCCCAACTGTTAAATTGACGGACCTTTTTTAAAAAAATATTTTTTTTATATTTTATTTTGAAGCTGCAAAATACGATTTTTCAGTATGTGAAATTTTTCATTTTGCAAATTCAAAATAAAATATTAAAAATTAAAAGAATACATTTTCAAAAAAGGTCCATCAATTTAACAGTTGGGAATTTTCTGAATGTGAAAACAGAATTTAAAAATATGTATTAGTTATTAAGTTATTTGTAAAGAAAATTTCCCATAGAATAACATTGCCTTGGACTTCCGGAGACGGTAAGTGAAGAGGGCCGTTAATAGGCCAGCAGTGATTTAGTTATAGCTAGTATATTTATTTTATTGGTGATACCTTTAATTTTATTAGTGCTTTTTTCTTTTTCTTTTTTTTTTCCCTCTCTCTTTTTTCTGATGAAGTAGCAGCCAGTTTTTTCTATGCATCCAATATTTAATTTGATTTTGTACATATTCATTTTTAAATACTATTTACAAGTATTTGATTCATACACTATGGTTGTAAATTCAGGATTTCTAGTGCAGCATATAGGAAATATTCAGTTGATCCATTTTCCTTATGATAAAAGTTTAATTTGTTGCTTTCAGTGCAAATGTTTCTCTATATAACATTTTTTGGAATAAAGGAGATTATGTTTTTTTTTTTTTTTTTTTTTTTTTTTAAGCGTTCAAATTTCAATTTGTTTAACTTTGTTACGCTATTTGATATAAATAAATGTAACTTTACATGTGAAAATTATAGAATATTGAAACAAAAATTGTTATAAAAATAGCATTGTAAAAAACACCATAAACTAAAAATAAATAAATAAATAAAAAATGCAGCAATTGTTTCCGGTTGAAATAGCACGAAGACCCTTCATCAGGCGAAACAAAGTGGGCACGAGTGCAGCAAAAGTAATTTGCTGCAATCGTGCTTTTTGTTAAACTCACGAAAGGATGTGTTATTATTTCAACCTAAAAGAACTGATGCATTTTTTTCTTTTTTTTTTTTTTGGGGGGGGGGGGGGGGGGAGGGCAATGTTTATGTTTATTTACAAATTTTTCTATTTATTACTACAGTACAAAATCTGAAATCCGGAATCGTCCGGACCATGGCCTTTCCGGATTTTAGGTCACTTTCTGATTTACGGCAATAAAAAAACGGTCATTTCCATTCCGAACGCCTTTTTAGTTAATAACTAGCTTACGCCGCCCGAGGGTGCGATTTCTTAAGAAATTGGAGTATACTCTCAAGTAACATGTACAATACTTTGAATAAGCACCATAAAATTTTGCAAACAAAACGCAGGCAGCAACGCTTGCGCTTTGCTTGCCGCACTCGTGCCTACTTCGTTTGCCTGATGAAGGATCATGTTTTCTTTCCATCCGAAACGATTGTTGCGAGCTCTTACATTTTATGGTGTTTACTCTTATTACTTTTAAACACCAATTCTGTGGTGCTTTTTTATTATAACTCTTAAGTGTCCAGAAAATCTTGAATATTTTTCTTTTCCCCTACATCAAATGGTACCCAATTGATAATTTTTTTCCCTTCTTTTTAAAACAGCAGGCAGATGATCAAGTCAGAAAAATTCCAGAAATATACTGACATATATGCAGTACAGACACACAGACACACAGACCACTTGCCAAAAACCACTTTTTTGACTCAAGAGACCTTAAAATATGTAAATTAGGTGAAAACTCGATGTCGAAATTTTTGATAGAATACAATGCTACCATTATCTACAGTACTCTGATTATGGTTACTAATACTACTACTACTAATAATAATAATAACTAGTAGGCTACGCCCACTTGGCTGGTCACTATATTTAAATGAATTTTCAAAATAATTGGACCAGTATTTATGTTTTACATCACATTATTAAAAGAAAAAAAAAAGAGAAAACTAAAATTATTTTATTGAAATTGCTCTAAACCTCGCTTCGGGTACCCGCTACCTACGGCAACTCTTTTTCCATCCGCATAGTAGTGTGAGCACCAGAACACAGACAGACGCATAGATACTTCTCTTTATTTATATAGATTAGTTGACATAAATCCTGGCATAATTTCAGATAGAAATTGTTATTTCATTGAAGTATTTGTACTTTAAATAATTTAATCTATACGCTGTTAATAAATAAATATCCTCCTTTATAGTTCCTAAAAAATAGAGGTCCCATATTCCCGCTCTTCGTTGTAATTTCTAGTCAATTTTGTCCTTTTATTACTTCCGGTGTGAAACTTTTTTTCTTTTACACACTTAACATTGCGCGTACTTTTCGTTTTCATCCCATGCTAAATCTATGGATTTTTAGCATCCCCCCCCCTCTATTTATACATTTAAAATACGAGAGGTTCCAAAATAGAGGTCACTTCCTGAATCTTTATACTATTCATGCAATGATGACATATATTACACCGACAAACTTTTAACTGTATACTTACAATAATTTTCATTTAAAAATAATTGATTAATTGACTTTTCTTCTCTTTTATTTTGTGAACACTGTTGCTCGTCATCTTGATAAACAAATTTCCTTCCTGCCCAATAGACCAACAAAAATAACGCTGATGCGACAACTCTCAGTTAAAGTTTGTTGTTTTTAAGTACAGCTGGTTTTCTGATTTAATGAGTAGTCAGAGATATAAGTGTGGGAGCGTGTGAAGCATGCAAAAATTCAAGAAAAAGAATTTCACTTGTTAATATAATGTATAATTTTACTTCAAATATATTTTTGAGTGTGTTTATTTACATTTTTCAACAAAATAGGAAATTGCTTAGACTTCTGTCCATCTATCCGCTAATTTCCTTCTTTAAAAATGTTTTTAGAATCCCATAAAACTCATATATGTCATTACAGAATTTCCAGATTTATTGTAGGAAGCTTGTCACAAAAATTTGTAGAGGTAGCACAAATGGTTTGAGTATAAAAATTCATAAAATAATTTTGATACATTACAGTCTAAGAGAAGTTTCTTATCAGCGCTTGCAAAACTTTTTGCACAACGTTAATAATATAGATGAACATAGGTTTTAAAGATGCAATAAAAAAAATTTCCAATCAAAAATAACAAAATAAATATTTGCGTTTCATTTATTAGCGATGCACAAAAACATTCTTATCCTTTACGGGAAATTGATTACGGGGAACTATTTCAGTTTCGTAAAAGCGAAATTATTTGTCTTACTTGCATTCAAATAATAACTATTATTATTATAAATTAAATAAAATAAAATAGTTTGTTATGGTTACCACTTTTTTTTTTTTTTTTTCAATAATAGTTTATAGAAATTACATATTAAAATTATTATTTATTAAATTTATTTTCTGCGATGAAGGCAGGCGATTTGATTTTCATTTCAAAGAAGCAAATATATTAAATTTCGAAAAAAAAATCAATTTTTTACCAATATCCGAGAAATTTTTTAAGTATTTTACTTTCTTATATGTATGTATATATGTGTGTGGGTGTGTATATATATATATGTATATATATATAAGAAGAAAAAATTCGACTTCCGGTTTTCGATGTATTTCCATGTTTTAAGATTCCTGAACACGATTTGACCATTTTTAGAAAGTTTCTCTCTGTGAGTGTGCATAAAAAAATTTGTAGACGCTGTATCTCACGAACCAGTGGACGAAATTAACCAAACTTGATTGGTCAGACCATGATTAAAATCGTTCCCGATTACATTTGTGGATCATCATTCACTCAACACATAGCTCTATATTTCTACTTCGTAATTTTCAGTATGACACAGTGTAGGAAGAAATTTTATATAAATGTACTAATTATATTATTTTTTTTTTTATTTTTAAAATGAATTAAAAAAATAAATATTTAAGTAACTAACAACCAAGGAGGATTTCTTTTTTTTTTTTTGTATAAGTTGAGAAATCGCTCGCCCTTCCCCGTGATGGAGTAAATTTTCAATGCTAGTATTTTTCAAAAGAACTCGTCAGTACCTTTTAAGTAAATAACTGAATGAAATTTGTGGTAAATTAAAACAAAGTTATAAATTATTAAAAAAAAAAAAAAAAGATGTTGGCACAAAATTGATTTTTTTTTTTTTTTTTTTTTTTTTTAATTAAGATACACTTTCCTAAGATGAAAATCGTTTGCATGCATTCGGAAAAATAATCTTAATAAATTATCTGCATTGCGCAAATTTGCATAATAAAAAATATAGAAGAAAGTTTTGTGGTGCTACAACATACTAGTTTTTGTCAAAAATTAAAAAAAAAAAAAAAAATAATAATAATAAAATAAATTTTCCTTAAAATATCACAGATATATAATTCAACCTTTCGTTTTAAAAATACTGGCGAAATCTTTTCAAGGATACTCATATTGGAAATATACTTTATCTGGTATATTTCTCCCTCAGGGGTGGGGAAGCAACGTTTGTACATTTACAAAAAAAAAAAAAAAAAAAAAAAAAAAAAAAAGTAGAAGTAAACTTTTTGGATTTCTATCACTTTAAAAAATTTTTGAGCTCACACCGAGGGACAGACAGACAATTTCTCAAATTAAGTTCATCAAAACAACCCAAGAAGTGCAAAATCTGTCGAAAACCGGATGCCGAAAATTTCCCGAACCTAATGTTTTCTTCTTAAATACACTGAAGGAAGAAAAATTAAAAATAAAACATTAACTATAAATATTTATATATAATCTAATAACATTCTCCCGTCCATATAATATATATATATATAAATTAAGATTCATAATTTTTATTTTATGAAATTTATTAAATTAATAATAAAAATAACAAATGTAACTAGAACGTTAACGACTATCATAACTTACTTAAAACGGATCAACTGAATATTCGCTTTCTAGAAATCCTTTTATTATAATAATGACTTTAGATTCAAACACCTTTAAAAAATAGTATTTAAAAAATAATAGAAAATCAAATTAATAATTGAATTACTTACTCATATAATATATTACTTTTTCGTGATTTAACATCTTTCAGTCTAGAACCTACATCCGCAGACTACAATAACGAACAAACTTCGTATGAAATGGCAGATGGGCAGCGAATTTCAAATCAACAGAAAATAAATCACAGCGCCCTCTAGGCATACAAATTGGTTATGGTCTAATAATTTGTGGCCACAACATGAAAAATATTATGTTGGCCTTGTGGTGATAGCCTGCATAAGGCCAACTGTGTTTATGCCACTTCTGGACAACCGACCATTTTTCTTTAGGCCTCCAATACTGCAGGCAGCCATAAACGGCCCACTGGTGTAGTTATGTGGGGCAACCGGCAACTGATGGCAAGTGCAGGATGCCGGCTGTAGGCCATAAAGAGCCAATCAATATAAGTTTTGCTGGGTGCAGTCAGCTAAAAACTTTATTGTTTTATTTACTTTAGATCAACACGATACAAGTTGAAAAAAGTTAGGTGTGAAAAAACTTTAAGAATTTATTTTAAACTGTTAAATACAATTAACTAATTGTTAAAAAAAAACTATTTTTGCTGAAAATTGTTTAAAATCAATAATTAGAATTATCTAATATCTCCCATTTAAAATATTATCTATTGTGAGGTAGATTAAAATATATACAATTGGGTTGAAATGAAGAAACTTTACGGGAAAACTATTTTTAAAACGAATATTTATCAATCAAGTAATTATACAGCATTCTTTGTTTTAAAAAGATCTGCGTATGCATATTTCTAAAGAACAGTGGTTAAAGTACTTGCAAACTACTGTTTCTTTACTTCAAGCAGGTGCTGGGTTCGAATACCACTCACCCTCTATGTTTCTACGCTTTCTTTCTTTCATTCTATTTAATTTTCACGTACATTGTCATTTTTTTTTTTTTTTTTTTTTTCATAAAACATATGGTGAATTTTTACAAGGAAATCCTTAATTAATATTTTTTTAATTATTATTCTCTAATTAATATCATTGAAACGATTGAATTCTTTTCGAATAATTGCATTCATAGGTTGAAAAAGATTTGTACAGGTATAAATAGAAAAATCACTCACACATACGCGAAAACTACAGTCTTATGGAAATACATTTACTGCAAGGTGTCGGGTTCGAATCCCAGTCAGACCTCTCTATTTCTTTCATAGTATATTCACTTCCTTCATTCTTAAATTAATATATTTCATCGATTCCTTATTTATTTCCAATTTTTTAAATTTCTTAATTAATTTCTTAATTCCCTAATTAATTTCTTAATTAACCTCCTAATTAATTTTCTAATGACTCACAAACAATATCATGCTTTTTTCATTCTACCGCAAACATCCCTTTAAAACCATCGTAACCTTTTACAAAAAATCACTAATTAATTTTTTTAATTAAATTTCCTCATTAACACCCTCGTCATCTTTTACGATACTGTCAGAGGATGTCTCATAGACGATACCAACGCATCTAGACCCCTCAGGGGGTGGTGCGGCACACGCACGGCTCCGTTCGCTCCGCCGGTGCCGCAGTGCCACCCCCGCCTGTGTTAAAACTCTCCTTCTTTCCCTACTTACATAAAACATATTTCTCATTAATTTGTGCATTGTTAATTTGCATTTATAGTTTTTAAATGTGCCCTGACTAAAAATTTGAGAACTATTGTTGCAAAGGGTTTAATTATGTATCTATATTGTATATTTATAGTTTCACTGTTTTTGTATCAATAAAATAAGAACTTATATTTAAAAAATAAGTTTCTTTTATTTGTTTTAAAATATATTAAACACAGATTTATTGTCTTAATACATCAATTGTTCATAATTTTAAAGTAATTTTTATGGCGATTCTACGTGCTGCTGATGAATAGAAAAAGATACCATGAACTCTTAATTATTTAAGAAATAGTTTACAACTTTCATAGTAATCATTTATACTTTCATTTTTTAAAAACTTATTTATTTTAAGGATTTCAAATTTATATTGAAGGTGAAAAATCCAAAATTTCACTGAATGGAATTCTGTATTTTACAGCTTCAAATTAAATGAATTAAATGTATTACTTATTTAAAAAAAAAAAAAAAAAAAAAAAAAAAAACATTAGAGTATCATGTTAAATAGTTTTAATTATTTATTTTTCCCCACTTTCCAAATGTGTCCTTTTCATTCTTAAGCAATTTTTGAAAAATAAGTTTAAATATTCTATTTCATTAACAACATTAAAGGTTTAACTTTCAATCTCGAAACGAAATATTTAAATTTTGTCAAAGAATATAATCCAAAAACTTTTATTTTTAAATAAGATATACTGATAACAAAAAACAAAAGTGTCATTGAATTATGTGAAAGAGGCGGAACTACTAAGGACACTTTACAAGCAATTTCAATAACACTGACAAGAAAGGCTTATACAAATTCGATTTATTTTAAGTTTTCTATAAATTCACTAATTTTTAGAATTCTGTAAGAAGTGAGTATATAAGTATAAACAAAGGATTTTGTTAATCTAAATTTTCGTGAAATTGAACATGTTGTTTTATATTCAAAGGACCTGTAAACATGTTAATAAAATAAAAAGTCAATTTCGAAAATTTTACTCAAACAATACTTTCTTGACCATATATATGGGTCAAAGAAAATAAATAAAAAATGTTAATGTGGCATTTGCTATAGGAATATAACTCTTTAATTTCCTTATGGGGAGTTAGCCCCACTTAATGTTTCATATAAAAAGTTATTTCCACTTACAATTTACAACTGAATTAGGTTTCTTCAATAAAATACATATTCACACAATAATTCTTATAATTTTCGATACATTTTTATAAAGATTTTACATTTGAGTCTTCTCAGTTTGCATTTTTTCATGAATTCACAATTTTTAAAATGTTCCACAAATACTTAAGAAAAGACTTGTGTTTAATATAAAATACTTAAAATGATTATGGATAGATGTTGCAACATCTTTTATTTATTTTTTTTTTTATCTTTAAATTTTTTTATTGGAAATGCATTTTTTAATTTTTTTCCCCAAAAAACAAAATTGATAAATTTCAAAATCCCTATTTCTTTCAAGTAGGTTCTATTACATCCAAGAAAATAGCCTTCTTAAATATCTGTAGACGTTTTAGCATTTTGAAGATCACGAATTAATGAAAAAATGCAATCTGAGCAAAAGCTGTTTAAATATTTTAAATCTGTTAAAAAAAGAAAAGAAAATTCACACCACCAGAATAATTGTTGCCTGAATGTATATTTTATTGAACAAAATTAATAGGTTCAATTTATAAGTATCAAATTGATATATGAGCTATTATATGAAACATACAGTTGTATCAAGTGCCCCAAATAAGCTAAAAATGCTAAGTCTATTTTTAAAATTCCGAAAGATTTTCAATAGTTTCTTAGTTGTTCAATCGTTTTAATTAAAGTTTAATTACAGGTTTTTTTTTTTCTTAATTAGTGCGATAAAATCAAAAGCATGTGTTACTCTCATGCATTGGAATTTAACAGTAATATTAAGAATATTTTATTTTCTGGAGAACTATTTAAATTTAATGAATTATTATTTTTGTGCTAGTTAATTTTTAAATTTGTTACTTGATTTTATCTCAATTTGATTTAAGAGTACAAACAAACATATTTTTGATAATATTGTTAAACTATATTAATATAAAATTAAGTCAGAAAAAATTAACAAGGAGCATAAATTCACGATTTTATAAAATTTTAAGATTTTGATATACTTTGCACACACGCGGGTTGTAATATAAAGATACAAAGTTGCATAATACAATATATGCATAATACAATATATACATATGTAACATTCATCATACTTTTAAAATAAGTTAACATTCTCAAAGTAATAATTTCAGGAATATCTTTTAAATACAATATATTTAAATTGTTTATTATATATTTCAAAATGCATTTTAATGCTTTTTTTGTTATACTTTTCTTGAAATCTTAAAAAGGAGAGAAAAAAAAAAAAAGGGTCTATATTAAATTACAAGCAAAAATAGTCTCATTTTAACTTAAATATGAACTTTAAATATTTTATTCTTTTTTTTTTTTTTCTTATTTAGAAATTTTTATTTGGATTCTTTAATATTTCTCTATTAAAATAATTCTTTGAACCTGTCTCTGTTAAGGAAATAAATATACAACTAAGTATTACATATCTTTTACTTGACAGATATAATTAACGGTAAACAATAATGTAAATGCCACCCCGAAATCTCTATAACATTACGACCGCTGTCTTTAATAAGTCGTAATGTAAACAGAATAAAGCGTGGCTCTTTAAAAAGAACAGCTGGAGCTTTAGACAAACGTAAACAAACAACTGTACAGAAGCTTCCCTGCGCAACGTTGGTTGTTTTCCTCACCACCCGCTACTAGGATAGTGGCGCTGTTAAATCGCGACCAAAGATTACGTTATGTGTCTACGCTGGTCTACGCTTATAGGTTAGATACGCTTTGCTCCTGGCTCAAGTGTTGCCAACAGCCCCTTCCAAATTTTTCCTGGTCCAATGAAAACTCATCTTTTTCTAAAACCACACCTCGCCTTCTATTCCACAAAGAGAAGATTGGCTAACTCGCTTCGACTACGGCGGGCATATTTGTATTCTTCAAAACTTTTGAACAGACTATAAAAAAAATAAGCTGATTTAAATCAATATATAATAATGAACTTTAGTCAACTAAGATTTAAATAAAGATATTTTGTCTGTCTGTTATTTATCTGTTTGATATTTTGTGAATGTTCTCTATTGAGCTCTTTATTTAATGTAATGATAAATTGCTCATGGCGTCTACATCAAATCATGAAATTGTGAGTTATCCTCTGTATTTAACTACATTTTGAGTTATTTAAACATGATTTTATCTTTTTTCCAACAATTCTAGAAAAGAACAATTTCATAAAATGGCTTATTCATAGAAAAAAATAAATAAATAAATAAATCTAAAAATAAAATAAAATGACATTTACAAGAAAACTTTATTCTGCAACCTAACTAAAACATCCTGAAAAGGAAAAATGCTAGTTCAACCCAACTTTGGAATTATTTTATTTTTCTACAATACACTCTGGATTTGCCTTTACAAAAATTTGATCACCAAGTGCAGTTTAATTAAAATACTAGTAAAAAGCATTGTGGGCAGGAAGTACAATTCCAAACTAAATTGAACTAACTCACTGCGTCTCTCTGACTCATAAAAATTCTTAAACAGGTAAAACTTTAGTATTTCTAGCTAAATTTTCAATGTGCTGCAAATCACACCCTCAATCTCTCTTATCTAGTAACCTTTATAATTATTAGGCAGCAAATAATCTTTATTTCTACCTAAACTGTATTTAGTTGGTCATATCCTGTTACCAAAGGATAAATAAAAGAATTTAAACCCCAGATTCTTAAGTGGGAAATAACTTCCTCAGAGAGATTTTTCTGATATATATATATATATCATTTTTCATTTTTTCTCTTTTTATTTTTTCTCTATCAAAATCTGCTACAATTAGAAAAAGAAGAAAATCACCCTCAAAAAATTCTGCACATAAATACTGGTGTAACCAGAATTAAAAACATTAATAAAACGAATCAATAAATGAAATTAATAATTAAAGTAAAATCTAAACTAAAAAATTCAAAATTAAACGGAAAACGAAGGTACATGAGTAATTTTCAATCATCAGACAAGAACGGAGTGGAAGAAATAACATTAAGATTTTTCGAATTTTTAAGTATGTAAAAAGCCTCATTGATATTCAAATGAGGCAGAGAGATAGGAGAAGAAATTATGTTAGTTTTAGAAATATGAAAACAATCACCATGAGCCCAGCAGTGGGAAACAATAGAAGATTTCAAAATCTCTTCATTACAAACATTCCGTCAGTGCTCATTTTTTCTATATTTAAAATGTCTCCTAGTTTGACCGATATAACCCAAAATACACGAGGAACACGGGTTGAAATAAATATCAGATCGTTTTTCAGTAGGGATGTGATATTTAAGAGAAGAAAATTTAATTTTGTTGACGGGTTTGTAAATGTCTTTAAAACCAAACGGTAAAAGAATTTTAGAAATTTTAAAGGAAAGTGATGGATAAAAAGGTAAAACAACAGACTTTACACATTTGTTATGATCCGTCTAATTTTTCAAAAGAAATTATTTAAAATCTCTTGCTTTTTCTCGAGGCTATAATCCCTCTATCATCGATAAAACTTTATATAAATTCCAAAATCCTAAGCCTGTTTTCAAATTGAACGATCACGGTCTCATCCCAGTTGTTTTATCTTTTTGTTCATCACTTTCCTTTAAAATTTCTAAAATTCTTTCGTCGTTTGATTTTAAAGTCATTTAAATATCCGTCAACAACTTTAAATTATCTTCTCTTAAATATTCAACCCCTATTGAAAAACGATTTTGCATTTATTTCATTCCGTGTTCCTTGGGTAATTTGGGTTATACTGCTCAAACTAGGAGACGTTTTAAATATAGAATAAATGAGCACTGTTGGAACGTTTGTAATGAAGATATTTCTAAATCTTCTACTGCTTCCCACTGCTGGGCTCATGGTCATTGTTTTGATTTTTCTAAAACTAACATAATCTACTTACTTCTATCTCTCTGTCCCATTTAGATACCCATGAGGTGTTTTACATATTTAAAAATTCGAAAAATCTCGTTAATGTTATTTCTTCCATTCCGTTCTTCTCTAATGCTTAGAAATTACTCACGTAACTTCGTTTTCCGTTTAATTTAGAATTTTTTAGTTTTTCAGTTCTTACTTTAATTTTTAATTTCATTTTTTAGTGCTAGAGGCCTATTTCAGTCGGTACAGTTGTCGAATTTTTATACGTCACTCTTAATTAGTGCTAAGGGCCTATTTCAGTCAGTTTATTGAATGGGGATTTACTGAATGAAGTCCCCCCAAGGCACAACTTTGACATGAGTCCCTCCCAAGGTACCCCTCTTTCAGTCGGTACAGCGTTGTCGAATTTTTATAATACACTCTTAATAGTGCTAAGGGCCTATTTCAGTCGGTTTATTGAATGGGGATTTATTGAATGAAGTCCCCCCCAGAAACAACTTTGACATGAGTCCCCCCCCCAAGGCACAACTTTGACATGATTCCCCCCCAAGGTACCCCTATTTCAGTCGGTAC
Organism: Salticus scenicus; assembly: GCA_963930645.1. Lineage (NCBI taxonomy): Eukaryota > Metazoa > Arthropoda > Arachnida > Araneae > Salticidae > Salticus > Salticus scenicus. The sequence goes on along the minus strand of OZ005662.1, from coordinate 70,891,684 downwards.
AGCGTTGTCGAATTTTTATAATACACTCTTAATAGTGCTAAGGGCCTATTTCAGTCGGTTTATTGAATGGGGATTTATTGAATGAAGTCCCCCCCGGCACAACTTTGACTTGAGTCCCCCCCAAGGTACAACTTTGACATGAGTCCCCCCCAAGGCCCAACTTTGACATTAGTCCCCCCCAAGGCCCAACTTTGACATTAGTCCCCCCCAAGGCCCAACTTTGACATGAGTCCCCCCTTCAAGGCCCAACTTTGACATGAGTCCCCCCCAAGGCCCAACTTTGACATGATTCCCCCCCCAAGGCCCAACTTTGACATGAGTCCCCCCCATGGTACCCCTATTTCAGTCGGTACAGCGTTGTCGAATTTTTATAATACACTCTTAATAGTGCTAAGGGCCTATTTCAGTCGGTTTATTGAATGGGGATTTATTGAATGAAGTCCCCCCCAGGCATAACTTTGACATGAGTCCCCCCCAAGGTGCCCTTATTTCAGTCGGTACAGCGTTGTCGAATTTTTATAATTACACTCTTAATAGTGCTAAGGGCCTATTTCAGTCGGTTTATTGAATGGGGATTTATTGAATGAAGTCCCCCCCAGGCACAACTTTGACTTGAGTCCCCCCCAAGGTACAACTTTGACATGAGTTCCCCCCAAGGCACAACTTTGACATGAGCCCCCCCCCCCCCCCCCCCCAAGGCCCAACTTTGACATGAGTCCCCCCCAAGGTACAACTTTGACATGAGTCCCCCCAAGGCACAACTTGGACATGAGTCCCCTCCCAAGGCCCAACTTTGACATGAGTCACCCCCAGGCCCAACTTTGACATGAGTCCCCCCAGGCCCAACTTTGACATGAGTTCCCCCCAGGCCCAACTTTGACATGAGTCCCCCCAGGCCCAACTTTGACATGAGTCGCCCCCAAGGCACACCTTTGACATGAGTCCCCCCCCAAGGCACTCCTTTGATATGAGTCCCCCACAAAGCACAACTTTGACATGAGTCCCCCCCAAGGTACCCCTATTTTAGTCGGTACAGCGTTGTAGAATTTTTATAATACTCTTAATAGTGCAAAGGGCCTATTTCAGTCGGTTTATTGAATGGGGATTTATTGAATGAAGTCCCCCCAATGCACAACTTTGACATGAGTCCCCCCCCCAGGCCCAACTTTGACATGAGTCTCCCCCAGGCCCAACTTTGACATGAGTCTCCCCAGGCCCAACTTCGACATGAGTCCCCCCCAAGGCACACCTTTGACATGAGTCCCCCCCAAGGCACACCTCCCCCTCATTGGGAAAAAGAGCAAAAAAGGTTGTTTTGCGGCTATAAGACAGTTTGGACTTCCAACGTTATTTGTTTCAGTATCTGCAGCCGAAACACATTGGTTTGATTTAATGAAAACTTTATCATGGAATTTAGATCGTCACGAATTATCAAAAGAAGAATTTGTCGATATTAACAAGTTTAGCAGTAGGCCTCTGGCACTAAATTAAAATCTGTCAATGTCAGATTTTTATGTTTTAAATAATGAAATAATGTCGTGTCTGTATATATATATATATATATATATGTATTTAAGATATTTAATTCTGGTCACACCAGTAGTTATTTTGCATTCGATTTTATTTGTTTTTGCTCTTCAGTTGAATATGTTTTGTGCGTTGCTGCTTTCGTTGCAGCACGCGTGCCAACTTTATTCGCCTGACAAAGGGTCATGTCATCTTTCGACCCGAAACAATTGTTTCTAGTTCTTACATTTTATGACCTTTATTCAAAGTTACTTTTAAATGCCACTTCTGTGGTACTTTTTATAATAGAAGTATATATTTACTGTTAAATCAGTTGTAAAATATGCTTTTCAACTATATTTTTAGATATGATTTTGTAATTTTCTCCTAAATATTTTGGAGTCCACTGGAGCATTTTTTAGTGGGGAACGGGGGATTCACACTTTAAACTGAACCTCGGAGGAAGGATCGATACGGAGAGGGCGATAACTCGTTAAAGTGAAGTCTCAACTGTAACCGGTTCATCCATATTGGAACACCTAAAAATTTCCGTAAATCACATTGGGTAGTGCAGATTAAGACAGATTTTATTTGCTTATTTCTTAGAATCAAGGCATTCATTTTGATTTTTTAGCGTAATTATAATCATACGCATGTTTAATAATCTATAAATATTAACTATGAAATTTTTTGGAATATGTTCCTTTTTAATGTTTAATAAATGTCAATTTTTATGATTAGACAGCATAAAAGTATTCAAAGTTTATATATATATATATATATGTGTGTCTGCGCGTGTATATATATATATATATATATATGTGTGTGTGTGTGTGTGTCTGCGCGTGTATGTGGAGGGGAGGGGTTGTTAAATGTCTATCTTAAATATAAAACAATTTGTTATAAAATAAATTTTCATAGGCTAATTCGTTGAAGTTTTGTAAATTTTAAGAAATTGTACTTTATAATTAAAATAATAAATGAATTTTGTTGCAAATTCAGAAAATTTTCTGCAAGGTTTTTTTTACATATTTATCTAACTTAACTTGGCTAAGTAGATTGAGTTCTATTTGAGTGAGCTTTTATTTTTCTTTCCTTGTAATTATTATTTTAATAAATTTAAATGCAGTAGCTTATAAATGATGATGATGACTTTAAACAATAAAATTAAATTATTTTAATCTAGCTCATATTCAAAATTTAAAGCTCAAATTAGTGTTTCCTGGCAGGAACGTTAATGGAAATTTTTATAGATTTTTTTTTTTCCTTGCAGATATAATGCTAAGCTAAACAGGTTGTTGAAATTTATAAAATTTCTTGGAAAACAAAATTATTACTAAGAAGTTATTAAAATTTAAACAAATATTAATAATTCTTAGAAATAGAAAGCTAAATAGACAAATAAGGTATATCTGAAAAATTAAATTTGTGTAACTTGTAGAATTTGTTGTTTCAATCACCATTTTCTGAACCTCTATTAAAGAGTCACCTCTCTGAAGGACCAGAAGAAGTTACGATAAAACCATCTCTTAAATGAGGGAAAATACAGATTAGCAGCGCCACCTGCTAGGCAATTTACTCCAAAATGTAATCAGTACTAACTCATTTCAAAGTCTAACTAAATATAAAATTTGGGCTGATTCCATTCTTCTTATGGATACAGAAGAAAGTAAAAATAAAATTAAATCACGTAACACTGAGGTTTATCATGATTTTTATTAAGGACTTTCGGATTATAAAACAAAAATATTTATCTTATTTGCATAATTTACCTAAAATTCGACTAAAGAGAAATTAAACAGAAAAGTATCCTGATGTCGTATACCATTTAACCCTTTAATGTTCATTGGTTCCGATCTGAAACCAAACACTTAACATTTTTTTATTCAACGATGTTAACATTAGGATTAAGGCCAATTGACTAGACAAGGGTTTTAACCCTGGGAGGTGTGCGCTCCACTGATGGTCTTTCTAACGGGATCTAGTCCATATTTATGCAAGTTTCAGAGAAAAACACGGAAAACTCCGAGCTACTAGTATGACGAACGTACCTGGGCTCGAACTGGTGGGGATATGTGGCGCTGTGAGAAATTGAGTTTAATATTGTTTAGACCTGGTAGTAGATATATAATGTTCGTTCTGCGCCAGCGGCACCGCGGTACCGGCACGCGGCGTGGAGGCTACGGGGCGTGGGGAGGCTGTGCTGTCGCGCCGTTATCTTATCAGCATCCTGTCGAGAGTCGTGAAAGATAAGGAAGGTTAGAATTAGGATGTTATCTTGAATGATAAGGAATATTATTTTAAGAGAACTTTAATTATCGATTTTTCTCAAACTTATTTTTCTGTGGTGCTGACATCTATTGAGGAAGCATTGAACTCCTTTATTTTCAAAAATGATGCTTTGCCGTCACTTACGATCGAACCTGCTATCTGCGGGTTGCGAGCCCGCCGCGCTATCCACTCGACCACCATGTGTTGAAAGCGTAAATTTTAATTACTTAGTGTACCGTTTTCCGATGAAATTTATTTTAAATGTAAGTTATTTTTCAATTTAAGAAATGAATGTATTAATATTAGTGAGGATTTTTAGTGCATAATTAATATTTTAATTGTTTTCGTAGATTTTATGTGCATAATTATTATTTTAATGATAATTTGGGATAAAATATTAAGAAATTTTTTCTTATGTTTGAGTGATTAAGAATTTTCGTTCAAGGGTGTTTGATAAGTGGAAATATGTGATTTTTCTACTGTTATATGTTCAAACATTTTTTATTTTATTTTTTTCTATGTGAACATATATTAAATTTCTTTTTTATTTAATCTTTAGAACTCTGCTAAAGAGTTACTTTTTTTTCTGTGAAATTCTCAAAAGAGAATTTCTTATGTATGTTCAAACAGATTTTTTAATCTGCGTGAACATATTTAGACAGTATTTTTAATTATGTAAAATATACGATTTTTCGCGAATGGTTTTCACTAATATTTTTTAAGGAAAAATTGTGGTATAATTTAAATGCGTACAAAATTTAATAAAATGATTACAAGTTAAGGAAATTTTCTCTCATCTGAAATATTACCATATGTGCTGCCATCTGGCGATTATTTATTGAAACAGAGAAAAAAAAATTAATATTATTGAAGTAGAGAGTTAGAAAAAATATATTCAGGCAGAAATAGAGGTATTTATTTCATTTAGTAATAAAGGATTAGAAAAATTAACTAAGATTTTGTATATTTTAGTGCTCATAGAGATATGAATTTACATTAATTATCAATTTTAAAATTAATTTTAAACTTGGAAAAAAAAAAAAATAAATAATAATAATAATAATAATATTGAAGTAGAGAGTTAGAAAAAATATATTCAGACAGAAATAGTGATAAAGGATTAGAAAAATTAATTAAGATTTTGTGCAACCAATAACATTTTACCACGCAACAGAGTTATAGTACATTTTATTTAACTTATCATAAGCTAAAATCAAACCATGTACTTATTAATCTTATATTCATGTATTTGCATATTTTGTATATTTATGTATCCTTAAGTATTTTAGTTATGTAATATTTTAAAATATTTTGCATTATAAATGTAATTTAAGTTTATGCACGCACACACATAGAAAAATTTAATTATTTATTTTTTAATCTTAATAGATTAAAACGGAAATAATTTTTTTTTTTGAACTTCCATTTTATAATAAAATAGTTATATTTCAAATAAATAGAGATTCTTCTAAATGAGTTGTCTTAGAAATTTTGCGAAGGACAATTTAAATAATGTGGTAAGTGTGTATTTTCGGATATATGTAGAAATAGTGATTAAGACTTGTGTTTATCTTTGCATTACAGGAAATGTTTAAACATGAGATCTTGATTATATACTTTTAAATAGATAATGAGTTGTATTAGAAATTATGTAAGAAGATATTTTTATGTACTTAATTGTTAGATAAGTAGTTTTCGTTTAAAAATATGCACCTTAAAGTGAAAATACTATACTACAGAGTTACCATTTATTTAATTCATTAAAAAATATGCTTCTTTTCTACACTTCCAAAGAAACAAATGAGTGATAAGCTTATTTCTTATCGACCATGTTGATACTACGTAATACTACGATAAACTCATTTTGTTTGATTATCTTATATAGTTCTACTAAACTAGTTAAAAAACTTTTTGAATTATTCACCTTAAAATGAAAATACTATACTACAGAGTTACCATTTATTTAATTCATTAAAAATATGCTTCTTGAAAAATAATGACCTATCTAGAAGTATTTTTTCATTGATATATTTATTTAATAATATTAATTTAAGAACTTTATTTTATAAATTAACTTCTATCAACCAATACCATTTTACCACGCAACAGAGTTATAGTAGATTTTATTTAACTTATCATAAGCTAAAATCAAACCATGCACTTATTAATCTTATATTTATGTATTTGTATATTTATGCATCCTTTAGTATTTTAGTTATGTAATATTTTAAAATGTGATTGAAAAAAAAATATTTCGCATTATAAATGTAATTTAAGTTTATGCACGCACACACATAGAAAAATTTAATTATTTATTTTTTTAATCTTAATAGATTAAAACGGAAATTTTAAAGTTAAGCATATGTACATTGCGAAATTGATTAAGATTTAATATTACAAACTTAATTATATTGAGTGAAATTAGGATGTAGCTTATTAGAGGAACAATAGTTATAAATATTGCAAAATTTTGAAATACATTAAGGTTTATTACTTACTTAGTTATATTTTATGTGCATATTTAGTACTTTTGTGATGTAATGTAGCTTATTAGATATGCAATAGTTATAAATGATGCAAAAATGTTGATACACATTAAGGTTTAATAGCTGCTTAGTCATATTTTATGTGTATGTATAGTACTTTTTGTAATGTAATGTAGCTTATTAGGTGAACGATACTTATAAATGATGCAAAAATGTTGAAGTATATTAAGGTTTAAAAGCTGCTTAGTTATATTTTATGTGCATATATAGTACTTTTTGTGATGTAATGTAGCTTATTAGGTGAACGATACTTATAAATGATGCAAAAATGTTGAAGTATATTAAGGTTTAATAGCTGCTTTTAGTTATATTTTAGGAATTTATATAGTACTTTTTATGATGTTATGTAGCTTATTAGATGAACAATACTTATATATTGCAAAAATTTTGAAGTACATTAAGGTTTAATAGTTATATTTTATGCGCGTATATAGTACTTTTTGTGTTGCGAAACAAAATATTCTCGGGGGATAGTAGTTTTCAAACAATTTAACCACAGGAATACACTCTATTTAAGATAGAAATAGGTGCACTAGTATTGAACATGGTGGCTTCTTTCGGGGTCACGTGATTTTTTTCGTCCAATCAGAAACACGGAATTTTAATGAATAGTATTATAAAATTAAGTGTTTTTATATACAGATATTTAGAGGTACCATGAACCAATCAAAACCAGGGATTTTTAAGGAATAGTATTATAAAATTAAGCACTTTGTGGAATTAAGTGTTGATTATATACGGATATTTTTGGAGTAGCATAAATCAATCAAAAGCATGGATTTTTAATAATTGTAAAATTAGGGGATTTTAGTGCACAAGTTTCGGAAAAAACCATGAAAAACTTCAAACGAATAGCCTACAAGCTTTAAAATCTGTGATGCACAAATTATTTGTTTTAACATGTTAATAAACTAGATTGCATTAAAATGATATACATTTGGCGAGATTAATAGGGAGTTATAAAAAATTTGGCTGCTTTCCCTAGTATACGAATTTAGGATATATTTGGCGTGATTTCGCCGATAATTACAAATTTGGTGGTAAACCTACAGTATAAATGCTATCACAAAGAAATTTTAATCAGTTGCTGCTATATTTTTGAGGAGTGCACACGTTTAATTTATTAACTTGTATTTGTATAACACTCTACTTTTTAGTGAGAGAGATGGATTTATCTGAAAAAATTCCTATTTCAAATGAGTTTTCATCAAGCTTGGATACTAAGAAAGTACCAAAAACTTTTAGCTGTGTTTCTTGCAGTATGGTATTTAAACGAAAATGGGATTTGGCTCGTCATATAAAAATGCATCTGAATGAAAAATCTTTTATTTGTAATGTATGCCAGAAAGCATTTACCAGATCAGATAAGTTAAAGAGACATTTAAAAATTCATGAAAAGACACCCATAGAATATAGATGTTCAAGTTTGGATTCTAAGAAAGTACCAAAAACTTTTAGTTGTGTTTCTTGCAGTATGGTATTTAAACGAAAATGGGATTTGGCTCGCCATATAAAAATTCATCTCAATGAAAAATCTTTTATTTGCAATGTATGCCAGAAAGCATTTGCCAGATCAGATGAGTTAAAGAGACATTTAAAAATTCACGAAAAGACACCCATAGAATATAGATGTGAGCAATGTAGTGAATCCTTTAATCGCAAGTATCAGTTGCTGCTGCATATTAGAAAAAACCATCGAAAACCTTTACCAGCGCATTCCTGTGATCAATGTGCAGAAACATTTAGACAGAAATATAAATTATTGAAACATGTTAGAAGAAATCATCGAAAACCTCTGCCAGTGCATTCATGTAATGAATGTGCAGAAACATTTAGTCGGAAATATAAATTATTAGACCATGTTAGAGAAAATCATCGAAAACCCTCATCGCAAGGTGCATTAAAGCGAATGACAAATTCTGAGAGAGATCTGCTTAAGGAGAAAACTATGCATTTTAAAAGACAAAATGCTCTTAATACTTTTACAACCACCACATTCGATAATAAAAACAATGATATGGATTTATTGTCATTTTTTAATAATTTAAGAACTGACATTTTAAACTTTCAATTAAATGAGAAAAAAGCATTTAAATGGTACACAAACGTGAAAGTTATCCTTAGTCGTACCTCATCAGTTGGAGAAGAGTATATTACACCAAATTTTAGATCAAAAACTATAATAGCTCTTTTATCAAGCGATTTGGATAGTGATCTTGAAAGGGCTTTTAATAAGATGATAAAAAGTTTTGATGAATTTAATCAACGAGGATCTGGTTGGATATTATCAGAAATTATAAAATTAGAACTAAGTATGGCAAAATATCGACCCTTTCAGAATTAACACATGTTTTACTAAATATTGATTGAATCTTAAAAATTATTGTAAGCTAACAAAAACTTTGTCACAAAAACTATTATGTAAAAATGTTATATGTAAAAATACTTATAATTTGAAAAATAAAAGTATGTGTATAAAAATTGTATTTTAAATTATTTATTTCATATAAAAATTTTTATGTTTGTAATTTTGAAAACTGTTAATATGATTTTTTAAATAAATGCACTTATGTACACATGTTTAAATAGATAGTTTTATTTTATCTAAGTATTTTTTTTTTTTTTTTGTAATAATATTTTTATGAAAATTCTTTTATAAAAACGAAAAATGTTATTTCATAAATAAATTAACTTATTTTATACTAAATAAAATCAAAAACTTTACAATTTTAGCATTAACCATTTAACATATATTCTACGGAAACACTAAACTACAAGATATGAGAAATCTACCTTTAAAGGTATAACTTTATTGCTTAAATTATCAAATATGTTGCATACATGAAATGCAGGGGGAGTAAATTATCTGTTTTAACATGTTGATAAACTGAAATATTTTACAAGATTTGGCTATTAAAGTATCGTATCTGTCAAGATTTGGAGCTCTTTTGGTATAATTTTTTAATGTATTTGGCGATAAACTAGAATATTTTTAAATATTTGGCTATTAAAGTAACATATTTGGTGTAATTTTTTAATATGTTTGGTGATAAACTAGAATATTTTACAAGATTTGGCTATTAAAATAACATATCTACTAAGATTTGGCGAGATTTTTTAATGTATTTGCCAATAAATACTAATTTGGCATTAAACATAGAGTATAAATTCAGTCTCGTAGAAAATTTAATCAGTTGCTGACTTGTTTTCGTGGAGTTGCTTCAGTTTTCATATAGCATTTTTAAAGTTTTACTTTGATTATATTTATAATGGATCTATCTGAGGAAGTGCAAGTTTCTGTTCATCAACAAGGCACTTCATCATGTTTTGAAGATGAGACTTTTCACTTAAAGGATGTAAAACCCTATATTTGTAATGTGTGTAAGAAAGCATTTAGTAGATCGTACGGTTATAAAAGACACTTAAAAACTCATGAAAAACCACACATAGGATATGGGTGTGAATACTGCATGGAAAATTTTAGTCGTAAACGGGATTTTTTAAAGCATAATGCAAAAATTCATAAAAAGACTTTGCATAATCACAGTTGTGATGAATGTAGTGAAGTGTTTATGACTAAACAAGATTTATTGAATCATAAAAAAAAATACTACATCGAAAGGTTTTACCTCAATATCTATGTGTAGAATGCAACGAAAGTTTTCGATATAAGTATGAATTATTACGACATAACAGAAAAAATCATCGTAAAGATTCTTCTGCTTACGTATGTACAAAATGCAATGAACGAAATACTCTCAACTTAGACAGTGAAAATTTGAACTTAACGAATTTTTTGAATAATTTGAATACTGCTTTTTTAACCAACATCTATTCTTTAACCAAAAGCTTTCATAACGAAAATAACAATACGTATTTTTTAATAATTTTAAATAATGAAAATATGAATACCGAACACATCTCCCGAAATAATGACTCACCAACCATCAACTTTGGGAGTTTAAATGCGGGCTTAACGAATTTTGCAGATAATCAAAATAATGTTTTCGGTTCATCAATCAGTGAAAATGTGTTTTGAATAATAATGCATACGATGTTTTACCCACTGCTAATGGAAATATGAATACCGAATGTTTGACACAAAATAATATTTATGACTCACCAACGAACAACATTGAGAATATAAATGGGAAGTGTATGAGTAATAATAATTTTTCACCCGTGAGCGGTGATAACGACTTGTTGAAATTTTTGGATAATTTTAATGTAGAGTGTATTAGTCAATATAACCTTAACGATTTTTATAAACCTGTTTTTATACTGATAATAATGTGAAATAAATTATTTTAATCAAAAATTGTGTTTTTATTATGAAATTACTTTCTACACACCATTTCATCTTACAATAGATACGTTAAAATCTAAACATGTGTAAATTTATTTTTGCTTTCTTATTAACTAGATCGTTTTTATACAATAAGACCTAATTCGGTTTAAAGAAATTCATTCCAACAAAGTGACTTATAAAAACCGTAAAATAAAGAACTCTAATATTGGTGATTTATTAAATATTTTCAACGAATAAGAAAGTGTTTATCAATCCACAGGGTGAATTGTTACAAGCCCTTAATGATATGCCTAAAACTTTTATTAAAAACAAATTTTTGTTACCTTCTGTACCCAAGTAACGAAAACGCCCAAATGTAGCCCCTTATTGATTAAATTATTAATAAAAAATATTTTTTAATATAAAACACTGGTCTCTTTATTTATGTTTAAATAAATGATATAAAAATTGGACTTACCTCAACACAATTGTTAATTTGCGTCCTTCTCTTCTACTGGCACGGTATGAAATGAGCGATAACGCTATTTCTTATCAAGATCACGTGGTAAGCTTTCTTATCTACTATATCACGTGACATTGTCTAGTATGACGTACTATATCACGTGACATTGTCTAGTATGACGTAGTAAGCTACGTGATCTTGATAAGAAATAGCGTTATCGCTCATTTCATACCGTGCCAGTAGAAGAGAAGGACGCAAATTAACAATTGTGTTGAGGTAAGTCCAATTTTTATATCATTTATTTAAACATAAATAAAGAGACCAGTGTTTTATATTAAAAAATATTTTTTATTAATAATTTAATCAATAAGGGGCTACATTTGGGCGTTTTCGTTACTTGGGTACAGAAGGTAACAAAAATTTGTTTTTAATAAAAGTTTTAGGCATATCATTAAGGGCTTGTAACAATTCACCCTGTGGATTGATAAACACTTTCTTATTCGTTGAAAATATTTAATAAATCACCAATATTAGAGTTCTTTATTTTACGGTTTTTATAAGTCACTTAGTTGGAATGAATTTCTTTAAACCGAATTAGGTCTTATTGTATAAAAACGATCTAGTTAATAAGAAAGCAAAAATAAATTTACACATGTTTAGATTTTAACGTATCTATTGTAAGATGAAATGGTGTGTAGAAAGTAATTTCATAATAAAAACACAATTTTTGATTAAAATAATTTATTTCACATTATTATCAGTATAAAAACAGGTTTATAAAAATCGTTAAGGTTATATTGACTAATACACTCTACATTAAAATTATCCAAAAATTTCAACAAGTCGTTATCACCGCTCACGGGTGAAAAATTATTATTATTACTCATACACTTCCCATTTATATTCTCAATGTTGTTCGTTGGTGAGTCATAAATATTATTTTGTGTCAAACATTCGGTATTCATATTTCCATTAGCAGTGGGTAAAACATCGTATGCATTATTATTCAAAACACATTTTCACTGATTGATGAACCGAAAACATTATTTTGATTATCTGCAAAATTCGTTAAGTCCGCATTTAAACTCCCAAAGTTGATGGTTGGTGAGTCATTATTTCGGGAGATGTGTTCGGTATTCATATTTTCATTATTTAAAATTATTAAAAAATACGTATTGTTATTTTCGTTATGAAAGCTTTTGGTTAAAGAATAGATGTTGGTTAAAAAAGCAGTATTCAAATTATTCAAAAAATTCGTTAAGTTCAAATTTTCGCTGTCTAAGTTGAGAGTATTTCGTTCATTGCATTTTATACATACGTAAGCAGAAGAATCTTTACGATGATTTTTTCTGTTATGTCGTAATAATTCATACTTATTTCGAAAACTTTCGTTGCATTCTACACATAGATATTGAGGTAAAACCTTTCGATGTAGTATTTTTTTTTATGATTCAATAAATCTTGTTTAGTCATAAACACTTCACTACATTCATCACAACTGTGATTATGCAAAGTCTTTTTATGAATTTTTGGATTATGCTTTAAAAAATCCCGTTTACGACTAAAATTTTCCATGCAGTATTCACACCCATATCCTATGTGTGGTTTTTCATGAGTTTTTAAGTGTCTTTTATAACCGTACGATCTACTAAATGCTTTCTTACACACATTACAAATATAGGGTTTTACATCCTTTAAGTGAAAAGTCTCATCTTCAAAACATGATGAAGTGCCTTGTTGATGAACAGAAACTTGCACTTCCTCAGATAGATCCATTATAAATATAATCAAAGTAAAACTTTAAAAATGCTATATGAAAACTGAAGCAACTCCACGAAAACAAGTCAGCAACTGATTAAATTTTCTACGAGACTGAATTTATACTCTATGTTTAATGCCAAATTAGTATTTATTGGCAAATACATTAAAAAATCTCGCCAAATCTTAGTAGATATGTTATTTTAATAGCCAAATCTTGTAAAATATTCTAGTTTATCACCAAACATATTAAAAAATTACACCAAATATGTTACTTTAATAGCCAAATATTTAAAAATATTCTAGTTTATCGCCAAATACATTAAAAAATTATACCAAAAGAGCTCCAAATCTTGACAGATACGATACTTTAATAGCCAAATCTTGTAAAATATTTCAGTTTATCAACATGTTAAAACAGATAATTTACTCCCCCTGCATTTCATGTATGCAACATATTTGATAATTTAAGCAATAAAGTTATACCTTTAAAGGTAGATTTCTCATATCTTGTAGTTTAGTGTTTCCGTAGAATATATGTTAAATGGTTAATGCTAAAATTGTAAAGTTTTTGATTTTATTTAGTATAAAATAAGTTAATTTATTTATGAAATAACATTTTTCGTTTTTATAAAAGAATTTTCATAAAAATATTATTACAAAAAAAAAAAAAAAATACTTAGATAAAATAAAACTATCTATTTAAACATGTGTACATAAGTGCATTTATTTAAAAAATCATATTAACAGTTTTCAAAATTACAAACATAAAAATTTTTGTATGAAATAAATAATTTAAAATACAATTTTTATACACATACTTTTATTTTTCAAATTATAAGTATTTTTACATATAACATTTTTACATAATAGTTTTTGTGACAAAGTTTTTGTTAGCTTACAATAATTTTTAAGATTCAATCAATATTTAGTAAAACATGTGTTAATTCTGAAAGGGTCGATATTTTGCCATACTTAGTTCTAATTTTATAATTTCTGATAATATCCAACCAGATCCTCGTTGATTAAATTCATCAAAACTTTTTATCATCTTATTAAAAGCCCTTTCAAGATCACTATCCAAATCGCTTGATAAAAGCGCTATTATAGTTTTTGATCTAAAATTTGGTGTAATATACTCTTCTCCAACTGATGAGGTACGACTAAGGATAACTTTCACGTTTGTGTACCATTTAAATGCTTTTTTCTCATTTAATTGAAAGTTTAAAATGTCAGTTCTTAAATTATTAAAAAATGACAATAAATCCATATCATTGTTTTTATTATCGAATGTGGTGGTTGTAAAAGTATTAAGAGCATTTTGTCTTTTAAAATGCATAGTTTTCTCCTTAAGCAGATCTCTCTCAGAATTTGTCATTCGCTTTAATGCACCTTGCGATGAGGGTTTTCGATGATTTTCTCTAGCATGGTCTAATAATTTATATTTCCGACTAAATGTTTCTGCACATTCATTACATGAATGCACTGGCAGAGGTTTTCGATGATTTCTTGTAACATGTTTCAATAATTTATATTTCTGTCTAAATGTTTCTGCACATAGATCACAGGAATGCGCTGGTAAAGGTTTTCGATGGTTTTTTCTAATATGCAGCAGCAACTGATACTTGCGATTAAAGGATTCACTACATTGCTCACATCTATATTCTATGGGTGTCTTTTCGTGAATTTTTAAATGTCTCTTTAACTCATCTGATCTGGCAAATGCTTTCTGGCATACATTGCAAATAAAAGATTTTTCATTGAGATGAATTTTTATATGGCGAGCCAAATCCCATTTTCGTTTAAATACCATACTGCAAGAAACACAACTAAAAGTTTTTGGTACTTTCTTAGAATCCAAACTTGAACATCTATATTCTATGGGTGTCTTTTCATGAATTTTTAAATGTCTCTTTAACTTATCTGATCTGGTAAATGCTTTCTGGCATACATTACAAATAAAAGATTTTTCATTCAGATGCATTTTTATATGACGAGCCAAATCCCATTTTCGTTTAAATACCATACTGCAAGAAACACAGCTAAAAGTTTTTGGTACTTTCTTAGTATCCAAGCTTGATGAAAACTCATTTGAAATAGGAATTTTTTCAGATAAATCCATCTCTCTCACTAAAAAGTAGAGTGTTATACAAATACAAGTTAATAAATTAAACGTGTGCACTCCTCAAAAATATAGCAGCAACTGATTAAAATTTCTTTGTGATAGCATTTATACTGTAGGTTTACCACCAAATTTGTAATTATCGGCGAAATCACGCCAAATATATCCTAAATTCGTATACTAGGGAAAGCAGCCAAATTTTTTATAACTCCCTATTAATCTCGCCAAATGTATATCATTTTAATGCAATCTAGTTTATTAACATGTTAAAACAAATAATTTGTGCATCACAGATTTTAAAGCTTGTAGGCTATTCGTTTGAAGTTTTTCATGGTTTTTTCCGAAACTTGTGCACTAAAATCCCCTAATTTTACAATTATTAAAAATCCATGCTTTTGATTGATTTATGCTACTCCAAAAATATCCGTATATAATCAACACTTAATTCCACAAAGTGCTTAATTTTATAATACTATTCCTTAAAAATCCCTGGTTTTGATTGGTTCATGGTACTTCTAAATATCTGTATATAAAAACACTTAATTTTATAATACTATTCATTAAAATTCCGTGTTTCTGATTGGACGAAAAAAATCACGTGACCCCGAAAGAAGCCACCATGTTCAATACTAGTGCACCTATTTCTATCTTAAATAGAGTGTATTCCTGTGGTTAAATTGTTTGAAAACTACTATCCCCCGAGAATATTTTGTTTCGCAACACAAAAAGTACTATATACGCGCATAAAATATAACTATTAAACCTTAATGTACTTCAAAATTTTTGCAATATATAAGTATTGTTCATCTAATAAGCTACATAACATCATAAAAAGTACTATATAAATTCCTAAAATATAACTAAAAGCAGCTATTAAACCTTAATATACTTCAACATTTTTGCATCATTTATAAGTATCGTTCACCTAATAAGCTACATTACATCACAAAAAGTACTATATATGCACATAAAATATAACTAAGCAGCTTTTAAACCTTAATATACTTCAACATTTTTGCATCATTTATAAGTATCGTTCACCTAATAAGCTACATTACATTACAAAAAGTACTATACATACACATAAAATATGACTAAGCAGCTATTAAACCTTAATGTGTATCAACATTTTTGCATCATTTATAACTATTGCATATCTAATAAGCTACATTACATCACAAAAGTACTAAATATGCACATAAAATATAACTAAGTAAGTAATAAACCTTAATGTATTTCAAAATTTTGCAATATTTATAACTATTGTTCCTCTAATAAGCTACATCCTAATTTCACTCAATATAATTAAGTTTGTAATATTAAATCTTAATCAATTTCGCAATGTACATATGCTTAACTTTAAAATTTCCGTTTTAATCTATTAAGATTAAAAAAATAAATAATTAAATTTTTCTATGTGTGTGCGTGCATAAACTTAAATTACATTTATAATGCGAAATATTTTTTTTTCAATCACATTTTAAAATATTACATAACTAAAATACTAAAGGATGCATAAATATACAAATACATAAATATAAGATTAATAAGTGCATGGTTTGATTTTAGCTTATGATAAGTTAAATAAAATCTACTATAACTCTGTTGCGTGGTAAAATGGTATTGGTTGATAGAAGTTAATTTATAAAATAAAGTTCTTAAATTAATATTATTAAATAAATATATCAATGAAAAAATACTTCTAGATAGGTCATTATTTTTCAAGAAGCATATTTTTAATGAATTAAATAAATGGTAACTCTGTAGTATAGTATTTTCATTTTAAGGTGAATAATTCAAAAAGTTTTTTAACTAGTTTAGTAGAACTATATAAGATAATCAAACAAAATGAGTTTATCGTAGTATTACGTAGTATCAACATGGTCGATAAGAAATAAGCTTATCACTCATTTGTTTCTTTGGAAGTGTAGAAAAGAAGCATATTTTTTAATGAATTAAATAAATGGTAACTCTGTAGTATAGTATTTTCACTTTAAGGTGCATATTTTTAAACGAAAACTACTTATCTAACAATTAAGTACATAAAAATATCTTCTTACATAATTTCTAATACAACTCATTATCTATTTAAAAGTATATAATCAAGATCTCATGTTTAAACATTTCCTGTAATGCAAAGATAAACACAAGTCTTAATCACTATTTCTACATATATCCGAAAATACACACTTACCACATTATTTAAATTGTCCTTCGCAAAATTTCTAAGACAACTCATTTAGAAGAATCTCTATTTATTTGAAATATAACTATTTTATTATAAAATGGAAGTTCAAAAAAAAAAATTATTTCCGTTTTAATCTATTAAGATTAAAAAATAAATAATTAAATTTTTCTATGTGTGTGCGTGCATAAACTTAAATTACATTTATAATGCAAAATATTTTAAAATATTACATAACTAAAATACTTAAGGATACATAAATATACAAAATATGCAAATACATGAATATAAGATTAATAAGTACATGGTTTGATTTTAGCTTATGATAAGTTAAATAAAATGTACTATAACTCTGTTGCGTGGTAAAATGTTATTGGTTGCACAAAATCTTAATTAATTTTTCTAATCCTTTATCACTATTTCTGTCTGAATATATTTTTTCTAACTCTCTACTTCAATATTATTATTATTATTATTATTATTATTTTTTTTTTTCCAAGTTTAAAATTAATTTTAAAATTGATAATTAATGTAAATTGATATCTCTATGAGCACTAAAATATACAAAATCTTAGTTAATTTTTCTAATCCTTTATTACTAAATGAAATAAATACCTCTATTTCTGCCTGAATATATTTTTTCTAACTCTCTACTTCAATAATATTAATTTTTTTTTTCTCTGTTTCAATAAATAATCGCCAGATGGCAGCACATATGGTAATATTTCAGATGAGAGAAAATTTCCTTAACTTGTAATCATTTTATTAAATTTTGTACGCATTTAAATTATACCACAATTTTTCCTTAAAAAATATTAGTGAAAACCATTCGCGAAAAATCGTATATTTTACATAATTAAAAATACTGTCTAAATATGTTCACGCAGATTAAAAAATCTGTTTGAACATACATAAGAAATTCTCTTTTGAGAATTTCACAGAAAAAAAAGTAACTCTTTAGCAGAGTTCTAAAGATTAAATAAAAAAGAAATTTAATATATGTTCACATAGAAAAAAATAAAATAAAAAATGTTTGAACATATAACAGTAGAAAAATCACATATTTCCACTTATCAAACACCCTTGAACGAAAATTTTTAATCACTCAAACATAAGAAAAAATTTCTTAATATTTTATCCCAAATTATCATTAAAATAATAATTATGCACATAAAATCTACGAAAACAATTAAAATATTAATTATGCACTAAAAATCCTCACTAATATTAATACATTCATTTCTTAAATTGAAAAATAACTTACATTTAAAATAAATTTCATCGGAAAACGGTACACTAAGTAATTAAAATTTACGCTTTCAACACATGGTGGTCGAGTGGATAACGCGGCGGGCTCGCAACCCGCAGATAGCAGGTTCGATCGTAAGTGACGGCAAAGCATCATTTTTGAAAATAAAGGAGTTCAATGCTTCCTCAATAGATGTCAGCACCACAGAAAAATAAGTTTGAGAAAAATCGATAATTAAAGTTCTCTTAAAATAATATTCCTTATCATTCAAGATAACATCCTAATTCTAACCTTCCTTATCTTTCACGACTCTCGACAGGATGCTGATAAGATAACGGCGCGACAGCACAGCCTCCCCACGCCCCGTAGCCTCCACGCCGCGTGCCGGTACCGCGGTGCCGCTGGCGCAGAACGAACATTATATATCTACTCCTGGTCAGTAAACAGTGGATTTTGTACTCCTCATATTAAACACATATATATATATATATATATATATAATGCATGCATGCAACAATTTTTCTTCTGTATGTGTTTGTATATATATATATATATATATATATAAGAAAGAAAAAATAAAATAAAATGTCTAAACATACAAGTTTGATCTTATCCGTCTTTTTAATAGAGATTTTGACATTTAAAAGCACAAATATTTATCCTATTTATCCTAAAAGGGATAGGACTCTTTAGAAAGACTCCTCTGCCCAAAGAAGGCATGTATCCTTAGACCCAGGTCCCTAGAGTAGATAACTGGTCTTAACTTAAACACCAATACCACTTTTGAAATTAGTTAATATTCAAAAGAAAATACAGTCGAACCTTGTTAACCTGTATCTAAAAGGGGATAAAAAAAATTCATGTTATCAGTAGTTCACACTGTCACTGTTTAATCTTTATATAATTAAACTAATCTTCATTTTGATGGGCATTGTTGAAATAGTTCATGTTAAAAGTAATTCACGTTAACGAGGTTCAACTGTATATAGTGAACTTTAAAGGGTTAAGTCACTTTTGACACATTTTTTGTTTCCTTTCGTCACCTTTTAAAAGTCTTTTTACACTTATATGCCTGCCTTTCCATATAAGCAAGCAAGAAATTACAGCCTAGCAGAGCCGCCTGTTGGGAGATTTACTAAAAAGTGTTATCAGGCTAAATTCTCATGAAGTTCCAACTAAATATGTAATATGCATACTAGTGCCATCTGCGTGCGATTTACTTCGAAATATAATCAGTGCCAATTCATTTGAAGATTTAACTAAATATAAAGTTTTGTGGCATTCCGCCCATTATTTAATGAGATACGGCACTCACAAAATTTTGATAATACAAGCACGATACACAGACAGACATGTATTTTTAAAAATGGTCAAATCATTTTCAAGATATTGCAAACGTGTAAATGCATCAAAAGCCAGATATAAAAAAAATTCACGAATTCAATACTTTCTTCTGAATAGAATAAAGTAATAAAAATAATTATTTTTATCATTATCACAATTTCAAATAGAAAGCAAACTATATTCTTGCCAGTTTATTTTATGTTTGAGATAATCTTAAAGAATTATTTCTTATAAGTTTTTAGCCTTTTCAATGTGATATTTAACTTTAAATAAGAAAGTTATTCCAGGCCGGTGTGTAATTTTACGGCAGGGAAAAAAGAAAAGGAGAAGATTATTTAACGCTAAAATGCTCCTTTTTTTTTTTTTTTTTTAAATAATGAAATAAAATAAAGATACACAAACAAAAAGCAAATTTCTCAGTATTTTTGAAGGATAAATCATGATTTGTGGTAATTATTGTACTAAATAATTATATTTTTTTTCGTACGTTTATCACTCACGGCAATAGAATTTAAGCGAATGTTTTGGGTGTCCAGTTAAAGGGACATCAATTAAAGGGACCTCATACAGTTACTTCACTTTTTCTGTCGGAGGAAGGATAGATATGGAGAGGGCGAGAGCTCGTTTAAGTATCCACTGTAACGTTTAAGTATCCACGTTTAAGTATCCACGAAGCTCCAACTGTAACCGGTTCAGCCATATTGGTGCACTCAAAACATTTACGAAAAACGTGTTGGGTAGTGCAAATTATGATCTATTTTATTAGTATTTTTCTTACGAATCAAAGTTTCATTTTAAAATTTTAGCGTATTTATAATTATATGTATAATTAATAATGCCGTCTTGTTCGGCATGGCTGTACTAATACACCATCAAAGAAAATTCCGGACTTAACACAAGCACCAATACCGTTTTTGAAATTAGTTTATTTTCAGTAAATATATATATGTAATTAAAAACGTTTTGTTTGTTTCGTTTGTTTCTGTCATCGGGCTCAGATGATGGCTCCGGATGAAGCTGAAATATATTGGCCAATTTTGAAGGATTTTTAATAAGGTAATTTAAAACGTTTTTAATTGAATTTGTAACCTTTAGTAAACTTAAATATGTATTATATATATTATATATATATTATATAATGTGTTTGATAATAATAGAAAAGAATGAGAACGAAGAATAGTTAGTCAATTAAATCACCACAGAAACATACACAGGCCAAACTAAGTAACTAGTTATCTTGATTGATTTATTGATTTAAATTGATTTAATTTATATATATATATGTGTGTGTGGATAGATAGATGGATAGAAAATTAACTAATTTAAAAAATGGTGTTGGTGCTTGGGTAAATTATTGGCCCAATTATCTACATCAGGGAGTGGGGGGGGGGGGGGGGGGAGAGGGTTGTTATTTTTTGCATTGAATATTAAAGCGCCTAGTTTTATTTCTAATTTTTTACAAAAATTTGCAATGTAAATTCTTTTATTATTATTATTAGTAGTAGTAGTAGTAGTAGTAGTAGTATTCAAACAAAATTGTTTGTTTTTATTGCATAAGAAAACAAATTGCCACAAGTAACTCATTCAAGTGCAAGGGTTTAAAACAATTGATATGAAATAAAACAATTTTTTCATATCATTATAACTAACAGGGATCAAGAAAACTATTTTAGAACAGTTTTATCAACTTCTGCATACTTGCCAACCTTTTAATAATAATAATAAAAAATAAGTACATTTTAAACAATATAGACTGAATTTATTTTAATATATAATTGACAAAAAGAAAAATATATGAATATTTACATAAGATTTTCGAAAAATAGCAATATTCTTTAAATAAATAGCCCATCTTTCAAATAAAATATTGAGATTATGTATATTAAAGAATTAATTTCAAATCCCAAAAATAGGACAAAGAAAATATCGCCTTACATTTGTAGCAGATTTTGCTTTATTAAGGAAAGAACAATTAAATTTTCTTTAAATTTCAGATAATGAGGATCAGAATTTAGTTTTTAATTTTGTTATCTTGCTGAAAATACACTCATAATGACTATGTAAATATATTTAATTACAAAGAAAAGCATTATTTAAAAAACCCAAACATTTAAAATTATTTTGAGATAATTAAAATCAATATTGCAAATTTTACACTCACATTTAATAAGCCTCACAGCATAGCAGCGCCACCTGTTGGGAAATTTACTACAAAGTGTTATCAGGATAAAATTCCACTAAGATCCAATTAAATATAAAATTTTACGAAATTATACACAACAGAAGATGAAATATAGCTTTATCTTAAATGGGAGTAATATGCATAGTAGCGCCACCTGATGGACGATTTACTCCGAAATATAATCAGTACCAATTCATATGAAGATTTAACTAAATATAAAGTTTTGTGGAATTCCACCCATTACTTAATGAGATACAGCAATCACAAATGTTGATGTCACATACATATATGCATAGTAGCGCCACCTGATGGGCGATTTACTCCGCAATATAATCAGTACTAATTCATATGAAGATTTAACTAAATATAAAGTTTTGTGACATTTTGCCCATTACTTAATGAGATACAGCACCCACAAATTTTGATAAAACATACAGGATACACAGTCAGACTTGCATTTTTAAAAATGGTCAAATCATTTTCAAGGCTTTACAAAACGTGTAAATGCATCAAAAATTTTCACGAATTCAATACTTTCTTCTTCTGAATAGAAGAAAATAATAAAAATCATTATTTTTATCATTATCACAGTTTCAAATAGAAATCAACCTATGTTCTCGCCAATTTAACATAATCTTAAAAACTATATTTCTTATAAGTTTTTAGCTTTTTCAATGTGATATTTAACTTTAAATAAGAAAGTTTTTCCAGGCCGCTGTGTTGTGTAATTTTACGGCATGAAAAAGGAAAAGGAAAAGAATTTTTAACGATGAAATGCTCCTGCTTTTTATTTCATTAGAAAAAAAATTTACAATAATCTGGTGTGTCACTCACACGACTTTCTCTTATCCTGAAATTTAATACTATAAATACAGGTTGGAGATTAAGAGGTAAGACAACGATGTTATGTAAACCTATGTTAAACAATTTAAATTAGGCTTCGGGAGAGTTTCATATGATAATTAGTTCTGTGTGAGGGGGGCTACCGCCTCCTCAACTCGCCGTTTCATTAACCCACCTACATTTAAATAGAATTTAATTTGGTTATTAAAAAACAATTCTGTTTTTAAAAAATAATTTATTAAAATAATTTAAAAAAATTATCTTTTATGATAATGCAGACAATTTCCTTATTAGAGAAGTAGTATAACACCAAATATATAAAAAAAAAGTCCATTTTATTCTCAATATTAAAATAATAATAATAATAATAATAATAATAATAGTAGTAATTTTTTTTTTTTTTTTTTGTTAAAAGTAAAAAAAAAAAAAAAATCGATAACTTTGTTTTAAATTATCGCAGATCAATGGTTCAACCATTCGTTTTAAAGGTATTGGCGAGCTCTTTTGAAAGATACCCCTCATGAAAATTTACTCCCCTCGAGGGGGACCCCCCCCCCCCCTTAGGGTGGAGGCGAGACTCCTGCACACACAATATTTTTTCCCCTGTTGACTATCTCTATTATAAAAAATATATATTCGTTTCATTTGGTTTAGTGCAGTCCATAGATGTTAAACTTACTTACTGCAATTTCCCCCATAGACGTAATGTATTTGAATACTTTTGAGAGTCCCTGTACACGAACCATTTGCTTGATCTTAACGATAAGTTTAATATAGCATCCTTATATGATACCCATTTAGAATACCAAGTTTGAACTTTCTGCCATAATTTGTTTTTGAGATATGCTGATAACAGACAGACGCACACACAGAGATACACACACAGACCATTTGCTAAAAACATGATTTTCGTATTCAGGGAACCTCAGAACATGAAAGTATAACAAAAACTCGCGTTCGAAATTTTGACCCCAAAACAATACTTATGGGTAAGAGAAAGTAAAAAAAAAAAAGATTGATACACTAAACAAAAAATATTTCTCAGTATTTTTGAAGAATAAACCGTGATTTATGCCTGTTTTTCGTACGTTTAACCCTAACGGCAATAGAATTTAAGCGAATGTTTTGGGTGCACAGTTAAAAGGACACGAGTTAAAGGGACCTGATACAGTTACTTCACTCTTTCTCCATTGAAAACCGGCTCTCGCCGTCTCCATTCTTATCCTTCCTCCGAGCTTTTTCTCCATTAAAAACCGGTTTTCGCCGACTCCATTCTTATCCTACTCCAAGAACTGAACCAAGGATTAAAGATAGGTCGTGTCTCGTGTGACTTACAGGTCGAGAACGAAGGGTTTCACGTTGGATCTCATTGATAGAAGACGTGTTTTCTGTCCGCTCCTGATTTTTGGTGCTGCCATCTAGCGGCAACATTATAATATTGAAGCTTTTCGCTTCCTGAAGCGGTTTCTAGCCGAACAGCTAGTATTATAGCTTGTTCGGTGTTATCCAATCGATTTTCTCTGGTGACATTATGATCACCATTGAGTCCGCTGCCTGCGGCGGCGCCTTACTCACCAGTAAGAACATTGATATCAGCCAATTAAACTCAGATGATGCTCTTATACTTATGACCAAGCTTAGAGCAGACTATTGTAGTCTTGAATGCCGCAGATTTAAATTGATGCGCAAAACCGATCCTACTGAGGAAGAAACTCAACTTTTGAAAACTGGAATTCCGCTTGAACGACGGAACATTTTTATGGATATGGAACAACTTAGCAAGGTGACTGGTCTTCCTATTTTTGATGTTTCGCCTCCATCCGCCCCAGTCTTAAGGCTGTACATCAGTGAAATCTCCAAAATCCTTTCTCCATGTTAATCCTATGGGAATTAAGGCCCTTCAGTTTTCTAAAAATATCTCAAAAGAAAATTGTGATTTTCGAATTTGGATTTTTGCATGCAATTCTTGAAGGTCTTTAGATTTTAGACTAGTGGGCATTTTTTTAAAAAAAGTTAATATTAATATTTAATTTAATTTCAAAACTCAAACATTATCATGAAAATTAGACAAGGCATCAAAAAACTGTTATTTACTCAGTTCTGTTTGAGATATTTGAAATTTTAATCACGAGAGAGACTAATAACTTCAATTTTTTATCTGTGCATTGATTTAAAAATATTGAATTTTTATTAAAATGAAAAAGAGGTATTTTAATAATAAAACAGACATTTTTATTTTAAAGTTGAATCTTCGTACTCCAAGATCAGTAATCAATGACTTCACAGGTGGTTGTTCCCCACTGTTAGTGCGAATTTCTCAACCTCCCCTTTCCGTTAATTACCTGTGGGTCTATTCTGGCCTGTTCGCTTCGTTATATTCCTTCGGAATTCAACGATCTTCGGAATATAACGATAATTTGGTATTCTGGGCTGTTACGATCGAAATTTTAGCGATATTTATCTTCGTTATTTTTCGAGAGCTCTAAGGCTGTCGTTGAGTGACTCTTGTATTCGTTACAATATGGCGCGCCCTTTTGGTATTATAAAGGTGTTTAATCATTCTTTTTTTTTTCTTTTTTTTAAGAAATAGTTATGATTTATGAAATAAGGAAACTTGGTTGAAGAAATGTTAGCAAAGCTTAAAATACTTAGAATGTAAACAAAAATTAATTAGTTTTTCCCACACATATCCAAATTTAAATAAAGTGAAAACGGAATAAAATACAAACTTTATTATTTTAAAATTATGAAAATTTCAACTGTATTTGAGAACCTAGTTATTTATTTAATATTATTATTATTATTATATATTTAAGTAATTGTTTTGAATGACTCTAAACGATTGCATACATAATTTAATTTTTTGATTTAATGTTTATTATTTAAATTTATGATTTAATTTAATATTTTGGGTATAGTAAATCTTCTAAACAATTTTAAAGCTTAATATTTTTTAAAAAGCAATGCATTATTCATCATATACATTTATGTAAAAAATTGAGTAATGTACTTTTCATATAAATTTACAAATAATTTTCTAGAAATTAATATACAGATTAAAACAAACTTCTATAACTATATATATATATTGGGGGGGGGGGTTAAAAAATTAAAACATTATTTAAAAACAATTCACATTTAATTTAATAAAATTAAACAAATTTTATGATATTAATATAAAACACACATTAAATATTTTTTATCACCTCAATAGACAATGACTTTATAAGTTTTAACTTCAAATATTTAAATAAAGATGTCTTTATAAATAGAGAAAAATATTTTTATGTTTTATTTACTAAATTAGAAAAAATGAATAATATAAAAACTTTCTTCTTTTAAAATTATAAAAATTTCAGCTGTAGTTGTAAATCTTTTTTTTTTTTTTCTTCTTTTTCTTTCTTTTTTTAATAATTATTTTGAATAATTCTAAACAATTGCATACTTCTATTTAATATTTTGGGCTTAGTAAATCTAAACAACTTTAAAGCTTAATATATTTTAGAAAGCAATATATTATTCATATATTTATGTAAAAAATTAAGAAACGTACTTTTCATATAAATATACAAATAATTTTCTAGAAATTGGTACATACAGTGTAAATCAAACATTTATATACTTTATAATAATATACTTTCTTTTCTTTTTTTAAAAAGAAAAGATCTAATATCATTAAAATAAATTCCCGTTTAATTTAATAAAATCGAACAAATTTTATCACATTAGTTCAAATCAATATTTAAATATTTATATCATTTCAATAGGCAATGGCTATATAAATTTTAACTTCAATTATTTAAGTAAAAATAAATTTATAAATAAAGAAAAATATTTTTATGTTTTACTCACTGAATTAGCGTTACAGTTTAATTAATTTTACTCAAATATATCAAAATATCAAATATTTCAATTGCACTTAAACAAAAAATATAGTTCAAACAAGGTGCATTGTACGTACTATATTTAAAAATTAATTTTTAGAAAAAATAATTAAAACATGAGTACATACCATGTAAATAAAATAAATCTATTAACTTGAATCTTTAGAAAGTGATACTTCCTCTTTATTTTGCCGAGTAAATAATTATATCGTGTGGCCGATTTCATTTTAACAGCCAGTCTAATATAAAAATTTACTTAGCTATTTTAAATTTCCTTCTCATCGAGACGATACAATTAAATTGAACTGGAAAACTGCTCTGCTACAACACATAAAAGAATCCACACTGTGTCTTTGCTTTTTATTTTTTTCATTTTCACAACAAACAAACAACCTATATTTAACAAAACATGGCGATCATCGTCTGCTCTCTCTTACTCGTAATCACAATAAAACAAACCACGTGCTTCGTCCTGATTGGATGAAAGAGTTAACCTCGAACGCAGTTTTCCCCCACCTCGTTTGATTATAACGTTCGTAGGGCAGAATTGCTCTACCACGGAATATCGTTATGAAAGAGATTTCGATCGAAAAAATAACGATCGCTTTGTCTTTTTAACGTACAGGCCAGAATAGACCCACTGGAGGGAAGGGTACCCTGGATTCTCTATAAATAGAAGTGTAGTGGTTATCTGTTTTGAAAACTACCAAAGTAAATGCACAAGGAATTTGTGTGTAAAACGACTTTTTTCTTTTATTTTTTTTTTTCCAAATAAATGTAAAAGTCATCTCCCCGATCTCGAATTTAATAAATTATTTTCATATAAAATTTGTAATTTTCATTTGAAAGGACATTAGATATTTTGCCACTAATGACAGTATATAAAAAAGTCAGTTACTTGAAGCATTATAATAAATATCCCAAATGTTTTAATTACATCATTATTTTATTTTAAGAGTTATGGAATAGAAATTTTTTTTGGGGGATGTCATTAACTCTTTATCAACTTTAAAGCTGATACGTATCCGCTAACTTATCACAAACCAAACTCAAATGAAAATTCCTATTTTTTTTTTTTTTTTTTTTTTTTTCCACGAAAGAGAGAGGGGGGGGGGTTCTATCTGTGTGTTCCAAAAGTTCCTGCGTATAAATATTCTGTTTTTACTAATCCATTATAAAGTAAATTAAACAGGAGCATTTATTATTGTTATAAATACATTTATACAAAGTTGATCAGTGTTTGCAAATATCTTTCTTTTTTTTTTTTTTTTTTTTTTTTTTTTGCTTTCTATTACCCATAGGGTCGAGAAAGTATTATTTTAGTGTCAAATTTTGGAACATGAGTTTTTGTTATATTTACATGTTCTGAGGTTTCCTAAATACGAAAATCATGTTTTTAAAAAACGGTCTGTGTGTCTGTCGGTGTGGATGTCTGTTATCAACATGTCTCAAGAACAAATAGTAGCAGATATTCCAAACTCGGTATTCTAAATGTGTATTATATAGGGATGCTACAGTAATTTTTCATTTGTGAATATAGGAAGAACAAAAATTTTCATAATATTGCTTGACTAATGATAAAATATACAAAGAGAAATACCGACCCTGGCCGGCTCAAGACTTTCTTAAATCAAAATGCTATTGTTCTGATAGCGAAAAAGCGTAGATAAAGGAGGGGTTGGTAACAGAAACTGTCTTCGGCGCAATCCTTGTACTTATTCTTAGGTTTAGACATTTTAGTATTACATATTAGAAGGTTTTTAATTGAAATTGACTTGGTCATCGTGTCTTCGTGTCACACTCGTAAACAAGGCGCCTTCATTTTAAAGTAAATGTAAGTAGGTAAGAAAGGAGAGTTCTGGCGCAGGCGGCGGGTGCGTTGGTGCGCAGGCAAGCCGTGCGGGTGCCGCACCACCCCCTGAGGGGTTAGACAAGTTGGTATTGACCTTGAGACATCTTCTAACTTAATAGTAAAAGATGATGAGGGTGTTAATGAGGAAATTTAAATAAAAAATTAATTAGTGATTTTTTGTAAAAAGTGACGATGGTTTTAAAGAGATGTTTTCGGTAGAATGTAAAAAGCATGCTATTGTTTGTGAGTCATTAGAAAATTAATTAGAGAGTTAATTAAGAAATTAATTAGGAAATTAATTAAGAAATTAATTAAAAAAATTAAAAATTGAGAAATAAAAAAGGAGTCGATCGAATTTAAGGATGTGGATGGGAATATACTATGAAAGAAATAGAGTGATCTGACTGGGGTTCGAAACCGACACCTTACAGTAAAAATATTTCCATAAGACAGTGGTTTTCGAGTGTGAAACCACTGACCTATGGAAATATAGTTTGATGACTGAATTTTAAGTATGAATGTGTGTGAGTGTATGTGATTTTTCTATTATATGTCTGCACAGTTCTTTTTAAACCTATGAACACTATTGTCTGAAAATTAATCAACCATAAAAATGATATCAATTACAGAATAATAATTAAAATAATAACAATTTAAGATATTGTAAAATTCACTAAATATATTATGAAAAAGACAATGTACGTAAAAATTAAGTTAAAAGATGATTAAAATCTCAAATGTATATGTGGTATTCGAACCCGACACCTGTTTGAAGTAAAGAAACTGTAGTTTACAAGTACTTTAACCACTGTTCTTTAGAAATATGCCTATGCAGATCTTTTTTAACCTAAGAATGCTATAGTTTGAACATGATATTAATTACAGTATAATAATTAAAATAAATAAATAAATAATAATAATTGAAGATCTTGTAAAATTCACTAAATATTTTTCGAAAAAAGACAATGCACGTGAAAATTAAGTTAAAAGATGTTTAAAATCTCAAATGTATAAGTGAAATTAGATTAGGATGAAGGACGAGAATTGTTTTTTTTGATAGATAACTAAAAAAGAGTGATTAAAATTTCTTATTAATTACTTAATTGAAGAAAGTTCGTTAAAAAAATACTTTTCATCATAAAGATTCTTTAATTGGGAATATCTAGTAACCATTTTAAACTGGATATATTCTTTTTCGTTATAAATAGAATAATATCTTAACACAAAATATCGACTTCGTTCGCCAATGGTGACGTCACAATGTTTTGGGGGAAAGGAGGGGACCATTCCTTAGAGCATTTTCTTAGAATTGGGTTGGGTGCGGCATTGTACATTCAATACAAGAAAGAGGAGGAAAAATTACAGATTACTCGCTGTAGCTACCTTAAGTCGTGTTTAAATTTCATTATTGTTAGACGTTTTAAAAATATAAATTCATTTTCTTTCTATCTTTAGAATAATCTTATTGATTATTTCATATACAATATGGGGATATAATAACTTTTTATAATAGACATTTTCAGTAGATTTTTACAACTTCAGAAAATCAAGTTTTTAGGAATAAATTGGAACTTTTTCGAATAATCCTTCACATATTAGACTAATGATCACTTAGTTCAATGTATTTTTAACCTATAGTTTAACCATTTTTTTTGTAACTCCCTTACACTTTTTTAGTGTAAACCCGTGAAATTTTTCTAATAAATTCAGAAATAGGGTCGTAAAAATAAGAATTTGGCATGATTTTTAATAAATTTTAGGATATATCTACAAAAATTTTAGAGTATTTGGCGATAATTCAGATTTGGTGAGAAACACCTAGTATTAATTTCGAGTGGAGTAAAATTTTGTCACATGTTAACTTATTTTTGCGGAGTGAAGACATCTGTTTTTTAACCTGAATTCAGTACTACATAATAATTATTCTTTCAAGATGGATGTCAGAATAGATATCATTTTGTTAAACGCATTTACTCATATATTCAATAGATCACACCTTCGCAATTCAGAACTAGAAATTATTAACCAGCTTAAATTTCGAATGAATGAATTTATCAATTCAGAAATTAGCAATCAACTTTATGAAAATGTTGATATGTTATCTGAGGAAAATTTTTACACCGGTTTAGATATTGCCTTAAAAGAAATGATAAAAACTGAAATTAATTGGGACAAAGTTGTAATTTACTTAGTATTTTCAAGTGAGCTTATGGCAATGCGCTTTAACAGATCTGGAGACGTTATCATACTTTGGATAAAATTTTTTAATATCTTCCAGAAGTATTTAGGTATCTGGATTATTGATAATCAGGAATGTATAAAAGTCAAAGAAGTAAAGAATTTAATTTTTCAAAGAATGTGGAGTTTTATCACTCGATCATAATATGAAAATTGTAAAAATATTATCTGCTATGTTGAATTATGTTCAGTTTAATCTGTATAAGAACAATGTTCAAGAAAAATGTATGTAATGTGAAATTGAGAGAAAATAAAAGAACTTTAAATGGGAATTTTGTTTAAGAAAAAATTATTTGAAGTAAAATTCATCTTTAAAAAATAAATAAATAAAAATAAAAATAAGTTGATCAATATAAAAAACTGAAAAATTCACTGTTTGAAAAGAAGTCTTAATAAGTTTAAGAAAATATCGTAACATATTGTATTATATTTTACATAAGAGAGTGAATCTATCATTTTTCAGAAGTTACATTATTGCAAAAAAATAGCTAATGTTAAAAATTTCTCTACCTAAAACAGTTATACTTTAGATTTAACTTTTTGGAATCTTCTTATCACTGTCATCGAACATATGTGTATAATTAAATTTTTTTACAAAGTGATATTTAATTATAAATTTTCTTTAAATTTTCTTACACTCGTTAAAATATTGTAAGTATTTTTATTTAAAGTTTTATGTTATACTAGAAATCTTCCAACATTCTTAAAATAATATAAGTTTTCGAAAAGAGTCATAATTAGAAATTACCATTTTTTTTTTCTTTAGTTTTTAACGCGATCTGGAATCGAACTTGGCACATCTCGAATGTCAACGTTTGATTTTTTGTAATTCATTCCCAACATTAGTTATCTTAAGGTATATTTCCTAAGAATTATTCAATGATCTGTGTGAAATAAAGACGTCTCAACTACATTTTTTTACTACTTTTCACTACTTTCTACCACTTCAACATAGTGAAATGCCCCGCGTCAATGCTACCTCTCACACAATTTTTTTTTACAGATAGCAAGTTTGTAAATAATGAAAGCTAACTTTGAAAAAATTCAGAGTTGAAAAATATTAATATATGTTTTATAAATACATTCTTGTTCACAGATGCATACTTAAGTTTTCTAAAGTGTATTTAAACATACTTAAAAAAATATTTTAACCAAGTATTGTAGATTACAAACATATGTATACAAACTGAAAATGTTTTTGTACAAAATATTTTAGAAATTAAGATAACTTATTCTTGAATAAAAATATAAGAAACGTATTTTTACAATAATAAGATTGAAAATGTATGATAAAATCACAAAGTTATCAGCAAAAGAGGCTTTAGGTATTCGAAAAAATCATGAAGTATGGAATTTTAATGTTACACATGTGTTAACAACACATCTTATTTTACAAAGTACTAAGTTTTTTAAAGTCATTTAGTTTGAAGTTTTTCAGACATATGCTTTTAACTGAAATTTTTGTGAATGAAAAATTTTTTACACAAAGTATTTTAGGAAAAATATCATCTCAGAAATTAACAAACTAAATTTTTAGAATAAAAATATAAGAAACTTATTTTTACTAATGATAAGAATGAAAATGTAAGGTAAAATCTCATTCTTACCAATTTAAGAGACTGCAAGTATTTGAAAAATCATGAAGTATGGAATTTTAATGTTTCACATGTGTTAATAGCGCGTCTTATTTTACAAAGTACTAAGTTTTTTAAAGTCATTTAGTTTGAACTTTTTCACACATATGCTTATAAACGAAATTTTTTGTAAATGAAAAATTTTTACACAAATTATTTTAATACAAATACTATTTCAGAAAAATTAACTTTTTCTTTTTTTAGATTGAAAATGTAAGCTAAAAGTCTAACACGTATCAAATTTAGAAGCTGCAGATGTATGATGAAATCATGAACTTGAAACTATTAACAACCTTCCTTCTTTGAAAATACTAAACCACGAGTTTCGACAAATCTATAATCAACTGTTAAAAAAACATAGATCTTAGAATATTTTTTACCCTAAAAAGTTTAACGTAAATGCTACATCCATAAAAATACAGAGTGAAAGTGTACAAATTATCTGTTTAGACATGTTGATAAAGTAGAATTTTCCACAAGATTCGAGTATTATAGCAAGGTATGGGAAAATATTTGGCTAAATTTCCACCAATATTGGCGATAGTTATAAAATTTTGGCATGAAATAAGAGAATTTGGCGTAAATTCTTAAGTAAAACTGATGAATGAAGAAAAAATTTGAATTAGTTACAATCTTTTCTCGCTGTAGGGTTGTCTAAGTTCTCATACTTAGTAGTTTTTAATCATTTTTAAAGTCCTACTTTTAGAGTGATTTTTTATACTTTGCTAAACTGAAGTACAAAATGGATAATACTTTACCGTCTGAGGAGACTCACGTTTCTGTTCAACATCCCCCTTCATCAAGTTTTGAGGATGAGAAGTTATCGAAACTTTTTACTTGTCCAACTTGCAATAAGTCATTTAAAAAAAAATCCTATCTTACTAGACATGTAAAGGTTCACAATAATAGTAAACCTAATATTTGTTACGTGTGTGAGAAAGGATTTGTTACTTTACATCGTTTAAAAAGACATATGGAAACCCGTAGAAAAATTTCGATAAGATACAAATGTGAATATTGTATTGAAAATGTCAATCGCAAGTGTGATTTATTTAAACATAAGAGATTATTTCATCAAAAAGTCTTACCTGAACATCTATGTATTATTTGTAAAGATGCTTTTAAACACAAGTATGAATTAGAAAAACACGAGGGTGCATTATCGTAAACCTGAGAATCTATGTGAGGAATGTTCTATAGCCTTTTCAACTAAACATGCTTTTTCAAACCATAAGCGAAAAAGTCATAAAAAGACTTTACATACATACTGTTGCGACGAATGTACTGATACTTTTTCAAACAAAGGACATTTTTTATAACATAAAAGAAATATGCATAAAAAATCTTCAATGCAAACAGCATGTGATGAATGCAGTGAAACTTTTCAGTGTAAGTATGAATTATTGCAACGTAAGAGAAAGAATCATCTTAAAGATTTTAACATACGTAGAAATTGTAATGAACGAAGTACTAACAATGTATTACCAACAGTTAATAATGAAAGTGAGAATCTGGACTTGTTAAATTTTTTGGATAATTTTCACACTGAATGTATGAATGGTGTTTTTGACTTACCTTCCAACAACTTTCAGAATGAAATTATAGAGTTAAAAATTTTTTTGAACAATTCGAATGTGGAATATACAAGTGAATATAATATTGATGATTTATCTACCAAAGTTGAAAATAAGGACTTAAATAATTTTAACCTGATGCAAACTGATTTACATCTAGTAAACTGTGACAATGAAAATCTAGACTTGCTAAATTTTTTGAATAACTTTAACATCGAATGTATGAATGATATCCCAACAACATAGATTTTTGTGAATTTGTTGTCTTGTATTATTGTGAATGAATTTCGAATAAAATGGTTTTAATGAAAATGGTTTTAATTCTTATTACAAAATCACCCTTTATATAATATTTTCTATTAGAATACAAACTTAAGTGTCATCTTTTTAAAATAAAAACATGCAAAAAGTTTACTTGTGTATTAGCGATATACTTTTTCACTACTGTAGTAGAATTGAGTGAGTATAAAATTTAAACACTAAGTAAAAATTATACACGATAGTAGTTTTATAAACTATCAAACTTACATCGAAGAAGAAAAAAACTTGTAAAATTGTTTTACCACTCAATTGTAAAGTAATTGTGAAAATCTTAAATGAATTTATCATATTAACAATTTTCTTGAAAAACGAACTTATAAAAATTTTAGATATAATTATGAAGTTAGTATTTTCCTAAGTATCACGATTGAATCTTACTTTGAATATGCATCATCAAAGTGTTTTGTACTTTAACTAAAATCACAATCTCTATTCTAAAGAGTGTAAAAATAATTTTTGAGTAACAACTTTTATATATAGATACTTTCACGATTATAGTTTAACTTTTTTTTTTTTTTCTTTTTTTTTTTTTTTTTTTAGAATACAGAAAATATTTTCTAAGAATTGTGAAAGATTAATTTTAGGAGTTTGTAAAATTTCTCAAATTTTTTTAAACGTTTTTGTCAAATGCTTTCCTCATGTCACATCACTTAGAAAAAATTAATTGTTTTTAGCAGAATTGCTAACACAAAACATTAAGTTAGAAAATTTATAGAAAAAACTTAAAAGATATGAAAAACCATATGTGAAGTAATAACAAAAAGTATACATACTTTCAGGTTTATACATGGTTGAACAAGCTTGAGGAGACACTAAAACCTGTTGCTGACGTCATAACCCCTATAACGTAAATTCCCCCTTACCACTACGTCACAGTTGTATAATTTAACAAAAAGTACTTATGTCTACCCACAATTCCTGTCTTGTATTATTTTACTTTGTGTATTTAATCAATTATCTGTAAAAAACTTTGTCGTTTTTATACACTTTGAAGTAAAAATTTTCTCCCTAAACATCAAATTATATTTTACAAACATGAATTGATATGTATTTGTTTTAAATATCTCTAAGTTACATTATACCAAATTATATTTTCTAATATTTAAACAATTTTCATTTTAAAAATTTACTTGTATGCATTTCTAGGTCTTTAATAAAAATCTTTATCTTTTTTTTCTCAAAGACTTCAAACTATTCGAGATGTTTGCAGCTTAAGTAAAATCCAATACTATTTGCATAACAATGTGGAATATCATATGTTAAGAAAATCTTAAATTTTGACTAAGTTACAAATCACAGTGAAAGTATTTTAAGATTACTTTACTAAAATTTACTAAGTATTATAATATTTTTCAGTTATTAAACGAAAAATTGTGTAAAATTTACTAAGTGTTTCATTAAAGAAGAGAATTACACTAAAAAGTTTTGTCAAGAAATACTAAATTCACTAAGTCACATACGTGGACGTATACATACACACATGCTTATAATTATAATCATTATGAAATATTGTTAAATATTTTTTACAATCTAAAATTAACAATTTTTAAAAAAATTTAGTTTTTTCAATATTATTTTAAGTATAAAACTTTAAATAAAAATACTTACAATATTTTAACGAGTGTAAGAAAATTTAAAGAAAATTTATAATTAAATAACACTTTGTAAAAAATTTTAATTATACACATATATTCGATGACAGTGATAAGAAGATTCCAAAAAGTTAAATCTAAAGTATAACTGTTTTAGGTAGAGAAATTTTTGACATTAGCTATTTTTTTGCAGTAAAGTAACTTCTGAAAAATGATAGATTCACTCTCTTTTGTAAAATATAATACAATATGTTACGATATTTTCTTAAACTTATTAAGACTTCTTTTCAAACAGTGAATTTTTCAGTTTTTTATATTGATCAACTTATTTTTATTTTTATTTATTTATTTTTTAAAGATGAATTTTACTTCAAATAATTTTTTCTTAAACAAAATTCCCATTTAAAGTTCTTTTATTTTCTCTCAATTTCACATTACATACATTTTTCTTGAACATTGTTCTTGAACAGATTGAACTGAACATAATTCAACATAGCAGATAATATTTTTACAATTTTCATATTATGATCGAGTGATAAAACTCCACATTCTTTGAAAAATTGATTTCTTTATTTCTTTGACTTTTATACATTCCTGATTATCAATAATCCAGTTACCTAAATACTTCTGGAAGATATTGAAAAATTTTATCCAAAGTATGAGAACGTCTCCAGATCTCTTAACGCGCTTTGCCATAAGCTCACTTGAAAATACTAAGTAAATTACAACTTTGTCCCAATTAATTTCATTTTTTATCATTTCTTTTAAGGCAATATCTAAACCGATGTAAAAATTTTCCTCAGATAACATATCAACATTTTCATAAAGTTGATTGCTAATTTCTGAATTGATAAATTCATTCATTCGAAATTTAAGCTGGTTATTAATTTCTAGTTCTGAATTGCGAAGGTGTGATCTATTGAATATATGAGTAAATGCGTTTAACAAAATGATATCTGTTCTGACATCCATCTTGAAAGAATAATTATTATGTAGTACTGAATTCAGGTTAAAAAACAGATGTCTTCACTCCGCAAAAATAAGTTAACATGTGACAAAATTTTACTCCACTCGAAATTAATACTAGGTGTTTCTCACCAAATCTG
This sequence comes from Salticus scenicus, assembly GCA_963930645.1. Classification (NCBI taxonomy): domain Eukaryota; kingdom Metazoa; phylum Arthropoda; class Arachnida; order Araneae; family Salticidae; genus Salticus; species Salticus scenicus. The sequence goes on along the minus strand of OZ005662.1, from coordinate 70,854,726 downwards.
AATTATCGCCAAATACTCTAAAATTTTTGTAGATATATCCTAAAATTTATTAAAAATCATGCCAAATTCTTATTTTTACGACCCTATTTCTGAATTTATTAGAAAAATTTCACGGGTTTACACGAAAAAAGTGTAAGGGAGTTACAGAAAAAATGGTTAAACTATAGGTTAAAAATACATTGAACTAAGTGATCATTAGTCTAATATGTGAAGGATTATTCGAAAAAGTTCCAATTTATACCTAAAAACTTGATTTTCTGAAGTTGTAAAAATCTACTGAAAATGTCTATTATAAAAAGTTATTATATCCCCATATTGTATATCAAATAATCAATAAGATTATTCTAAAGATAGAAAGAAAATGAATTTATATTTTTAAAACGTCTAATAATAATCAAATTTAAACACGACTTAAGGTAGCTACAGCGAGTAATCTGGAATTTTTCCTCTTCTTTCTTGTATTGAATGTACAATGCCGCACCCAACCCAATTCTAAGAAAATGCTCTAAGGAATGGTCCGCTCCTTTCCCCCAAAACATTGTGACGTCACCATTGGCGAACGAAGTCGATATTTTGTGTTAAGATATTATTCTATTTATAACGAAAAAGAATATATACAGTTTAAAATGGTTACTAGATATTCACAATTAAAAAATCTTTATGATGAAAAGTATTTTTTTAACGAACTTTTTTCAATTAAGTAATTAATAAGAAATTTTAATCACTCTTTTTTAGTTATCTATCAAAAAAAAACAATTCTCGTCCTTCATCCTAATCTAATTTCACTTATACATTTGAGATTTTAAACATCTTTTAACTTAATTTTCACGTGCATTGTCTTTTTTCGAAAAATATTTAGTGAATTTTACAAGATCTTCAATTATTATTTTTTATTTTTTTATTTTAATTATTATTCAGTAATTAATATCATGTTCAAACTATAGCATTCTTAGGTTAAAAAAGATCTGCATAGGCATATTTCTAAAGAACAGTGGTTAAAGTACTTGTAAACTACTGTTTCTTTACTTCAAACAGGTGTCGGGTTTGAATACCACATATACATTTGAGATTTTAATCATCTTTTAACTTAATTTTTACGTACATTGTCTTTTTCATAAAATATTTAGTGAATTTTACAATATCTTAAATTGTTATTATTTTAATTATTATTCTGTAATTGATATCATTTTTATGGTTGATTAATTTTCAGACAATAGTGTTCATAGGTTTAAAAAGAACTGTGCAGACATATAATGTTAAAATCACATACACTCACACACATTCATACTTAAAATTCAGTCATCAAACTATATTTCCATAGGTCAGTGGTTTCACGCTCGAAAACCACTGTCTTATGAAAATATTTTTACTGTAAGGTGTCGGGTTCGAACCCCAGTCAGATCACTCTATTTCTTTCATAGTATATTCCCATCCACATCCTTTAATTCGATCGACTCCTTTTTTATTTCTCAATTTTTAATTTTTTAAATTAATTTCTTAATTAATTTCCTAATTAATTTCTTAATTAACTCTCTAATTAATTTTCTAATGACTCACAAACAATAGCATGCTTTTTACATTCTACCGAAAACATCTCTTTAAAACCATCGTCACTTTTTACAAAAAATCACTAATTAATTTTTCAATTAAATTTTCTCATTAACACCCTCATCATCTTTTACGATTAAGTTAGAAGATGTCTCAAGGTCAATACCAACTTGTCTAACCCCTCAGGGGGTGGTACGGCACCCGCACGGCTTGCCTGGGCACCAACGCACCCGCCGCCTGCGCCAGAACTCTCCTATCTTACCTACTAATGTAAGCTGTGTCGCTTGTCGTTCTTTGGCTCAGTTGGTAAGAGCGTCTCGTTAATATCGCGGTGGTCGTGAGTTCGGTACCCGGAAGGTCCAGCTTGTTATTTTTTGCAGATAATTAGTAGAAAAGGTGTGAATTGATACGAGAAAAAATTTCGTTGCTTACAGTAAGAATTTTTTTTTTTTTTTTTTTTTTTTTAATTTAGATTTTGGAAAACATAAAACATTTTGGATATTTAAAAAGCACAAAACAAAAAGGTTATAAGTAAAAAATGCATAAAATGATATCTTTAGAAGGTTTATATATATGTATATATATATTATATATTACTATTATATAAATTGGATTTGTCATCGGCCAAGACGCTTCAATTATATATATGTATTTAAAAAAGAAAAATATTGTAAGCAACTCATTGTATCTCTTAATAAATCAGCCAGTTACAGCGTCATGTTGATAATGCGAGAGTCGCGTGTTCGATCCTCGCCGGACCGAGGTGTTATTTTTTGCAAATAATTAATAGAAAAAGTGTCAATTGATTAAAAAAAAAAAAAAAAAAAAAAAAAAAAAAATCGTTGTGTACACAGTATTCTTATAATTTTTCAAGAAATTTTTAAACGGCTTTTTATCTAGTTACAAAAAGCACAAAATAAAAATGTAAGTAAAAATAAATAAACAAATAAATTTTTTAGAAGCTTTTTATTAGGAACTTTTCATATGAAATTGACTTATCATCGTGTCACGCTAGTAAACAAAGTAAATATAAGCCGTTCCGATTTTGGATCCATGGCTCAGTTGGTTAGAGCGTGACTTTATTAAAGCGGTGGTCGAGAGTTCGGTCCGGCGCGTTATTTTTTGAGGATAATTAGTAGAAAAGGTATCAATTGATAAAAGAAAATTTTTTGTTGACTACACAATATCTTAAGAATTTTCAAAGAGTTTTTTTGAGAAGTTTTTTCTTTTTTTTTAGATATTAGAAAACACAAATTATTTTAGATATTCAAAAAGCTCAAAATAAAAAGTTTCAAGTACAAAATACATAAATAAATATTTTTAGAAATTTTGTATATATATTATATATTATTATATGAAGTTGAATTTGTCATCGCGTTTTCTGTCATGCTAAAAAACAAGACACTTCCACTTTAAAAAAAAAAAAAAAAAAAAAAAAAAATGTAAGCAATTTATTGTATCTCTATCTCTCAATGGTTCAGTTAGTTAGAGCGTCATGTTAATTTTTAAAATAATTAATAGAAAAGGTGTCACTTGATAAAAGGAAATATTTCGTTGTGTACACAGTGTCCTAATAATTTTTGAGGATTTTTTTAAAATAGCTTTTTATCTAGTTACTAAAAAGCACAAAATAAAAATTTAAATAAAAATAAATAATTTTTTTAGAATCTTTTTATTGAAATTGGATTTTGTTATCGCGTCTTCATGCCACGCTAATAAATAAGGCAGCTCAACTTTAAAGTAAATGTCAGCAGGCCTTATAGTCGCTTGTTGGCTCAGTTGGTTAGAGCGTCAAGTTGCTAATACGATGGTGGTGAGTTCCGTCCCCGAATAATGTTAAATTTTGCGTGTTAAATTTTGCAGATAATTAATAGAAAATGTGTCAATTGATAAAAGAAAATGTTTTATTGTCTACGCAGTATTTTGAGAATTTTGAAGAGTTGTTTTTAAGAAGCTTTTTTTTACATACTAAAAAGCATGAAATAAAAAGTTAAATATGTATATATATATATATATTCTTTTAGAAGCATTTTATTGAAATTGGATTTTTATCATCATGTCTTTGTGTCATTCTGAAAAAGAAGGCACCTCCACTTTAATGTAAATTAAAACAACCTTTTCCGTCACTCGTTAGCACATTTGGTTAGAGCATCATGGTGATAACGTGATGCTCGTGGGTTCGATCCTCGCAAGCCGATGTGTTATTTATTTTTTTTGCAGATAATTAATAGAAATAATGTCAATTGATAAAAGAAAATGTTTCATTGTCTACACAGTGTCCTAAGGAATTTTGATAGTTTTTTTTAAAAAGCTTGTTTTTTGAGTTTCTAATCGCACAAAATAAAAATTTCAGTAAAAATATAAATATAAATAAATAAATGAATAAACAAAAATATAAATAAATGAGTAAATAAATAAAAATAACACTGATTATTATTATTATTATTATTATTATTATTGTGGAGCCCTAAAAAGCCTAAAATAAAAATTTATTCTTGCAGAGACATACTATAAAGTCAAAAAAGTTTCAACAACAAGAAAATTTTAAAGAAAAATATAGCTATTTCGCTTTTGCTAAACATGAAAAATTTTAAATATTCTAAATATTTTAAAAAGCCTCCGAGTACAATATTCCTTTTGTATACGTATTTGTTAGATTTTTCTAGAATGTTCTATTATTTTTCTTCACAGTTCTTAGACTTTTGGTTTGAGCGTCATGCTGATAACGCGATGGTCCCGATTTCGATGCTCGAAAGACGATATAGAACTTTTATTGCAGATAAATAATCGGAAAAAAAAAAAAAAAAAAAATTGTCAATTGATGAAAGAAAATCTTCCGTTGTCTAGAAAATATCCTAAGAAATTTTAATTGGTTTTTTTAAGAAGCTTTTTTGTTTTTTGTAACTAAAAAGCACAAAATAAAATTTAAGTAAAAAATCATTTTTTAATGTTAGAAGCGTTTTATTGTGAAGCTCTAAAAAGCATAAAATAAAATTTATTCTGGCAAAGACGCTACAAAGAAATGAAAGTTTCAACACTAAGAAAATTTTAGAGAAAAAATATAACTACTTTCCTTTTGCACGAGATGAAATTTTTTTAATGTTCGAAATATTTAAAAAAGCTTTCGAGACATTTGAAATTTCCGACCTAATGAATGATTATACAAAAACTAATAGCTAAGAATATTGATCTCGAAAGCTTTTTAAAATATTTCGAACATTAAAAAAATTTCATCTCTTGCAAAAGGAAAGTAGTTATATTTTTTCTCTAAAATTTTCTTAGTGTTGAAACTTTCATTTCTTTGTAGCGTCTTTGCCAGAATAAATTTTATTTTATGCTTTTTAGGGCTTCACAATAAAAAGCTTCTAACATTAATAAATGATTTTTTACTTAAATTTTATTTTAAATACGTTTTCAGTTGGATTCCCTTTATTTTTAAAGAGGCGGCAACTAATAGATCACCCCACGCAACATCTAACTGTCAATTTTTAGCATGGGGGATATTACTTGATATTTTTTTTTGAGCTCGGGCGAATGGTTCGTTTACAATGTCACATGAGTTCAAATGCGTAACAATAATACTGAAAAATCATGACAAAAATGGAAAATATATTTTACAAAGGTTCTGCTTTTTTTTCCCCCAATATTGCTATAACTTGGTAAATTTCAAAGCAGATATAATTTAGTACATTCAGTTTCATTTAATAAATTTTATTTTAGATTATTTTACATTAATATCTTTAGAAATTACATAAAAAGAAAAAGTATGATCTCTTTTGAACACTTGAAAATGTGAGCCCTGTTATTCTATATTTATAAAAGAAATTTATCAAACTTGTAAATTTTGTTAACTGTTTTATTTATCATGTATTATTAACATCGTTCATGTTTTTGTATTGTAATATTATATGTAATTTATCAAGCTTATAAATATTGTTAACTGTTTTATTTATCATATACCGTAACATTGTTCATGTATTGTTAGTATTTATCATGTTTTGTTTGTCATGTATTATTAACATAAAATTTTCTGTTCGTTTATGAAATGTAAATTTTGAATTTGACAGGTAATTTTTTTTTTTTTTTTTTTTTTTTACTTTGAAACTTTTATTGCTTTATTTTACAATAAATTTTCACAGCTTTGTTGCAGTTCTAAATGGTTTTCTGTTGTCTGAATTGTAATATTGACGCAAGATATAATTATAAGTTTGCTGTCTTATTTATTAATTTAAATTGATCTTTAAATTTAGTTAGCATTCATAATAATTAAGTTTATTAATACTTTTTATTATACGATTGATAATCAAGTAATTTAATTTTACTTTTTATTAATTGAAAGCGCAAGAAAAAATATACTACTTGGTCTCGCTGATACATAGTTCCAAAACTAAAATTTTCATAAGATACTGAATTTTAGCCATCGGTGAAATTGTAGTTCTTCAATAGCGGCATGATCTGTTGTCCAATAAACACCCAAATTGAAGTGACCGGGTAAGGTGCTGCTGAAAGGTTTGCGGAAAGCTCGCTTCCAATATGTCACTCCCAAACATTTTTTTCGACTTTTCGCCCTCTCTAAAATTAAGAAATAATTAAAAAAATACAGTTTTTCACTGCTAAACGTTGTCCCATCATTCATTTATCCTTTTAATTTCGGAGGGGGGGGGGGGGGGGGATGAATAGGAAGACAGTTTTCTATTGAATAAATTATGGGTCAGAGTTTTATCACTATGAATTAAATAAAATTTTAAGTGTATAATAAATTTATTTAGATGAGTAATCCTTTTTATACGTGTATAAATTGAAATGATAAAATACACACAACACAGTACTCTTCAAGTTAAAATCTCAAGTCAAAAGGTTTAATTTAAAAGTTTACAATATAAAAATATAAAAACATGATAGAGTTTCATCCTAGCATTATTGCTCATGGACTTCTTCAGGTCTAGTTACTAGACGTAACGAGTGTACTAACGTGTGAAGTACTGTGTTGTGTGCATTTTATCATTTCAATAAATTTATTTCTTTATATTATATATATATATATTTATATAAAATTTAAAATAAATAAAATTTATTTTTTATTAATAAATAAATAAAAGATTTCTCTTAATTATTTATTTATTAATAAATAAGCAAATAAGATTAGAGAGCTACACAGTGGCGTATGCAAGGGGGGGGGGGGGGGGTTGGGGGTTGAACCCCCCCCCCCCCATCCTTGACAAAATGTATGATAAGAAAAATTAGGCTGTTCCTTACATTTTTTTTTCACATTTCAGGCGCAAAAAATGTATGGCAAGCGTAGAATATTTTTTTCTACGAAGTGGTTTAAAATTATGACTAACTTTTTTTTTCATTACTCTGTGATAAACACTCCTGAAAATAGCTAAACCACTTCATTTGCGCGGCACGAAACATGTTTCCCCTGAAAACAATTCTCTGAAAGGATTTCACCTTTACGAGTTCATACTCAAGAACAAGAGGGGTCGACCATATGGGGAAGGGGTGACCATTGAAGTAGTGACCTTGAAGGAGTGACCCAAACAATACCCCAACAGTAGAAGACATTTTAAAGGAACTAGTGAAAACTTCTCGTCGATTCGACTTCGCTCTGTAAATAAGAAAATTCAATGAAATATTTTGTGTAAGTATGTATTGAATTTTATGTTTTGTGTAGCAGTTTCTACAGGCTCTACGTTATTCGTCGCTAATTAAAGATTTTTTAGTTTGATTTTCTAATTGGTGAGTTTGTTTTACTGTTTTTCCTTTTCTTACTCTTATTTTCGGCAAGTAATTATGATATTTTAAAAGATTGTTAAACTTAATTAAAAATAAACTTAATTAAACCTAATAAAACTTAAATAAGTTTTATTATACTTAATTAAACCTAATTAAACTTAATTAAAAATTCGGAAGGACGAACCCCCCCCTTGGAAAAATCCTGGATACGCCACTGGAGCTACAACACTTTTTCCAAATATATCGACTCATTTTTATCAAAATTGTAAATATTTATTTTAAAAAATAAAGCAAATTCATTAAAAATTTTAAGAAGATTAGAAATAGAGCTTTAACAATTTATTTTTTATAGCTCATTAGACTTATTTATCTAAATTTTTAAGCATTTTTCTTTCTTTCTTTCTTTTTTTTTTTCTTTCTTTTTTCTTTTTTTTTTTTTAATTATATTTATTGTATATATGATTATTTGAATAATAATTACTGTCACTGTTTTTTAAGAATAAATAAATAAGAAGAAAATACATTTAAAATAAAAAAAAATCTCCGATTTTTTATTTTTCTATTTTTTATTTATTTATTTATTATTATTATTATTTTTTTTTCAAATATTGCAAAATTTGTCAACAAGTGAAAGTTTAAATTTTATCAATAAAATCAAGTAAATTTTCCGGCTTAAAAATCACCCTCATAACTAATATAGAACCTAATATAAGCATTGAATCGACAGTATAAATTTTATTAAAAAAAAAAAAAAAAAAAAAAAAAAAAAAAAAAAAAAAGGTATTCATTAAATATGATGTATTTCAATTTGACATTGAGAATATAAGGATTCCTATAGTATTTATCAGCTTTTGTGTTGTATTATGCACATTGATATTCAGTGAAAGGCAAAGCAGCGAATAGGCGGGTAAAGTCCAGCAGGTGTTCATAAGCGAAGCAAGTCGGGGGTTGATGAATCGAGCGGACAGAACCCCCTAGTTTTTGAAATAAATGCTGATAAAATTAGTTACAACTTTAAATAAAACTAACTTTTATATATACAAATTTATGAATGCTTAAAAATTATTATTATTATTTTAGAAAAAAACGTAATTATTTTTTAATTAATGCTAGAAACATTAAGTAATTAAGTAAGAAATTACGTTGCTTTATTATTTAAATTATTATTAAATGTGTATTAATATTATAATAAAAATGTATATTTATTATCATATATTCACTAATGTATAATGTTAAAATGTATATTTATACAGGAATATCAAATTTTGAAAAGTGACAGCAACATTTTTGTTCTTGGTAGCTAATGAGTTGTTAAAAAAGTACACAAGTCTACATGTAAAATTTTGACTTAATAATTTTGTCCGATCTTAATGTTAATTTTGTGTGTTGAAACCGATACTAAGACCAGTTTTTCTCTATCACGTAAAGATTTTTACCAATACAGGATGTCTACCGATACAATTTCTTCCGAGACTCCTGTAATTTTTGTGCGGTACTAAAACTATTTTATAATTTTTACACATACAACTCAAAAATGAATCACTGGAAATAAATCGTACACGCACACACACACACATATACATATATATATCATCATCATCAATTTCAGCCTTTATCAATCCACTGCAGAATGAAGGCCTCTCCTAGGACATTCCAAATTGCCCTGTTTTCTGCAATTCTTCTCCATTCTGCACTTCCAAATTTCAGAATTTCATCTCTTCTACGACAAAGGGGTCTCTTCTTTGGTATAACACAACATATATTATTTACAGATATATATTAACTTTAACTATTTTCAATTTGGAAAAAAAAAAAAAAATAAATAAATAAATAATTATGGGAGCAATATATACCTTTTACGATTCTATATTGAATAAAGTAGGTTTTTTTCCATAAATTATCTGTACTGTTTCAACTACATTAAAATATAGTTTGAATTTCAATATTTTAATCACTTTCAGAAAAAAACAGAGTAGTCTATCTCACTATATTTAATGTTTCGTAAGTGAAAAGAGAAAATTTTATGACTTTGAATACAAATTCAAATATTCGAAAGGTTCAAAAATTTTTCAGAAAAACTCAATGGAAGAAGGAAGGTGAGAGATTCAGACTTCCCTGTATGTAACATAATAAAAACTGGTCATTGACAGACGCTAATGCGGATCGGATGTCTTGGGATTAGCGCTAATCGTTTTCTAGCACCTATGACAGTTCAAGGCTAAACGGGACTTTTTCCCTCGAAAAGCGAACACGACATTCTTGTTTACTGATGTCCCAGCGTGCCAGCCCAGACGGGACGTCTTGCTCGAAGGATAAGGTGGCGCCCTCTGTTTCAGCGGGGGGTAGTCAATCCTCTTCCCAGAGCAAACGTGCCCGTGAGAGCGAGGTTGACTCAGTAGAGTCCAACGGTTTCAAGACTGTTTCCCGAAAAATTAAGAGAAATAATATAGATTCAACATCACAAAACCTTGATAGGGATCAAACCCAATTTAATATGGAGGTCGAAACGGCTAATAATAATCAAAATGCTGTCAGGAAAATTATTCCCCCCCCCCCCCCCCCATTCTTTATTAATCCACCCAATGATTGGCAAATGTTATTATGCCAACTACGCCAAATAGACTTAAATTTAAAATCCAAAATGGCAGGTAAATTTCTCAAAATAACAGTAAGTGATGAGGACTGTTTTCGCAATATTCAGAGATACTTAAACCAAGAGAAAGTGCAGTTTAGAACCTTCATCTTGGACAGCGAGAAGCCTATCAAGGCGGTCATTAGAGGATTACCTCTCCATACAAAAATAGAGCAAATTCGCAGCGCCCTTGAAGTTGAATATGACTTTGAGCAGGTTGCTGTTACTCAACTCTACAGGGGCCCAGTAACCAAAAAATATTACATGCCCCTCTTTCAAATCTCCATACCAAAGTCCAAATTATCGGACAATATCTTTAATGTTAAAGAGCTAATGGGAACCACGGTTTCTGTTGAAGAGTATCGAGGCAGGAAAGGCCCTACGCAGTGTTACAACTGTCAGGGTTTTTTTAACTCCGCCGCCGCCTGTGCCCTACCCCCGAAATGCGTTAAGTGTGCCGGAGATCATAGGACACAGGGCTGCAATAAGGATTTCAATGAGCCCTGCAGGTGTGTACGCTGTGGGGGTGACTAGTTGCCCGAAGTTCCCACGGACCAACCAAATCGGGAAAAATAAGAAAAACAAAAATAGACAGACCGATAGAGGTCCTAAACGCACTTTCTCTTCCAGGAAGGTTGACACTGCCCAAACATTCTCGGGCGTTGCCCAAGGTCATAGCGAGGCCGCTGACCACCAAATTATGAAAAAATATTAATACCACTTCTGCTCCTAAAGTGTCGGTCCCTAGTAAGGATGCTGGTTCGGCCACCGACTTCATCCGAATGTTAATGGCATTCCAAACCAGTTATGATGCCGACTTAGTTTTCAATGCATTTACGAATGCACTTTTGGCGCTCCGTAAAGCATCTACGGATGTCGACCGGATACACGTACTGTGGAGTCAAATCCGCAGTATGGCTTAACTTTTGTTCACCTCCCTTCATCATGTAAAATTTTCTTTTGGCTGTCATGTTCCCGTCTACCAGGAACTTGAACTCTTTCTCCATTGGTATATTTAAGGGGAAATATCGACAGCGCCCTCTGGATTCAGTCGTAAATATTCTGCTGTGGGCGGGGATGGCAGAATGACAAATTGTAGTTTCCCCGCGGGGTGTCATGTCAGGGAAAGAAAAATACAAAAAATATCTCAGGGGACTGACCAAATGAAAGATAAGATTGCAGATGTGTAGAAATTCACGTATTCACGAAAGTCTGTGAGTTCAGTTTTACGCGCAAAATACACAATTTCCTACATTTAATAAACACATAGTTCAAACACGAATACTTTTGGGAAATATCGCTTCCAAAGTTAATTATAAAATAACAATAAAAAGAGAAAAGAGATTGATTCACTTTTAATTGATTTCACTTTTTAAAGTTCTTCTCCTGACTTTTAAAAATTCATTTATTTATGTATTATTATTATTATTACTATTGCGGTTTTATTAATATGGTTAAATTAATCAGGTCCATTTGAAATTATACTTCAATTTGAAAACATAGCGTGTAATAAATAATTTGTTTGATGTTCAAAGATATAATGAGAAATAATAATAATAATAATAATCTCATAATAATAAAAATAAATAAATAAATAAAAATCCTTAACAATTTTTTGAAAAAAGTGTTAAGGTTTTTTTTTTTTTTTTTTTTTTGTAGATTTTTACCCACTAAAACCAGAAGGGGAGAGTAAGGAGGAATGGGAAAGTTTTAACAAAAATATTTTTTACAAATTTACTTTTACTGGTACAACACTGTAAGTTTCAGATAAACAAATTGAAACATTTTAACACCTTTTAAAAATATAAATTTGATGGTAATTATTAAAATATTAATTTTATAAGCCAATTAACATAGTCATAAAAATGTCCCGCCCCTTCCTTATATGAGGGACGGATGGGGCATGTTTATAAACTTAAAATAAATACATAATATACAGACATACTATAAAACATGAGGAAAACAGTGGGTCACAATATATGTAAGGTTAATTAATTACTAGTAACATCTATTTTATCCACCATTAGAGTATAATGTACCACGTAAATAAAAATTTTCAAATGCTCGATTAGTTCATCTTTTTTTTTACTTCTAGCAGAGAAAGTATTGTTTTTTAGTTCAAATATTCATCAAAAACAAATATCACCAAGAAATTCTAACTCTAATTGGTGAATGTAATTTCTTTTGTATATTTTACCATGTCCAGGAAAACTGCCCAGGAACGAAAATTAATTCTCATAGATACTATATGGTAAATAAAGTATTTTTAAAATATAAAAGGGTAAACAAAACTCGTGTAAGTGCGACACCAATTATTTTTCATGATTTTGAATTTGTTTCGTGCATTTTCTCTTTCTATTATTCAATCATGTGCCTCTTGATAATCTCTGTTTAAGGGTTATCAGAATCTTCATTCTTTTTCCTTTTCTTACGTGTTCCATCCCTCCCTGAACTGCTCTGTTCCACCCACCCCCCCCTTTTCATTATATATATATATATATATATATATATATATATATATATATAATATATTATTAGACACAAGCTACTTTTAGATTTAATTTAGCTATTAATTTATAAAAGTTTTATATTTGGTATATAAAATAGGAAAAGTAATTATGCTAACATCAGTGAATGACGGTGAAAACTTGACTTGAAAATTAAACAATTATTTACTTTAGGTTCTATAAAATAGTTTTTCCGTTACATAAACTTACAGAATTCTCCAACTAAAATGATACATAGCAACAAATATGGGGCTGTAGTTACTTCAACTGGTGGAAGTGTCAGAAATTAAAAATTATATTTATTTTAAGATTAATTTTAGGTGTCCCATCTTTCCCAATGTCCCATCCCTCCCGACTCTCCCCTACAACAGAAAAAAAAAAAAAAAAATGCATTGCATCTACGCCCCCCCCCCCTCCCCTTTCTTTCTTTCTTTTTTTTTAATTTTTATATTCCACAGAAGAAATTATTGGATTCGTAAAAATTTTCGACTTCTAGTTTTGATGGATTTATATGTTCAGAGAGATCCAGAACACGATTTGAACATTTTTTGAAAATGTCTGTTTATATCGGTGAGTTAAAAAATTTTGTGACGACTGTACCTCAAGATGTAATGCACCGAATTGTATATAAATTTATATGTAGATGCACTTTGATATAAATTAGTGCCTATCAACTTTTGGTGTGAGTATCTCAACAGGAGAGGCTTATATACAGCAATTTCTGCAATTTAAGGGAAGACTATATCTCAGATTCTGTAGTGTATAATCAAATAAAACTTGATATGTGAAAAGGATTCATGATTCAATTTCATTCATTTGGGGCAGTAGGTGGCGCTGCTATACTACAGTTTTATCAGAGAACGGAAAGTCTATATCTTAACTTTTATGACATATAATTATACGAAACTTGATGTATGAGGTAACCATTATAAAAATGTATTTTTTAAGATGCTATTTATGGAGAATAAAACTGTCTTTTTTTGTGTATTTAGTGTTAGTTTTCTCTAAGATAAAAATCGTCTGTATTCATCATGGTGGATAATTTTAATAAATTATATTTTTAGTTATTTACACTGCTCGGCATGAAATTTTCCTCTGGCAACATTTCAGAATAGTCTTATGTAAAATGTCCTCCTAAATCCGAATATGACGCCCATTTTCCCCTACAACCCACCGTTTTTTAGAATGGCCACTATTTTTACCATTTTTCGGTGATTTCATGACTATAAATTTGATTTTTAGAAGGGGAGAGGATTATTTTAAAAGTTAAATATCTTCTGAGCGGCTACAGAGTTGAAAAATTCTAAAACATGGGAAAAATTTTTGTGGGAATTGCCACTGAAATTGCATTACATATCTTATACTTTTTTTAATCTGCTATTAATATTATTTATTAAACTTTATATATTTTTTGTTTTTAGGTGTTAAATTAAATATTTTTCACTCTTCGAATTAAATTCATGGTCATAAAGTTGAGGGGTGGTGTATCTAGAAAACGGTGGGTGCCTGGGCAAAATGGGAGTCATATTCGTATTCAGGAGGCCATTTTACATACGAATCAATCAACAAGAATGGTATCAAATCTTTTTTTTTTTTTTTTTTTTTTCAGAGCAGTGTTATTTGCACTTAGTGAATTTGTAAAGAAATATAAAAGAAAGTGTTGTGGCGGGCACAACATAAGTTACTACTCAAATGCATACATACACACACAAAATGATATACATACATCCCCATAAAAATGCTAAAAATTGACTCAGGCAACCTCAAAACGTATAGAAACACGAAAATCTCAAAATCGAATTTTTATCATGATTACAATACTTTCTTTACAAATGTGCGTTAAAAAAAGTAGAAATCTTACGTGTAAAATGTAATAGATTCTCCTTTTACATACCTTTTTTTTTTTCTTTATGGATTTTTACAGAATATCTAATCAATATTGCTTGGGATAAAACATGTTTTGTGTACAAAACAATCTAACTTTTATAGGAAAATATAAATTTTGAAAAGAACATAACGAAAGTTATCGTAAGTAAGAAAACGCTCAGTTCCCATCGAAAAACAAATCAACAACAAATACAAAGTCGAGTTTTTTGTCAAATATAGTCATTTTAACGAATCTAAATACCTAGATGTAATTTATGGAATTTTTTGAAACTAGTATATATTATTCAAGTTCACTATCGAATGTTCCCTATTGAAAATGGAGTTTATACCTCTACTGGTTTGTGTACAGGAACACCCAAAAGTATTAGAAAGCATTGTGTTCTATGAGAGGAGTTTCTATAAATCTTAATTTAATGCCTTTACTGTATAGAAACTTTAATGAAGTTTTAGTATGTTACTCAAGTTCCTTATCGGATGTTTCCTATGTGAAATAGAGTACATTTCTAGCCTGTCTGCATACAGGGGCACTTTAAAGTACTCCAAAGCATGGTGTTCTATGATAATTATTTCTATAAACCAAATTTTAAGAATTTTACTCTGCACAAAGCTTAATGCAATTGAAATATATCCTTCGTATGTACAAGAGAGTGCCTTCTAAATAATATAGTACGATTAGCATTAGATTTACAGGGCCACACAAGAATATTCAGTTATATTAAGAGCTATTAACAAAAATTTGCTGAAATTGCACTTTCATTTACATTAATCATTTTAACACTTTCTTATAATTTTAGTGGGAATTCAATTTATGTATCTGTCTGTCCGATTGTCTACCTTTCTATCTGTTTGTCCACGGCTCTTAGCGTCGGTAAATATTTTGAGAATTTTTAAAACATGATACAATCAAGTTCACTATGGAATGTTCCCTAAATAAGATTACATTAATAGGTTCTGTACAACTCGTTTGTTTACAGGAACAAAACTACCAAAAAAAAAAAATAAAAAAAAAAAAATAAAATATGATATGATTAATTTTCAGATTTACAGGGATACACTAAAATATTCAGAGCGATTAAAAGCTGTAATTTTTAGCTAACGGCTTCTTTTTTTTTTGCGTTAAGATTTTTTAACACTTTCCAAAATGCCTAAGAGTAATTTTAAAATCAATTAGTCTATCTGTATATTTTTAGTCCTTCTGTCTGTTGTGTGATAACCTAGGCAAAGAATATCAAAAGTTATTCGATACGTACAGTTGGAAAGTGTTATTAATCAATGCATACTGCATGCTTTTTCTTTCTTGTGTTTTGTATTGTTTTGTCACCATTTTTTAACAATATTTTATTATAAGTAAATATATTAACAAATTGCCATTTTATTTTTACTTTATTTTATAGAGCTGAGAGGCAAGAAAAAAAAAGAAAGAAAGAAAGGAAGAAAGAAAAAGAATGAAAAAAAAAAAAGCAAAATTATATAGTTATAAATCTGTTACTATAAAATATGTTTCTCTGGTGTAAAATATAAAATAATTATTATATAAAATAAAAGTAAATTTTTAATATCTAAATAGTTTAAATTTAAAGCAAATTAAATATATTAAACATATCTATACACAAACATGTTTTACTACAACACCTTCAGAGACTTATTTTCAAAAATATTCAGTTAAACACAAAAAATATTGCTCTTTTTCTATGCGACATCTGTATGTTTTCAAATTACAAATTTGACCATAATCCCCCTACCATACGACTTCAGCAGCGTGAAGGAAACTCATTATCTCACTACTCCCGCAGTGTGAAGCGATTTATCAAACTGTCAGATTAGGAACTTCGTTTTGCTGTGGGTATTTCTTTGCCAGTTTTGATGCAATTTTAATTTGTACCGATAATCAATTTAATTTCCATTTAAAAAAAAATTACTGTTTATTTTAATCAAAACTACATACATTAGAGAAAAGGTCCATGTTCTAAAAATTTTTCTATGATAATTTAAACAATATTTACTATACGATTAAAATGGCATATGTTATTAGATAGGCTTTTTTCGACCATTGATTAATAATTAAAAAATTACAATTAACTATATAAAAATTTTAATAAGCGAAACATCTGAGCCTTGAGTTTATCCATACAATGTAAAAAAAAAAACGAAACCAAAATATAAATAATTGTACTTGTTAGAAGGTGAAATTTATTCCCTATAGATTAACATGGGGACGAACAGTTTCGTTTTCAGGCGATGAAATAAATGAAAGCATTAACTGATAGATATTAATCTTTAAAATTTAAAAGCTAAAAACACTATTAAAAAGATGATATTTAACAGGGTTATTTAATTATAACGTAAATCTTATCTATTTTCAGTTTAGATTACGTTCATCGTAACGTGAGCTAGCGCCATCTTACGTGAAAAAAGTGAGTAACTATTAAGTAATTATATAAAAAGTACGATTTGACTTTCAATTTTTACATTATTAGTTCCCCATCATACTATAGGTATGGGGAACTTAGGTAATCGTGAAAATTTTCGACTCGGTTTTTTGACTTTTCTACACGTTTTCAGGTGTGAGGAATCCGAAAATGACAAAATTTCTATGGTGTCTGTCTGTAGGGTGTCTGTTAGTGTGTCAGTCCGTTAGTGTGTTAGTCCGTTAGTTTGTTAGTCTGTTAACACGATATCTCACACAAATGATCGCAGAGAGGTCAGATCAGTTTTAAAGTATTACTTTCGACACTGGCAAGAACCCTATTCATTTGCAACATTCGAATTTAAAAACTTCGTAAGTTATTAGAAATTTACGATTTCCTTAACATGGGAGAATAGGACAAAAATTCACTTACACGTGCATTTAATGGAAACTTTTTACTGTAAAAATGTCAGACCAGTTTTAAAATATCAGTTTTGATGCCGGAATGAACATCAGTAACTATAAATATGCTACTTTGGAAATTTCGCAAGTTGTTGGAAATTTACGAATTTTTTAACATGGCAGTGTAGAGCAAAATTTCACATAAACGTCAATTTTGAGAGATATTTTCATCGTAAAGATGTCAGACTACTTTTGAAATATTATTTAGGACACTGGCATGATTATTAATGACTATGAATTTTCCAATATAAAGATTTCTTATGTTATTGGAAATTTACGAATTTCTTAACATGGCTGAATAGAGCAAAATTTCACATAAACGTCAATTTTGAGGGATATTTTCATCGTAAAGATGTCAAACCACTTTCGAAATATTATTTAGGATACTGGCATGAACATCATAGACTACGATTTTTCCAATTTAAAAAATTCGTAAGTTATTTGGAATTTACGATTTACTTAACATGTCAGAATAAGGCAAAATTGAGCATAAATTTCCATTTTGAGGATCGTAAATACATTAGACAACTTCAAAATTACATTTATGATATTTGTTTGAACATGATTGAATACAAATATTCTAATAGGAAAATTTCGTAAATCATTCGTAATTTACAATTTTATCAACATAGCGAAATTGTAAATTTTTCATATAAATATGAATTTTGAGGATTATTGCACTGGAAATTGTAGCATGAAAACTAAACAACAGAATTGACCCTGATGAAATAAATTAATAGATTAGAATAAGATAAATATATCGAAGTGAACGGTGGATAGCCTATAAGGCGGGGATTTCATTCTGTCACTGTATCAAGCATTGGTCAAATTCATTTCTTTTAACATCTCGCACTAGAAATTTATGAGAACATAAATATGATGGGGAACTGAGCAGAGTACACCTATGCCAACTAGTTTTAATTTGTATTCTTAAGCAATCTCATCAAAAGGCCAACAAGTGATGATTAAGACATTATGATTATGTTTATTGGTGAAATATTATTTTAATTTTAAATATTATTATGTATATATGTATATATATATATATATTCTATGGGAGATTATAGAAAAAAAATCATTAAAGAATTATTTAATATAAAAATATAATTAAAAATGATTGCATTTATCAAAAATCAAAATGTTTAATGATAAAATTAATTTGTTAAATCGAACTATTTGAGCTTTTAATTGAAAAATCTATTTCTAAATACTTTTAATATAGAAATAATTGTTTCCTGAAAATAATTAAAGATTAAAAATACAATTAAAAAAATCTAGAAAACTAATTTAACTAATAAAAAATATTTTTTTAAATAATTAAATTAAATTAGTTGAGATTGTTTAGTATTATTATTTAGCTTTTAATATTAAAATATTTTATTTTCTATGGACGGTAATAATAATAACAAAAACTAGTTGAAAAAAATCATTCAATAAAATATTCTAATTAAAAAATAACAATTTATTTATTAAAAATGTAATTTTTTATAATTAAACTAGTTGAAATTACTTAACATTGTTTTTTGGACTTTTAATTAAAAGGCCTATTTCAGTAGACAAGCGGTTCTGCTCCTTAAACTTATAGATTGGTGTTAGTGTTGGTGTTTGGGAATAAAGACGATTGCTAGGGTCTTAGGCCTGAGGGGGAGTGCCTTCAGTGGAGGTCTTTCTAAGGGGTCCTAGGCCGTATTTACACAAGTTTCTGAGAAAAACACGGAAAACTCCAAACGGCTAGGTCGACGAGCACGATCTGGGACAGAACCCGGCACCTCACGTCTACCAGCTTTGAGCGGAGAACCGCTCGGCCGCTGGTGGACTCTGATAGATTGGAATTGCGGATTCGATCCAAGGTCCCGCTTGTCAACCTAGATATTCGTAATTTTCCACGGTTTTCTCTGAAAATCGCGTACATACAGGCCAGGGCTCCTTAGAAAGAACTCTGATGAAAGACATTTCACCCAGGCTTAGGACCCGTTTGTTGTCTATGGGCTTTAACACTTAAACCACAACCACCAAAATATTTTTTATTAAAAACCTTTTTTTTAAATGTAAATCATTTATATAAAAAGCATTAATCAAAAAATAATTTAATAATAATTCTAATTAAAAAATTAATATATACACATGTATATATATATACATTAAATTAAGTTAGTTGAGATTGCTTAATAGTATTGTTTGAGCTCTAAAAGGAAAAATCTAATTCAAAACGCTCTTAGACATAAAAAATATTTTTTTCTGCAATTGATTATAAAAATAAGGATCTGATTAAAATTATTTTATTTAAAGAAACTTTAAAAGAAAGAGCAAATTAATTATCAAAGAATTATTTATTTTTAAATACTTTAGTATTAAAAGATTTTATTTCATGTGAATAATTATGAAAAAAAAAAAAAAAAAAAAAAAAAGAAAAAATTAATTAAGGATCTATTTAAAATTATTTTATTCAAAAAATTCTAATAGAAAGGCTGAATTAATTATCTAATAACTAAATGAAATTATCAAAAATATAAATTTTAATAATTAAATTAGCTGAGACTGCTTAATACAATTGTCTCTGCTTTCAATAGTAAAAAATTTATTTTAAATCACTTTTTAATATTAAAAGATTTTTTTTTCTATGAATGGTTAGGAAAAAAAACTAGTAAAAAATTATTTAATGAAATATTCCAACTAAAAAAACTAATTTATTTATTAAAAATATAATTTATTATAATTAAGTTACTTGAAATCGCTGAGTAAAATTATTTGGACATTTAATTGATTCCACTCCATTCTTCTCTGATGCTTGGAAATTACTCACGTAACTTAGATCTTCGTTTAAATTTTGATATCCTTAGATTGTTATATGTTTAATCTCACTAATTTATTTATTTTCTTGTTTTCTTGTACAATTCTACTCACACCAGTATAGCTATATTTATTTTCTACTTTATAAAGTCTTTCTTTTCAATTTAAACGATTTTGTGTGTTGCTGCTTTGAATGCAGCACTCGTGCTTACTTTATTCGCCTGATAAAGGGTCGTGTGTTTTTTCGACCCGAAACAATTGTTGCGAGTTTATTGCATTTTATGGTGTTTATTCAAAGTTTTTAAGTAATAAGGTTATTATTAGTTCAACTGAAGATGTTACTATTAGTGACTGAAGAGTTTAAAATAGAGAGATAGTAGGATTTACAAATAATGGCATAATTATTAGGTGATTTATCAACATAAGTGATCACTAAGTCATCCTGTAGTGATCTGATAGAGTTAAGAAGTACAGATTTTTTAAATAACACCAGATTTGAAGAATTGATAAATAATGCATTTTTAATTTTTTGTAACACTAAAACTTTCCATTGAGTGAAGTAGGCAATAGGTTTAATATGAGTAATAGATATTTTATAAATAAATAAATCTAGGTCATAAGAAAACTGTTGAAAGATTTGTGGAATGCTAGTTTTAACTGGAAGTCTAAATTTGGTGCCAAATTCCATGAATTTTTTTAATTGATATTTATCAATAATATTGAGATTACCAGTGATAATGTGTCCATGGACTCTGTCAATAAATTTAGAGAAAGGAGGATCATTGCATTTACATGTTACAGTGTTAGTAAAAGAGATAGACTTAGATTTAGAATTATAATTGAATTATCTTTCTGCCAAGAGGAAGAGGATATTTGAAGGTACGAGATAGATTTAAATCTTTAATCGGAAACAAACATTCTTTGTCATTAATGGTAGACGTAATGTTAATACTATTCAAAATTTGATTTTTAAAAGTCACAATTAATTGAGTATTTGTTTTAATTTTGTTGGGCTTTTTTATTAATTTTTAAATTAAATTGTTTAATTTTGTACATTGTAATATCATAAAAAATGTCTGAAAAATGTTTATTATAGGATTGGCTTTGAAAGACATTCAGAAAATTTATTAAGGATTTCTTTTTAATTGCAAAAATAAATTTTCGAATAATGAACCAGTTATAGTTAGATAAGTAATTAGTCTGTAGATCTGAAATTAGTTTAAAAATGGCACTTTTAGAAAAGATTAAATCTGTTTTTTTACTACCTCGTTTAGTTCTAGAAGTTTTATTGTTAATTTTGTGATTGAGTTGTGTATAAATAGTCGAATAATCATGCAGAGGGTTGATGTTAGAATATGCTTTAATAGTTTTATTAAAGTATTCGGAATTTAGGCCATATGGATAAATTGTATTGTAATATTGCATAAATTTTGATTCAAGAAATAGACGTTCACTTTTATTCGTCTGAATTTTGACAATCTCTATGGTACATAAATTAAAATTATGTGATTTCAAGTGTTGTAATTCTATAGTTGATTTAGAAGGTGCAGCTGAAGATGAAAGGTTTTTTGAATCAGAGAGATGCTGATTAATACGAAGATGTAGAGGTGTGGAAGTTTCACCAATATAACTGAGTTTACAAAGACCACAACTGATTTTATAAATAACATTGTATGCCTGACAAAATGGAATCAAAGAGTGATTATTATTTAATTGTGTGCGAGAGGTCATAGGGCAAGTTTTACATCCATTAGAACCGCATGTTCTAAATTGAAGTAAAGGAGGAGGAGATGATAGGTAACAGGTTGTCGATCCAAGGATATCCTTATAAATATCCTTGTTCCGGGCACAATACTGCTGTGAAGCTAAGTATTTTTTACCAGGATCTAAAAATTTACTAAACAGAGTCATTGTAGAGGAAAAATGTTTTTGAATAATCGTAAATTCAATCAACAAGTAATATTGATAAGAATTTAGAAATCCCAAGGCAAGTAAGTATTTACATTAGTTTTATCGAAAGTGGGCTATACCAAATTCAATTACTTTATTAAATTGATTCTATATTTAAATATAACAGGGAGTAATACTTGAATTATTAAATATATAGAACTACAACAGAGTTTTTATAAACCAATGCGCAAATGCAGCAAAAAGGATATATAAAACTATAATAAATAAGCAAAATAACTAAAGCCAGATGAAAAATTAATCCCAAAACACATGGGGGCCTTCATCAGGGAAGCTCCCTCATGTAGGGAAAGGACTATGAGAAGTTTCTGACGAAACGCTGGAAATTTAACCAAAAAACACGTTTCTAGCCCCCAACTTCTCACAGCAAGACCATACAGCAAACGAATTTAATTAATTTTGGGATTAATTTTTTATTAATTAAATTCGTTTGCTGTATGGTCTTGCTTCCATCTGTGATAAGTTGGGGGCTAGAAATGTGTTTTTTGGTTAAATTACCAGCGTTTCGTCAGAAACTTCTTCCTTTCCCTACATGGGGGAGCTCCCCTGATGATGGCCCCATGTGTTTTGGGATTAATTTTTCATCTGGCTTTATTTATTTTGCTTATTTATACATAAATATATATATTTTGTACTATTTTCTATTTAAAGTGATAAGATTTTTCCATTTCTATATTTTCTATTTAAAGTGATATTACAAGTGAAATTTATTTTACGTTATTTATACAGATGATAATTCAAACTTAAACAAAGTCATATTTGAACAAGTGTTACTTCTATGCCTCAAATTTGTTTTTAAATTAATTTTTGTATAAAATATACAAACATTTCACAAGAGAAATGAAAAATATGAAAAACTATACTGATTCAAGTTAGGTGCGTATCACGCAAAATGTAGCACTGCTATGCTGCAGTTTAATCCTGTTTCTGCGAAGACGATATCTTAGCTTTTGTGTTACATAAATGCACCAAATTTGGTGTGTTAAACTTCGCACACCAAATATGCTTATTTAATTTCGGCCTATATACGATTGGTGGCACTGCTATTACCTTTCGCGATTTTCTAAATGGATATATCTCAACATCTATTGGGGGAAAAGTGCATGAAATTTCATATATAAAATATTATAAATATAATAATATTAATATAAAATATTAATATAATTATAAATTTTAATATTTTAATATATAAAATATTAAAAATTATTATATTAATAATTTTATATTAATATAATCTATATCATTATATAAAGCGCAAAAAATTGTTTGTTTGTGGAGGGTAATCTCTGAAACTACTGAACCGATTTAAAAACTTCTTTCACTGTCCGAAAGCTACAGTATGCCATATTGTTATAGGCTATATTTAATTTTGATAAAATAAATTTTAGTTTAAAATCTGAGCATTTTAATTAAAATCCCCATAGAAGCCGTAATAGAAATGGAAATAATGAAATATTAAAAAAATTAGCTGCTGCCAACATAAAAGAAACATTTACATATTCATTTCGTTTTTAAAATATCTTGACGTGAAAAGAAAAGAAATATATTTGCACGTGCATTAAATTGAAATTCATATAAAGCTTTTTTAATTGTTAAACTTACACGTTAAATCTGACGTCATTATAGAATTAAAAGTGTTTATTTTTCTAATATCTAAGCATCAATGTTTAAACCATGGAGTCTTTATTACTCCGTGGTTTAAACTGATGTGTGTAAACGAAACAGAGCATTTCCTCGTGACGTCTGGTGGTTGGCAAAAAAGCGCGCTCGACTTTCCCGCGCAATTTACTATATTGGTGATCCTCCATCGCTATGCTTTTCCCAAGCCTTTTTGCCAACCACTCATAAAAGTTGAGATGTTTGTTTACAAACAAGGAACTGCCCTATTGGAATTTAAAAATAAATAAATAAATAAAATAAAATAAAATAAGAAATTCTATTTTATAATATTATTTATTTTAATTTATAATTGGTGCCAAAAAGATTTACGAATTAATTTATTTTTAGACATATAATAAAATATATTTTCACGCGAACAATAATATAAAAAGTGAACTGGATTTTTTGTAAAAGAATAATAAAGATCGAGGAAAATTATTTTCCCATTTTAATCCCCATATTTGGATATAGATATGTATTAGTTATCATGTGCATCCGTTAGATTAAATTGTTTTTGTTGTAAAATTGATAAAATTGGAATTTTAAATTTCAAAACTCTAGAAAAAAAAATGGCAAATTTCCATATTCGATTGAAAACATAAACATTTCATTTCAAAGGATGATATTTACACAATAAACATACAACTAATAAACTAATTAAAAGGGAAAGGATAAATATTCTATCATAATTTGAAGTCAAATTTGTTTTCAAATGTCTAAATAAAGTATCTGATATAATATGCTAATATGTTGCAGCGGAATAGATTTGATATCCGTCATCCTTGGCAGAAAAAAAAAATATCGCCAAATTATCTGGCGAATATAATTTAATTCCTTTCAAAAATCATGGATATTTTAAAAACTTACATTAAGAGTGTAACGAATAATATGAAACAATATTTCGTACAATACATATTACGAAAATATACATCTGGCATGTATATTTTCGTATTACGTTTTTGATCGCCAAATACAAAAAACGCCAAGGGTGACAGTTTTGAAATTTAAAATTTTGTCAATTTGACAGCAAAATAACTCAATCTAACGCATGCATACAATAACTAATACATATCTATACCCAAATATGAGGATTAAAATCGGGAAATAATTCTTCTAGAATTTTAATTAAAAAAAAAAAAAAAATCCAATGAGCGATTAACATGGAAAATCTTTTTCTTGCATCCACGGGCGGTCAGTGATGTCATACTTCGCTTGCGTATTGAGATGTTTAAATTTATTTGGCGACTATTTTTAGCAACTAACAGTTATGGCAAGTAGCTCAATATACATAGCGCATACAGCCATTACTGAAATGTAAATAGCATTTAATTATTTGAGTTACAATACATTATGTTGACTGGAAACCTATTTAATATACCTATGCTCTATAGCTATACTAATATAAAAAAAAAGAAAGGTTTATATGCATATGTAGAGAACGATCGCTAGAACTAAAAAGCCGATTGCTTTTTTTTTTTTTTTTCCTTTCAATAATCAAAAGTTACACTGTCTCTCTCTAAGTGCTAGAAGCTATAATAAATTTTGGTAAAATAAATTTTTAATTAAAATTTTCAATATTTTAATTGTAAACAAAGCATAGATTTGATATCTATCGTCATTGGCGATTTTTGTATTTGGCGATCGAAAACGTAATACGAAAATCTGTATATTATCGTAGTAAATACGAGATGTATGTGTTTACTTCAATTACCCTACTACCGTAGGTAGTGGAGGTATTGTATAGGTTTTGGCAATTGGTCAGTGTGTGTGTATATGTGCACGTGTGTGTGTAATCTTCTGGCTGTCATATCTCCAAAACTAATAAAAATAGAACTACTAAACTTCACAAGTGATTCAAGTCTGGTGTACAGATAAATTTTCCAAATTTTCGCGAAAATTGAAAAACCGGAATTGGGTCATCGAAAACCAGAAATGGGACCCTAAGCCCATATTCAAAAACACCTCTAATGATTTTCTTCAAAGTTGCTATATAAATAATATATTAGATGCCCTTTCGATTGAAAAGTTGCTTAGTTCAGGAAAATTGATAGGCGTCCTCTATAAACAGCTCAATTTCAGACTTCGCAAGTGCGTTCCTTTAAAAACGCATGTACGGATTTTTTTCAAACTCGCCATGTTAACTTCCTATTAAATATCCTTTTGTATGTAATTATTGTTTTTAGGTCAATAATTGAGTATGTTAAGTTTTGGTAAAAGTTGGTATCTCAAAAACGGCTCTAACGTATTCTTGAAAATTTTTTCTTTAATCCAATTTAGATAACCTTTCTTAAGTATTACGTGCTTATTACAGGAATATTAACGGTCATCCTGATTAGGTAGTTCAGTTTTAGATCTCGGAAATTCGTGTTTAAAAAAATAACTATCTATTTTTTTCCCCTTATTTTTTAACTCGCTATGCAAACTCTGTTGTATGTGTCTTTATACGTGTATCAAGTTTCTCTTACTCGAAAATCTCAAAAAATGCAAGTAATATCTCCAAAAAATTGTATATATTACGTGTAATAGTGGGTAATGGAAGTCGTGTGGTTGTTTCACACCAGATTCTGTAATAGGATATATTGTACGAATATTGTTTCATATTATTGATTTCTCCTTTAACACACATTATTAGAATAATAATCAATTATGGAAAAAATTAAATATATTTGCGAAATGAAAAAATAAATAATAATTAAAGCTATTATGACGTCAATTTTATCAAAAACATTTTCATGTCATAGGTTTATTTTTCAATATTTTTTATTCATGAGTAAAGAAATGTTTCTTTTTATGAAATAAATAAATAAATAAATAAATAGCATTAAGTAAAAATTGCCAACATTTAACAACTAATTAAAAAAAATAATTGTAAAACTATATTTTGACTTTCCAGTTAATAATATTGCCTGACTATAACATATAAACTGATATATTTCTTGATTTTTTACATATCAAATCCATCTTTAACTAAAATTTGTTCATCAGTGCGAAGCCGGACGGGTCAGCTAGTAATTAATATTAATATAAAATATTAATATAAATTTCATATAAAGAATATTAATTTAAGGTAATTCCGGGAGAGATGCCCCACTTAAGGAAAGGAAGCTATAAAATAAATTGGGTAGTAACAATGACGACGAAAATTTGTGGTAAATACGTAATAGATATTGTTTATTACTTCCAAGTAGTTTTTTTGTACCATATTGTAAATTTTCTATTAAAAAAAATAAAATTGCGGCAGCACTACATTTTGCCATCTCTCCCGAAGTTGCGGGTGAGATGCCCCACTCACATGGGAGAGATGCCCTACCTGTAAAAACATAATAAAAGGTTTTAACATTGGTCAACAGTGATCAATAGTGGTCAATGGTCCCCAAAGAGCTTGTTTTTGTATTATTATCTGTTTTTCTTCGACGACGAACTGTCCGAGAAGGAATTCCATAGTTCTTAGCAGCTTCAATGACACCAATTTCCCCTGCTTCTAGTCTCAAGAGCCTATTTAAAGAGCCTATTTCAAGAGCCTGGTCTTCTGTCCAGGTCCCACCAGCTGTTCCAGTATTTTTTCTTTTGTACACTGTAGTCATCTTTCCTGAAACAAATAAGAAGCATTGAACAACTGCATTAACAAATACAATAATATACACTTACCGGCACAATTAACCGCCCACCTACAGTTTCGTTAGCGCCCAAGATTGTTTACGTTATAGTTTAAATGTCAAAGTTCAGTCTGACATACCTGAGCGTTTTTTGCTTTCTTATCTGGATTCAATTTGCTTTTTTGTGATTTCGTTTTGAGTTGCCACTTCTAGAGATTATGCGAATTTGAATTTTATTTGATGAATTTTAATCTAAATTTATAATTTCAAAAAATATTTTTAAGTTGAAAATTTTAACGATTTACAAATATTACGCATTTTATAAAAACAATATTAGTTTTAAATTTAAACAATTAAATGACTTTTCTCCCTGTAAATGTATGTGGGGCATCTCACCCGAATATAATCTGCGGCATCTATCCTTTTAGTATGGGAGAGATGCCCCGGCAACTATCCAAAGTAAAAGACAGCAAAAATGGCGGCACAATGGCCGAAGTCGACTGATCAACTTCTTACTACAGATTTTTAAACTTATATAAAAAAAAATCCATTTTTATTAACTAGTGCTAGCCTTACAATGCAACATCACTCTTATAACAGAGTAGAAAAAACATGGTACTTACTTGAAATATTGTTGTGACAGCAGAACACAAAGAAATAAGTTCACGTATCTTCCACAGCACACCATTCAACATCTATCTGAAATAATAATCGGACTTGCAGAGCCATCTATTATTGCGTTTCGAAATTATATTAAGTGGGGCATCTCTACCGGTGGGGCAACTCACCCGGAATTACCTTATGCTGTATAAATATACCTCTCATAGACTGTAATGCCTCGTTATTATTATTATTATTATCTTAATTTCTGTACTTAAACTAATAGCACTACTTTTGACTTTTTACTTTCCGAACATATATATGTAAGGAAAGTATTGTAATCATGTCAAAAATCCGAATTTGAGAGTTTGATCTTTCTATAAATTTTGGTATCCCCTGAGTCCGTTTTCACTATTTTTACGATGATGTATGTATGTGTGTGTGTATGTGTGTGAGTGAACACGCTAGCGTCTAAACGCTTTGTTCGAATGAGCTGAAAGTTGGTACGTATATTGTAAGTCATCGTAGCACGAACCCTATTGATTTTAATAAATCTAGCACTTATAGTTTTTTTTAAAGGGAAACAAATAAAAATTCTTTATCATTATGGCTTATGGGGCCAATTTTTTAAAAGTGTAATAGCGTCTAAACGCCTCATTAATTTGAGCAAAAAATTTGTACACATGTTATGGGTCACAGTTGCACCAACTGTATAGATTTTGGTGAATTTAGCATTTACAGTTCTTTTACAGAGACACAAAGAAAAATTCCTTATCATTATGGCCTATGGGACCAAATTTTTAAAAGTGCGATAGCGTCTAAACGCCTTATTCAATTGATCTGAAAATTTATATGACTATTATAAATCGCTGTTTCACTAATTATAAGCATTTTGGTGAATCTAGCATTCATAGGTTTTTACAGGGACACATCGAAAAATTCTTTATCATTATGATCTATGGGCTCAAAGTTCAGTAGCATTAAATAAACCATCGTGTACTATATGGAGAAAAGTACTCAAACACTCTATTATGATTATATCTCTTTTGTTTATTTAACAACTCCCCCTTCTTTACTTTATCTACAAAACTGTTAATTACTTAATGTTCGGAAAGTCGTGTGGAGTCACTCCAGATTGTTTTTTTTTTTTTTTTTTTTTTTTTTTTTATATAGCGAACACAATACAGATAATTTGAATAACATAAATTAATTCTAAGTCATTTTATGAATATTAACAGAAATTAGAGCATGGACACAGACAGATTAGTCAAAAGACAGAACAATTGGAATTCAAATCACTGTTCAGCATTGTTGGAAAATCTCAAAAATAGTCCGTATAAACATAAATGCATTTGGAGCAACTTTTAATTATAGCCCTGAATGTATCTGAATACTTCTGAGCGTCCCTTTAAACCTTAATGCTAATTGTATTATATTCTATAGGAAACATTTTCTTAGGCGGGTGGCATAGGAATAATAAATGTGGGATAGAATATGCTGGCATTCTTTCGGGTCCCCTGTACACAAACTATTCGTGCTATTTACAACATTTTTCGATGGGGCACATGTCGTAGTGAGCTTGAATGAAATTTATCAGCTTGAAGAAATTCTGAAAATATTTATGGATATTAAAATACGGACAGAAAAATAAACTGAAACCATGAACACTTTTCAACGAAGTTGAAAAGTGTTAAAAAGATTCATTGCTTTTTTAAATGGGACGGAAATAGTTAAGTAAATTTAAATAAATATATAGATCCCCCCCCCCCACACACACACACACACACAACATACTAGCAAACCTGTGGGAAGCTTCCGCACTTTATTTCTTTTCTTGTTTACCTTTAAACTTTGAAACTCATAAATATTATACCAATTTTACCACCTAATTAAAATTTTAATTTACAAAAAGCTAAATTATTATTAGAACCAAATTAACACTGTTCAACAGGCAACAGTGAAACCAAAATCATTCAAAGAAAGGTTTTAAAATAAAATTCATGGTCGACGACCCAGATTTCATACTTCCAGTTTTAGTACAAGGACGCCTTTTAAATTTTTATCGGCATGTTGGCGATCACTTTTTATTTATTTATTTTGGCACAATTTTTTTTTTGTAAAAAAAAAAAAAAAAACATAATTCTTTTTTTTATTATGCTTTTTATGATTGTGTCTTTTAGTCAATTTATGATAATAATTCATATTCTGTATATAGCTTAAAAGTATTGGTAGGTTTTAAATGGTGCTTTCAGATTCTGAAGATGCAAATTTTAAAAAGACATTTTTCCATAAAAAATCTCCTCAGACAAATGTCGTCATTTTTTCCTATTAGACCATTGAGCTGAGTCCGCTTGCTTAAATATTGTCCATTTATAAATATTATTTTTTATCTTATTTTGTATTTTATTAACTACATCACTATCGTATCGTTCTGAGAAAATGTAATCGGAACTGGTCCAAGTTAGAGAAATATTATACAGATATTACCAACTGCCTCAACAATCGATGATACCAGAATTGTGAAGTCCGTTACTCTCCTTGATAACTATTATACCAAGTACCTTCTTACCCTCGGTATACTTTTAAAATCAGTTTGTAACCAGTAGTATATGTCTGCAAGCAAAAGAAGCATAGCTTAATCTAGCAGCAAAATTTCTAACTATTTTTTATTATTATTATTATTTACTTAAACCAAACATTTTACCGTAAGAAGCATTGTACAGTCGGTAACAAAAGTGTCCGAACACTAGCAAAAATTCCTATGTAAAGAAAGCACATTTCATACAGTTTTGTTAAATAAATCCTTGTCGAATTCTGTTCTTAGTCAGTCTAAGAACAGGATTCGATAAGGATTTATTTAACAAAACAGTATGAAGTGTACTTTTTTTACATAGGAATTTTTGCTAGTGTTCGGACAATTTTGTTACCGACTGTATAGTGCAAATCACACTCTCGTACGTCATTTACTTTATTTTATATTAAAGTTTAAAATTTGTCAGAGACTTTTTGCCTATTCTATATTTACATTGAGTTATACTCCAGACGCAGTTTTTTTTTTTTTTTAACAACATAAAAACCAATTTAATACCTTATATTGTAAAGAAAAAAGAAATACAAATTGCAAATAACAGGTTATGAGGAAAATTTTAACGATAATTTTAACATCGTTTGTGCAAAATGCAACCTTCGAAACGAAATTTGTATTTATGAGTTAAATGTAAAAATTAATAGCATAGTTTTATTGCGTGTTTGATATTTAAATTAACTTTTCGTGTTCACATTGCCTGAAAATCCATATATCAGTAGTTTGAAAGAAAGAAGAAAAAAAAAAAAAAAAAGCACCTTGGCAACGCGCAAGCTCTAAAAGAAACTGATGAAACTTCACTGTTGAAAACATCACAAACATATAAAATGAGCAGCAATCAGCCCGAAATTAGCTGCTAAATTTTGGCAAAAATGTTTTAGGAGATTTGATATCTCGGATTATGAATTTCGCTACAGTTGAATGACTAGAGTTTTCTAAAGGTAATTTTTACTTTCTCTTTCCCATAGGGTACAGAAAGTATTGTTTTAGGGTCAAATTTTCGAACGTGAGTTTTTGTTACACTTACATGTTCTGAGGTCCCCTGAATACGATAACCATGTTTTTAGCGAATGGTCTGTGTGTCTGTTATCAGCATATCTCAAGAATAAATAGTAGCAGAAATTCCAAACTCAATATGCTAAATGTGTATCATATAGGGATGCTACAGTAAGCTTTTGGTTGAGATGAAGCAAATGGTTCATGTACAGGGACACTCAAAAATATTCAAATACATTACGTCTATGGGGGAAATTACAGGTAAGTAGAGTTTAACGTCTATAGACTGCACTAAACAAAATGAAACAAATATATATTTTTTGTAATAGAGATAGTCAACTGGAAAAAAAATGTGTATGTAGGAATCTCGCCTCCCCCCCTCGAGGGGAGTAAATTTTCATGGTGGGTATCTTTCAAAAGAGCTCGCCAATACTTTTAAAACGAATGGTTGAACCATTGATCTGCGATTATTTCAAATAAAGTTATTGATTTTTTTCATTTTTAACATAAAAAAAAAAAAAAAAAAAAAAAAAAAAAGTAATATTGAGAATAAATTCTTTTTTTGGATATTCAGTGTTATACCATTTCTCTAATATGGAAATCGTCTGCATTATCATGGGGATAATATTTTTAAATAATAATTTTAATAAATTATTTTGACTGAGTGAATTTGTATAGGAAAATACAAAAAAAAGTCGTGTGGTGGCCACAACACACTAGTTATTTGTTGTTAGTGGATATGCTTTACTAATAATATTTCAAAATTTCCAGGAAAGCTGCTCGAGAATTGAAATAAATTCCTCATAGAGATATGGTAAATAATGTATGTTTTAAGCTAAATATTCATCACTTGTTTTTTGTATATTTACACGTTTTGAGGCTTCCTGATTACCGTAGTCAAGTTGTTTAACGTTTGATCTTTGTCTGTGTCTCTTAGAGTGACTTAAAAACGAATCATTTTAGGAGATCCAATTGTTGTATTTTGAAGTTAATACACGTTTGTTGCTGGAAAAGTTTGATCAAGATTGATAAGTTTCAATGAATATTGCGTGTGAAAATGGTCTGTATAATTTTAAGTAAACTTTTAATTTTAATAACAGAATTAAATTCTATATAAATGTAGGTGCATTAATGAAGCGAGGGGTTGAGGGGGGCGGTAGCCCCCCTCACACAGAACTAATTATCATATGAAACTCTTCCGAAGCCTAATTTGAATTGTTTAACATAGGTTTACATAACAGTACTCGTTATCTTACCTCTTAATCTCCAACGTGTATTTATAGTATTAAATTTCTGGGTAAGAGAAAGTAGTGTGAGTGACACACCAGATTATTTTTCTTAAAATACAGATTTTTTTTTGTTTTTCAGAAGAAAGCTGTTTCAGAAAATGAAATATTTATGTGCTTTGCAAAAACGTAACAGATATATAATTTTATAGTGCATATTAGGAAAGAAAAAGATTATATAAAAAATAATCTGGTGTGACATTCACACTACTTTCTACTACAAACTACACAAAACATGCTTTTATGCATAAAAAAAAAATTGTTCATTCCATTTTGTTTGAGGCAGCCTGTAGATGTTGCACTATACTTACCAGAAATTTTCTCCATAGGCGGAATGTATTTGAATTCTCTTGAATATCTCTGTACACGAACTCTGTACACGTATGTAGCATCATACTATCTGTAGCATATAGTATATTAGTTCTGTGTGAGGGGGGCTACCGCCCCCCCTCAACCCCCCGTTTCATTAATGCACCTACATTTATACAGAATTTAATTCGGTTGTTAAAAATAATTCAGTTTTTAAAAAATAATTTATTAAAATTATTATTTAAAAAAATTAACTTTTATGATAATGCAGACGATTTCCATATTAGAGAATTAGTATAACACTAAATATCCCAAAAAAGTCCATTTTATTCTCAACATAAAAAAAAAAAAAAAAAAAAGATTTTTCTTTTCCCAAGGTTTTTTTTTTTTTTTTTTTCGTTAAAAGTAAAAAAAATCGATAACTTTGTTTTAAATTATCAGAGATCGATGGTTCAACCATTCGTTTTAAAAGTATTGGCGAGTTCTTTTGAAAGATACCCATCATGACAATTTACTCCCCTCGAGGGGGGACTCCCCCCAGGGGGGAGGCGAGGCTCCAACATACACAAATTTTTTTTCTCAGTTGACTATCTCTATTACAAAAAATATATATTCGTTTCATTTGGTTTAGTGCAGTCTACAGATGTTAAACACTACTTTCCAGCAATTTCCCCCATAGACGTAATGTATTTGAATACTTTTGATTGTCCCTGTACACGCACCATTTGCTTCATCTCAGCGAAAAGCTTACTGTAGCATCCCTATATGATACACATTTAGAATACCGAGTTTGGAATTCCTGCTACTATTTGTTTGTTAGATATGCTGATAACAGACACACACTCAGAGACAGGCACACACACAGATAGACACACATACAGACCAACTGCTTAAAAATATAATTTTCGGATTCAGGGGACCTTAAACCATGTAAGTAAAATAAAAACTCAATTTCGAAAATTTGATCCCCAAAACTTTTTTTTTTTTTTTACCATATATATGGTTACCATATGTCATATTATGGGAAAAAGAAAAATATTGTATTTTAAAGGTACCTTTTTTTTTCTCTTATCCATATGTATGGTAGAGGAAGTATTGTTTTAGGGTCAAATTTTCGAAATTGATTTTTTTTTTTTTTAATATTTACACGTTTTGTGGTCCTCTGAATCAGAAAAACATGTTTTTAGCGGTTTGTCTGTCCCCCCCCCCCTCTCTCTCTGTGTGTGTGTCTGTCTGTTATCAGCATATCTCAAGAGCAAATCATAGCAGAAATTTCAAACTTGGTATTCTAAATGTGTATCACATAGGGATGCTACACCAAACTTTTTGTTGAGAGTAAGCAAATGGTTCGTGTACAGGGACATACAAGAGAATTCAAATACATTATGTCTATGAGGAAATTTCTGGTAAGTACAGTGTAACATCTATAAACTGATTTAAACGAAACAGAGTGAACAATATTTATTGCATGCATAAAAACATGTTTTGTGTAGATTGTGGTATGGAAATCATTCGTTTACAGGGCTACTCAAAGTATTTGGCTATATTAAGGGCTGCATTGGAAATTGTTAGTATTGTAATCCCTTTTGTGTTAGATGTTTTTCAAGTAAGACTAAATTTAAAAACACAATATTGTTTATAGTGTATATTGATTATCGTAGACAATATACAGGGCTACCCAAAATTAAGCTAAATGTTCTTTTCTATTGAATATAATGGATGGAAGTATTTTGGTACATTTTTCGATGTCGACGAACACTGCTCTGGAGGCAAAATTAATTTTTCATGCCCATACTCTAAACAAAGTATTTTTTGAAGTTCTATTTTCCACTCTGGTTTTATGTATAATATCACGTTTTGAGGTCCCCTGATTACGAAAGCCCGATTTTTAGCGGTTGATGCGTATGTATATCTGTTATCAGCGTAACTTAAAAACAAATAGCTGCAGGAAATTCAAATTTGGTATTTTGGAGTTCGTGTTAGATTGCCAAATTTGATCAAGATTGGCAAGTTTGAAGGCAAATTAACAACAGACTTGATTTTTTATTATTTTTTTATTTTTTTAATTTTTTTTTTTTTTTTATAATTGTATGCATTATAATTGAACGGGGGCTTGAGGGAGGTTACCTCCTCCTCACACAGAATGACATGTCCAATAAAACTTTTCCTAAACCTATTTTAGATTATTTAAAAAGTACACTGAACTTTAATATCTTACGCTGTTCATTTTAAGGCTTAATATGCAACCTATCTTTATTGTATTGAAACGCAGGGTAAGAAAAAGTCGTGTGAGTGACACACTAGGTTTTTTTTTTTTTTTTTTTTTTTTGTTTCCATTTATACATTTTTGTTTATGAGAAGGATAGTGTTTAAAATAAATTCCGTAAAAGGTAGTATTTATGTTAAAATGAAATAAATTATATCGGTTACTTTGAAAGTACAAATATGAAAAGATCGACATTGACAAGTCAGACGCATTCGAAAGTAATGCTATAAATAGTTTTAAGAACAAGGAAATTCCCCGATTCAAGGCCATTAATGAAAGAAAATAAACAAGTTGGCGTAATAATACCAACAGCATCTATTTACCTTTATCAATGAAGTTTAATTGTATTTTATAACAGGTATATGAACTTGCATTAATTGGAAATAATTTAAGTAAAATTAATAATATAAATCAATTCTCAAAAAATGTTAATATTACCGTTATTTGGTGAAGATAAGCCACGGGCTATCTTAAAAAAAAAAAAAAAAAAAAAAAAAAAACATTGATTTTTGTGGACCATTTATCTACATTAGTTTATCTACCATTGCGGGCTATCTAATGGTAATGCCAAATTTCGTCGTCCATACTTCTTGGTACAGTCAATATCTCCAGAAAACGGAAGTTTAGTATTCGAGTTTTTCGAGCACTGATTCACGCTTATAATCTCTTATTTATTAACTAATAATCTCTTATTTTGATTAATTTGCATATACGTCTGGAGTTTAAGACAAGTATTTAAATAAGCAAAAGTGAAAAATATAATAGTTGGAGTATTTTTTCCCATTGTTTAATTTTACGCTATTGCACTTCATATAATTTTAGCCCATAGATCATAATAATGTAGAATTTTGCATTGCATCCCTGTAAAAATCTATGAGGGCTAGATTCACAAAAATCTATACAATTCGTGCGACGGTAATCTATAACATGTGTATAATTTTTTAATTCAATCGAATAATGCGTGAACGTTGTGTCGAGCAAATATGAAAAAATTGAAAGTAAATTACATATACTTGTACGCATTTATTTTTCTCGCATTAAAAAAAAAAAAAAAAAAAATGTGACTGGATTATGAATCTACCCTAAACACGATGAAATGGTTCTAATGTAGATATTTTCATGCATATTATCTTTTATAATATGTTACAAATTTACATTTCTATTTTGGTAAATGGTACCTTTGTACAACATTCAGTCTTCAGTTAAGTATAACTTACTTAATTTTAAAGATACAAATATGCGTTTTATTGTGATCATGCTGTTGCATTAAAAATAAAAACATTTTAATCGACCAAATTTGCTTTGAGGTGTTGTATAAGAATGTAAAATGTGTAAAAAATGGGCATTTCCGGTTTATTATGGCGTGAATATTGTAGATAATTTTCATATTTCTTTTGACTATGTCTGGTTATATCTGTTTTGGTTCTTATGGATAACTTTGGCGTTTGATATTATGTTTCTCTTGCCTTCTACAATTTTATAACATTTTATGGATAACTTCATATCGATGACTTACTGTTCTTATGGAGAACTTTGGTATTTGATATTATGTTTCTCTTGCATTCTACAATTTTGTAACATTTTATGGATAACTTCATATGGATAACTTATGGTTCTTAATCGAGAACTTTGGGATTTGATATTATGTTTCTCTTGCATTCCACAATTTTGTAACATTTTATGGATAACTTCATACAAATAACTTATGGTTCTTATGGAGAACTTTCGGGTTTGATATTATGTTTCTCTTACATTCTACTATCTTGTAACATTTTATGGATAACTTATGATTCGTATGGATTTTTTGTTTTTATTTTGTATATTATCAAGCTTTGAGATTTGATATTATGTTTCTTTAAAATTCTACAATCGTGTAACATTTTACACATGCACGCACGCACACATATAAATATAATAAATCTTAAAAATTAGATGAAATGAAACTTGAATTTTTATAAATAAAACTGGAACGGAGTATTTATAAACCCATACGCAAATGCAGCAAAAGAAAATATAAAACTATAATAAATAAGCAAACTAACCGAGGATAAATGAAAATTAATACCAAAACACATGAGGGCCTTCTTCATGGGAGCCCCCCCCCCATGTAAGGAATGAAATATGAGAAGTTTCTGATGAAACGTTGGCTATTTAGCCAAAAAATACGTTTCTAGCCCTCAACTTCTCACAGATGGAAGCAAGTCTATACAGCAAACGATTTGAATTAATACAAAGCATTAAAAAGCAATTAAATTCACAAATAAAGTAAAAAAATTAAGAAT
The DNA here is from genome assembly GCA_963930645.1 of Salticus scenicus. Classification (NCBI taxonomy): domain Eukaryota; kingdom Metazoa; phylum Arthropoda; class Arachnida; order Araneae; family Salticidae; genus Salticus; species Salticus scenicus. Next base: position 70,817,211 of record OZ005662.1, on the reverse strand, counting down.
ATAAATAAATACAAGGACAAACTTAAATAGTTAGTAGATTGAGAAATATCGACCCCCCCCCCCCCCATCACAAATATAGAGCCCGCTTCGGCTGGTAGGACCACTTACCAGTTCTTGAAAAAAAAAAAAAAAAACATAAAAAATACAGAGCCCGCTTCGGCTGGTAGGACCACTTACCAGTTCTTGGAAAAAAAAAAAAAAAAAAAAAAATCGAAAATAAATATAAAGCCCGCTTTGGCTGTAGAAACTTCTCATATTTCATTCCAGGGGGGGGGGGGGGCTCCCCTGAAGAAGGCCCTCATGTGTGTTTTAGGATTAATTTTCATTTATCCTCGGTTAGTTTGCTTATTTATATATATACATACATACATTCATCAGTAGATACATTCATATATATACATTCGACATTACATATACAGGGTTAGCAAGAAATAAGTTGTCCAATTCGGAGGGCTTTAGAATCCGTGCTATTGGTCCAAATGAAATAAAATTTCAACTACAGATAATTCAAATGTTGCGCTTGACATTTATAAATTTCTTTTTTTTTAAACAAAATTCCGCCGGTAGGTGGCGCTGTAATACACATAGCCATATTTAATATGATTTAAAAATATGCGTGAAAAATAAAGTAACATTAATAAAACTGCTCAATATGATACCCTTCATGTTCAACAATGTGCTGTAATCGCATAATCATATTTTCAACAGCTGACCGGAGTAATTCTGCCGGAATATCTAAAACATGGCGCCGAATGCTGGCCTTCAGATCAGGCAGAGTTGATGGTCTTTGACAGTAGATATTGTCCTTTATCCAAAGAATAATGCTAATAGGCATGCGCTGAAACACAAATGTTGTTTCTGTTTTTGAATACATGCAAATAAGTACCATTTCTGTCATAGCGCCATGTATCAGTGGAATTTTGTATTAATTTTTTTTTTATTTAATAAATGTCAAGCGCATCATTTGAATTATCTGTAGCTAAAATTTTACCTCATTTGGACCAATAGGATGGATTCTAGAGCCCTCTGAAGTGGGGAACTTATTTCTTTCTAACCCTGTAAATATATTCATTCATATTCATTCCCCAGTCATTATACTACCAAGGTTGCACTTTGGGGCATTTCGAATGTTTGGCATTTTAGAGAGCATTATCTTTTAATTTAATTAATAAATTATTGTAAAGCTTGTTAATATAAAATACTTAGCATTTACCCTACGTTCTATTACTGGCTCCCGCTAATTAAAGTTTTAATATTTTGAAGTAGGGTATGAATATAAAGTGAAGCAGAAATGTGTATAAACATCTGTACTAAGTGTATTAAATCCCAGATGAAAAATCATTTGTATGTTCTTGCCTTTATAACATAATAATTAGTTTCGTGACAACTATGTATTATGTTTAACGAAGAATATGTAAATAGTAATAACAAAGAAAACTAGCACGATGTGGCTATTACAGAACTTTCTTCTATACTTTCCGCAAATTGTTTATTAAAACTACTTTCCGTGATGAATGCAGACGATTTTCATATCACAAAAATCTAACATTCATTGTCTAAGAAAGTTAATTTTGTGCCGACATCTGATAAAATGTTTATATATATATATATAAATAAAGGTCGATAATTTTGTTTTAAATTACCACCGATTTATATATAGTTAAACCATTCATTTCATAGATGTTCATGAGTTTTCTTGAAAGATACCCATATAGAATGTAATACCCCGGGGTTACTTCTTCCCCAAGCTGGGGGTGTAATGCCTCTACATATACACAATTCTTTCCCTATTTAACTATTACTATTATATATTTTCTCTCTTCACTTTTCATTAATCCAGATACTTATTAATCAAGAATCAATTTAATTAAGTAATTGAATTTGGTATAGCCAACTTTCGATAAAACTAATGTAAATACTTACTAGCTTTGTGATTTCTAAATTCTTATCAATATTACTAGTTGATTGAATTTAATTTATGAATATTCAAAAACATTTTTTCCTCTACAATGACTCTATTTAGTAAATTTTTAGATCCTGGCAAAAAATACTTAGCTTCACAGCAGTATTGTGCCCGGTACAAGGATATTTATTAGTCCAGGCAACGAAGGCCAAAATTTGACGAATAGAGGAAAAAAATCGTGTAGTTTTGAAATTTTACATACTCATAGCCGAGAGGGTCCTGAACAACATACTAAAAGTCCCCGCCCGTGGGGGGTGAGCGGGGGGCAGGGGGGGCAATTAAGGGGGGCAATTTTCAGTTTTTATTAAATATCTTAAAAACTATCGCACTTAGAGAAAAAATGTCAATTACAAAATTAATCTACGTAAATTTTCCTACAAAAATGTATGCTACATTTTGTTTGTACGATCATTAGTTTAGAAGATATAGGGAGATGAAATAACACATTTTCTTGAAAAATTCTTTTTTGCAATAGTAAAATCAACTAAAGTGTGCAATTAAAAGGGTTCTGGTCAAATATTTTCTAATGTAAAAAACAAATATATACATAGGGAATATGAAAGGATAATACAGCATGTTTTGTAAGTTTTAAATAATTTTAAGGCTAGTAAGCGCAAGTGGCGGTTTGAGTAAAAATCTGGATAAGTCCAGTCAAAATAGGAAAATAGAAAAAAAAAATCGTGTAGTTTTGAAGTTTTGCACACTCATAGCCGAGAGGGTCCTGAACAACATACTAAAAGTCCCTGCCCGTGGGGGTGAGCGGGGGGGGGGACAGGGGGACATTTAAGGGGGGCAATTTTCAGTTTTTATTACATATCTTAAAAACTATCGCATTTAGAGAGAAAATGTCAATTACAAAATTAATCTACGCAAAATTTCCTACAAAAATGTATGTTTTATTTTGTTTGTACGATCATTAGTTTAGAAGATATAGGGAGATGAAATAACACATTTTCTTGAAAAATTCTTTTTTTGCAATAGTAAAATCAACTAAAGTGTGCAATTAAAAGGGTTCTTGTCAAATATTTTCTAACGTAAAAAACAAATATATACATAGGGAATATACAAGGATAATACAGCATGTTTTGTAAGTTTTAAATAATTTTAAGGCTAGTAGGCGCAAGTGGCGGTTCGAGTAAAAATCTAGATAACGAAGACCCAAAACCGATCAACATTTAAAAAAAAATCGTGTAGCTTAGAAATTGAGCACAGTTATAAAGTTAAGTGCCCTGAATAACATACTAAAAGTCCCTAACCATGGGGGGGGCATTTAAAGGGGGCACATTTCAGTTTTTATTAAGTATCTTGAAAACTATCGCATTTAGAGAAAAAAAGTCTCAAAGATATATTTTTTTTAATGTTGATGAGTTTTGGGTCTTCGTTATCTGGATTTTTACTAAAACACCACTTGCGCCTACTAACCTTAAAATTATTTAAAACGTACAAAACATGCTGTATTATGCTTACATATTCCCTATGCATATATTTGTTTTGTACATTAGAAAATATTTTATCAGAATCCTTTTAATTCCACAATTTAGTTGATTTTACTATTGCAAAAAAAAAAAAAAAAAAAAAAAAAAGGAAAGAAAGAAAAGAAAAGAAAAGAATTTTTCAAGAAAATGTGTTATTTTGTTCCCCTATATCTTCTAAACTATTGGTCATACAAACAAAATAGAATATACAATTTTTTTAGGAAATTTCACGTAGATTAATTTTGCAATTGAGATTTTTCTTCTCTAAATGTACTTAATAAAAACTGAAATGTACCCCCTTTAAATGCCCTCATCCCATGGTTAGGGACTTTTAGTATGTTATTCAGAGCACTTAACTTTATAACTGTGCTCAATTTCTAAGCTACACGATTTTTTTTTTTTTTTTTTTATTGTTGATCGATTTTGGGTCTTCGTTATCTAGATTTTTACTCAAATCGCCACTTGCGCCTGCTAGCCTTAAAATTATTTAAAACTTACAAAACATGCTGTATTATCCTTGCATATTCCCTATGTATATATTTGTTTTTTACATTAGAAAATATTTGACAAGAACCCTTTTAATTGCACACTTTAGTTGATTTTACTATTGCAAAAAAGAATTTTTCAAGAAAATGTGTTATTTCATCTCCCTATATCTTCTAAACTAATGATCGTAAAAACAAAATCTAATATACATTTTTGTAGGAAATTTTGCGTAAACTAATTTTGTAATTGACAGTTTTTCTTTAAATGCGATAGTTTTTAAGATATGTAATAAAAACTGAAAATTGCCCCCCTTAAATGCCCCCTGCCCCCCGCTCACCCCCCACTGGCGGGGACTTTTAGTATGTTGTTCAGGACCCTCTCGACTATGAGTGTGCAAAACTTCAAAACTACACGATTTTTTTTTTTATATTTTTCCTATTTTGTCTGGACTTATCCAGATTTTTACTCAAACCGCCACTTGCGCCTACTAGCCTTAAAATTATTTAAAACTTACAAAACATGCTGTATTATCCTTGCATATTCCCTATGTATATATTTGTTTTTTACATTAGAAAATATTTGACAAGAACCCTTTTAATTGCACACTTTAGTTGATTTTACTATTGCAAAAAAGAATTTTTCAAGAAAATGTGTTATTTCATCTCCCTATATCCTCTAAACTAATGATCGTAAAAACAAAATGTACTATACATTTTTGTAGGAAATTTTGCGTAGATTAATTTTGTAATTGACATTTTTTCTCTAAATGCGATAGTTTTAGATATTTAATAAAAACTGAAAATTGCCCCCCTGCCCCCCCGCTCACCCCCCACTGGCGGGGACTTTTAGTATGTTGTTCAGGACTCTCTCGGCTATGAGTGTGCAAAACTTCAAAACTACACGATTTTTTTTTTTTTTCTATTTTTCCTATTTTGTCTGGACTTATCCAGATTTTTACTCAAACCGCCACTTGCGCCTACTAGCCTTAAAATTATTTAAAACTTACAAAACATGCTGTATTATCCTTGCATATTCCCTATGTATATATTTGTTTTTTACGTTAGAAAATATTTGACAAGAACCCTTTTAATTGCACACTTTAGTTGATTTTACTATTGCAAAAAAGAATTTTTCAAGAAAATGTGTTATTTCATCTCCCTATATCTTCTAAACTAATGATCGTACAAACAAAATGTAATTTACATTTTTGTAGGAAATTTTACGTAGATTAATTTTGTAATTGACATTTTTTCTCTAAATGCGATAGTTTTTAAGATATTTAATAAAACCTGAAAATTGCCCCCCTTAATTGCCCCCCCTGCCCCCCGCTCACCTCCCACGGGCGGGGACTTTTAGTATGTTGTTCAGGACCCCCTCGGCTATGAGTATGCAAAATTTCAAAACTACACGATTTTTTTCTTCTATTTTTCCTATTTTGACTGGACTATATAGGGATATCCTTGGATCGACAACCTGTTACCTATCATCTCCTCCTCCTTTACTTCAATTTAGAACATGCGGTTCTAATCGATGTAAAGCTTGCCCTATGGCCTCTCGCACACAATTGAATAATAATCACTCTTTGGTTCCATTCTGTCAGGCATACAATGTTATTTATAAAATCAGTTGTGGTCTTTGTAAACTCTGTTATATTGGTGAAACTTCCACTCCTCTACATCTACGTATTAATCACCATCGCTCTGATTCAAAAAACCTTTCATCTTCAGCTGCACCTTCTAAATCAACTATAGAATTACAACACTTTAAATCACATAATTTTAATTCATGTACCATAGAGATTGTCAAAATTCAGAAAAATAAAAGTGAGCGTCTATTTCTTGAATCAAAATTTATGCAATATTACAATACAATTTATCCATATGGCCTAAATTTCGAATACTTTAATAAAACTATTAAAGCATATTCTAACATCAACCCTCTACATGATTATTCGACTATTTATGCATAACTCAATCACAAAATTAACAATAACACTTCTAGAACTAAACGAGGTAGTAAAAAAACAGATTTAATCTTTTCTAAAAGTGCCATTATTAAACTAATTTCAGATCAACAGACTAATTACTTATCTAACTATAACTGGTTCAATATTCGAAAATTTATTTTTGCAATTAAAAGGAAATACTTAGTAAATTTTCTGAATGTCTTTCAAAGCCAATCCTATAATAAACATTTTTTAGACATTTTTTATGATATTCTAATGTACAAAATCAAACAATTTAATTTAAAAATTAATAAAAAGCCCAACAAAATTAAAACTAATACTCAATTAATTGTGACTTTTACAAATCAAATATTGAATAATATTAACATTACAGCTATCATTAATGACAAAGAATGTTTGTTTCCGATTAAAGATTTAAATCTTTCTCGTACCTTCAAATATCCTCTTCCTCTGGGAAGAAAGATATTCAACTATAATTCTGTATCTAAGTCTACCTCTTTTACCAACACTGTAACATGTAAATGCAATGATCCTTCTTTCTCAAAATATATTGACAGAGACCATGGACACATTATCACTGGTAATCTCAATATTATTGATAATTATCAATTGAAAAAATTCATGGAATTTGGCACCAAATGTAGACTTCCAGTAAAAACTAGCATTCCACAAATCTTTCAACAGTTTTCTTATGACCTAGATTTATTTATTTATAAAATATCTATTACTCATAATAAACCTATTGCCTACTTCACTCAATGGAAAGTTTCAGTGTTACAAAAAATTAAAAATGCATTATTTCTTAATTCTTCAAATCTGATGTTTTTTAAAAAATCTGTACTTCTTAACTCAATCAAATCACTACAAGATGACTTTGCGATCAGTTATGTTGACAAATCACCTAATAATTATGCCATTATTTGTAAATTCTACTATCTCTCTATTTTAAACTCTTCAGCCACTAATAGTAACATCTTCAGTTTAACTAATAATAACCTTATTATTAATAACCGAAGAATACATAATTACTATAAACTACTTCAACTTCCCTTCAATAACTTTAATTATCCTTATATAGTTCTCATACCTAAGTTTCACAAATCTCCAATTAAATTTCGCACTGTCACTGTTGGGTGTAACACTTATAACAACAATGCTAATAAAGCTTTACTGGATATTCTAAAACAAATTTACAATTGTACTTGCAAAGTTGATAATTTACACTGTCTTAAAAATAGCTTTTAATTAATTCTATACATCAAATCGCCTAATTCAATAGACAATATTATGACTTTTGACTTTCAAGATCTTTTCAATAATATTGAGTTATCAGATCTTAGTAATATCATTTACAGTTTTTTTTTCAAGAATATAAAACTCAAATTAATCTTCCTCACAATTTTAAAGCAGAAAAATTTAAAACACTTCTTAACTTTGTTATCCATAATAATTATATCTCCCACAACAACAATATCTATTTGCAACAGTTAGGCATCCCACAAGGAGGTTGTAGCTCCAGTATTTTGGCAGATCTCTATCTTTATTATTATGAAAAGCAAATTTGCAATGATGATGTTCGATTTTATCGTTACATCGATGATATTATTGTATTTTATCTCAACAAGCACTCACAAAATGACTTTTCCTTCAATTATCCACCTAATTTAAAGCTAACTCAAAATACTCTAACTAATCAATCAATTAACTTTTTAGATCTCAAAATCATCATTGATGGTAATAAAATTTACACAGATATCTATGACAAACGGCAAGATTTTAGTTTTAATGTAAACTTATTTACACATTTTAATTAATGTCTGCATCTTTCGGTATTTAGAAACATCATCATTAACCATTTATTTCGAATTAATAATTTATGCTCTGCAAAGTTTAAAAACAAGAATATTAATAAACTGATCACAGCCGCTGCTAAAATGGGTTTTCCTAAAAACTTTGTATTTTCTATTTTATTTCCTTAACCATGTCTCTGTCAGAACAAAAAAAAAAAAAAAAAAAGCTGTGTACACTTTTGTGTATATTAACAAAAAAATTATAAAATAATAAAAGACAATAAAAAAGGTGGCGGTTGGGTGGGCAGATGTTTGATTACAGAGGTGGGGTGTTGTTGTAAGGCTGGATAGTTGGGAGGGTTTGTGAAAAAAAAAAAAAAAAAAAAAGCAGAAGGCTTGTTGCATTTACTTTGTAGAACTATGCAAACTTTCTTTTTCCAATAAAATTTCGGTTTCTTCCTTTTTGAGTTGTCAACTATTTTTTTAAATTCTAATTATACTATTAAACACGATGTAATCAATCAGTGAATTTCATTGTTGCTTCGTGGTTTCATTGTTGTTCATCTGCTTTGGAATTTTGCATTTTACATCCACATGACTCCTATTCTGGTCATGGCAGGCTGGGTGAGTGTTGCCGGCGTGAAACTAGTTTAACCCCACAGGCAAGTCACAAGTCTTTTTATCTCTTTTACATAAAATTTCACATCAAAAGTTAACAGTAACTATGCTCATTTACAGGAAATTTTGTCCTGTATTGCAATATTCAAAATTATAAAAAAAAAAAAAAAAAGTTGAATGATAGTGCCATCTATTGAGTGATTAATCCCCAAATGTAATCAGCACGAATTTAATCAGTACAAAACTTTGAATAAACACCATAAAATGCAATAAACTCGCAACAATTGTTTCGGATCGAAAGAACACACGACCTTCCGTCAGGCGAACAAAATAGGCGAAGGTGTGCTCTTTCAACCCGAAACAACTGGTGCGAGTTTATTGCACTTTATGGTGTTTATTCAAAGTTTTGTACTTATTACTTTAAAACGCCAGTTCAGTGGTGCTTTCGTTTTATTATAGCACGAATTTAATTTAAGGTCTAACTAAATATCAAGTTTAGTTAATTTCGTTTATTGGTTCGGGAGATACAGAACCTACAAAATTACCCATACACACTCACAGAGACAGACATACAAACACTTTCTGAAAATGGTTAAATCGTATTCATAGCGCCTCAAACGTATAAAGCTATCGAAAATCAGAGATTGGAAAATTTCATGAATACAACACTTTTCTTTTTATTGTAATAAAGAAAAATGTCATACATTTTTTTTAGTTCCCCATCATACTATAGGTATGGGGAACTTAGGTAATCGTGAAAAATTTCGACCTCGGTTTTTTGACTTTTCTACACGTTTTCAGGTGTGAGGAATCCGAAAATGACAAAATTTCTATGGTGTCTGTCTGTAGGGTGTCTGTTAGTCTGTTAGTCTGTTAGTGTGTTAGTCTGTTAGTGTGTTAGTCTGTTAGTGGGTCAGTCCGTTAGTTTGTTAGTCTGTGTACACGATATCTCAAGAACAAATTGTCGCAGAGAGGTCAGATCAGTTTTAAAATATTACTTTCGACACTGGCAAGAACCCTATTCATTTGCAACATTCGATTTTAAAAACTTCGTAAGTTATTCGAAATTTACGATTTTCTTAACATGGGAGAATAGGACAAAAAATCACTTAAACGTGCATTAAATGAAAACTTTTTATTGTAAAAATGTCAGACCAGTTTTAAAATATCAGTTTTGATGCCGGAATGAACATCAGTAACTATAAATATGCTACTTTGAAAATTTCGCAAGTTACTGGAAATTTACGAATTTCTTAACATGGCAGTATAGGGGAAAATCTCACATAAACGTCAATTTTGAGAGATATTTTCATCGTAAAAATGTCAGACTACTTTTGAAACATTATTTAGGACACTGGTATGAATATTAATGACTATGAATTTTCCAATATAAAGATTTCGTAAGTTATTGGAAATTTACGAATTTCTTAACATGGCTGAAAAAGAGCAAAATTTCACATAAACGTCAATCTTGAGGGATATTTTCATCGTAAAGATGTCAAACCACTTTCGAAATAATATTTAGGATACTGGCATAGATATCATAGACTATGATTTTTCCAATTTAAAAAATTCGTAAGTTATTTGGAATTTACGATTTATTTAACATGTCAGAATAAAGCAAAATTGAGCATAAACTTCCATTTTGAGGATCCTAAATACGTTAGACAACTTCAAACTTACGTTTATGATATTTGTTTGAACATGATTGAATACAAATATTCTAATAGGAAAATTTCGTAAATTATTCGTAATTTGCGATTTTACCAACATAGCGAAATTGTTAATTTTTCATATAAATATGAATTTGAGGATTATTGCATTGGAAATAGTAGCATGAAAACTAAACAACGAAATTGACCCTGATAAAATAAATTAATAGATTAGAATAAGATAAATATATCGAAATGAACGGTGGATAGCCTATTAGGCGGGGATTTCATTCTGTCACTGTATGAAGCTTTGGTCAAATTGATTTCTTTTAACATTATTGCCGAGACGTCAGTGGAGGCCCTCTGTTGAGACTCAAAACGGTTTTGGGCTGTGTCTGTCTGTCGCGCGATAGCGGCCGTCAAAAAGCGCTATTTACTTGAAATTTGGTACACATGTTCATGAGCCCCACGAAATCAGCTGTATAGTTTTTGGTATGTATTCCATTTGTAGTTCGTATACAGGGACACGCCAAAGTTTTTCTTATTATTACGGCCTATGGGAGAAATTTATATGTACCACGATAGCGGCCAGAAAAATCACGCTATTGACTTGCAATTTGGTACACGTGTTCATGTGCCCCGCGAAATCTGCTGTATAGTTTTGGGTGTGTATTCCATTTGTAATTTGTGTACAGGGACACGCCAAACTTTTTCTTATCATTACGGCCTATGGGAGGAATTTGTATGTACCGCGATAGCGGCCCACAAAAATCACGCTATTGACTTGCAATTTGGTACACGTGTTCATGAGCCCAACGGAATCAGCTGTATAGTTTTAGGTGTGTATTCCATTTGTAGTTCGTGTACAGGGACACGCCAAATATTTTTTATGATTACGGCCTATGGAAGAATCTGTATGTACCGCGATAGCCACCGCAAAAATCAAGCTATTGACTTCCAATTTTTGTCGAAATGTGAATGGAGGCCCTCTGTTGAGACTCAAAAGGATTTTGGATTCCGTCTGTCTGTCTGTCATGCGATAGCGGCCGCAAAAAACACGCTATTGACTTGAAATTTTGTACACATGTTCATGATGCCCACGAAATTAGCTGTATAGTTTTCGGTGTGCATTCCATTTGTAAGTTCGTGTACAGGGACACGCCAAAGTTTTTTTTACCATTATGGCCTATGGGAAGAATTTGTATGTACCGCGATAGCGGCCCCCAAAATAACGCTATTGACTTGCAATTTGGTACACATATTCATGAGCCCATTGAGCAAGCATTTGACGAAACTGATATAGATCTGAGACTGACCGCCTTGGCGAAAATAATGCTCCTTTTATACTTTTCTATCGAAAACAGACTGTTCTGGAAAATTCTCGTATCACATCAGCCAATGAGATTAGAGCTTCCATATTTGGTATATCCCTAATAAGGATTTTCTCGCCAAGATCGCCAAAAAATCGCCAAGGAGGGAAATAGTCGCCAAATTTGGCGCGAAATTTATTTCTTCCCTTATAGGAGCTCTTTAATGCGTTTTTAAAGGAAAATTTGGCTATTTTAACGCTAAAACGACTATAAAGGCACAAAATTAGCATTTTATCAACTTACTAAATGATATCATATACAAATAGGTATACAAAGAGAGATACAACAGGGGGTTGAGGGGGGCTGCCGCCCCCCTCAGGAATGTATTTGATTTCGGTAATAAGTCGATCGAATCAATATATACTATTATATAATAAGGAATAAATAAAAATGACCTATTGAATAATGCCTGATGCAAATAAGACGTTGAGGCTCCTGATCTGCAGATCCACTAGTAATATGTCTCGCACTAGAAATTTCTGAGAACATAAATATGATGGGGAACTGAGCAGAGTCCACCTATGCCAACTAGTTTCAGGTCTCTTTTAGTGTATTAAAAACTTACTCCTGTTACATATATATTAAAAACAATAAATATAATTTAATGTCGCGCGGAATTACAAGAGATTTTCAAAATTTATGCGGTAATAAAACAAAATTTCATACGATGTAAAAAAAAAAAAAAACAGTGTTTTTCTTAAGAAATTTATTTACAATGAATGGATGATTGAATGATACGATCACAGATTATAGATAATGTTATCAGTACTCTGTGGATACGATTACATCAAGCACGACATGTTTGTAAGAATTTTCGTAAAAAATGCATCGTATGACTACTTTTTTTTATTCATTTCATAAACGTTTCGGTCAGAAAGAAAGTCTGATTTCCTACCGTATATCTAATCAGATATTTGTTACAGGATAAAAAAAATATAAACTTGTATGTATACATATTTAAATAACAAAATATCATATTTAGTTTTATCTTTTAAATGTTTACACGAACACGGCAAGTTAATCTGTTTAACCCTTTCAGGGGCGGTGATGCCACTACAGCATCACCTAATTTTAATTTTCAATTGCAAAAACTCATCCCGGAAATTTTTTAGCAAAATTTTACTTTTATAACATAGCAGAAAACGTCGTCAAATTCTTTTATTTTAATTTTGTTCGTGAATTCCGGTGGCAGTGTAATTTAAATGATCCGAATTACCTAGCGCCGGAAAGGGCTAAGAGAAAGGGCTAAGAGAAAGGAGATAGTTTAAGATTACATGAGAAATTTTATTGCTATTATCGCAACGCTAATTATCCTATTTTATTCCAACGTGTTCTTGTTTAGTATATTTGTATACAAATAGAAAAATGTTTTTTTTTTTTTTTTTTTTTTTTTTCCCATCCAGTTTGTATTTGGATGCAGCCGATAATTCTTTTTAGAAAATGACGTCATAATTGTAGAAATATGTGATTAGCTTGATTAATATTCAGTAAACTGGAATATATAATGTAACTTTAAATTTATTTGAGGGTAAAATATAAACCATAGTTTGATAAGGGCCCTTGGTAGTCAGATACCGTACTTTCGCCTTCCCCATATGTAATACAATAATATTTTTGATGCTTTGTATTATCAGGATAGCTCGTTCAAAAATAATGTTTTTTGGATTCTTTTCTGTGAATCCCATTCTTTGAACACGCTGCGTTTTTTCTTAAGGAGAAAATAAATAAATAAATAAAAATTTTATTCCATTAAGTTTAATTTTCAATCTCAAAAAGAAATACTTAAAATAAATAAATAAATAAATGCTTTTTAAGATAAAAGGTGACATGTTCAAAAAATGGAATTCGAAAAACTTTATCTTTAAACGAGATATAATACAAAGCAACAAAACCTATTGGATTGCAAGGGAAATAACAAAGGAGGGTACTTGATTATCAAGGGTACGTTTTTGATGGGGCTACCACTCCCTCAACCACCCAATGTATCTATCTGTCTATGTCTATGTCTATCTGCATAATGTATATTCATATGTATGTTTATATTACATATTATTATATATTTATTCTTACTCATAGCCTAGTGTTAATTCTTTGTAACTCAAAATACTCGTACCAACTTTCAAAACAAATAATTTTGTAAGTTATCGGAATTATTTTGCGTAGCCCTGTAAACTAATTACCAATTACTCTCATTTTCAACATAAACAATGGTTTTAAACATTCTAATAACATATATTTATTTCATTATGTGTAATGGAGTGCAACCCTGTTAAAATTCACTTATAAGAAATTACCGTTTATAGACCGTGATGGTACAAAATTCTTTTCTGTGTCCCCGTATACAAGCCACAAACATTATATACACCAATAAAACTACACAGCTATTTCCTTGTAATTAATTAACATTTGAACCACATTTAACATCACTTGGATGATAGCATAATGTCATCGAAATTCTTTTGTGTGATTTTGTAAATATGTTATTTAGTTTATATATACATTTTTCTAGAGAAAACATCTTATAAAGCCTTAAATAAAAATCTGTCCATAGACTCTAATATAATAAGAAAGCACCACAGAACTGACGTTTTAAAGTAATAAGTACAATACTTTGAATAAACACCATAAAATGCAATAAACTCACAACAACAGTTTCAGGTCGAAAGAGTACACAACCCTTCGCCAGATGAACAAAGTAGGCACGAGTATGGCAATCAATGTGTGCGTTGCATCTTTGCTGTAACACTAGTGCCTATTTTGTTCATCTGACAAAAGGTCATGTGTTTTTTTTTTTGACCCGAAAGAATTGTTGTAAGTTTATTGCATTTTATGGTGTGTATTCAAAGTTTTGTACTTATTACATAGACTCTAATGTTACGAAATTCTTTTGTGTGTCCCTGTAAACAAGCAATAAACATTATATACGTCAGTAAAAATTATACAATTTATTCTATGCAGCTCAAGAATAATTGATTGAAATTTGACATAATTTGGATGTTTATGTAACATTGTCGAAACACGTTTGTAAGGTTCTGTACATTAATTATGTTGTCTAAGAACATATTTTTCTACAGAAAACACGCTTCAAACATCACAATGATATATGTTTATTTCCTTTTCTTGAATGCAGTGTAATCACATTAAAATGTATTTAAAGAAATTCTGTACATAGGCCGTAATGATAAGAAGTACTTTGGCGTGACCCTGTAGACGAACCATAAGCAATATAAATCTAAAAATATTATACAGCTATTTCTGTAATAGCGCCTGAAAATGTGTACAATATTGTAAACCAATCGTAATTATTTATCTAACCGTGATCGACGTACATAAGTATATTATGCAAATAATAATAATAATAATAATAAATCTAGAAAGAAAAATATATGTAGCATAATAAAAACAAATAAATAAATAAACAAATAAAAATATTACTAATCCGAAACCTATTTTCTTTTTTAAATAATAGATATAAAATTCTGTGCAAAACAGGATTTAATTTCAGATGATAAGAATTTTAAAAATCTATTCTGCTGTATTCCTTAGCAACGGTTACAATATCCATTTCTTAAAGTTTCTTCTACACATTGTCTCTGTTATTTTTTTTTAGATTATTTTTTAAATTTATGTGACATGGGAATTTTCTTTTTTTTTGTTTCAGTTGGTCTAACTATACCAAAAACGTAAATAAAAAATATATGTATGCATTTACATTTTCTGTTATTTTTGTATGAAGTTGCGTTACTTAGAAACTTATTATATTCATCTCTTACAATTTCTTTCTTTTGCACGTTTTCTCCCGATTTTATATTAATATATTTTTAAAATTATTTTAAATATACATTTTTAACTTGTTGCCAAAAGAAAGAAGGAAAAAAAAAATCGTTTTCAAGTGCTCTACTTTTCTCTAAAAGCAACAGTTCTGTCATTTAATAAATAGATAAATAAATAAATGAACAGAAATAAATATAAATTTGTGTGAATAAGGGGGTGAGGGGGGCTTAAGCTTCCCTCACGTCCTTATTTGAATCGTATGAAACGTTTAAAATTGTTTATCAAATTAAAAAACAAATAAATAAATAAATAAAGTTGTTTAGAAAATTAGCGTCTAGACTACTCTAAAATTTATTCGATTAATTTTGGGTAGCTCTATATACCGA
Source organism: Salticus scenicus (assembly GCA_963930645.1). Taxonomy (NCBI): domain Eukaryota; kingdom Metazoa; phylum Arthropoda; class Arachnida; order Araneae; family Salticidae; genus Salticus; species Salticus scenicus. The sequence continues at coordinate 70,801,731 of OZ005662.1, read as the reverse complement.
ATATAAATTATATACGCATCACATAATGTACTTATGTTTACCACAGTAGCACAGTATAAAATAATCTGGTGTGTCACTCACACGACTTTCTCTTACCCTGAAATTTAATACTATAAATACAGGTTGGAGATTAAGAGGTAAGATAACGAGCACTGTTATGTAAATCTACGTTAAACAATTCAAATTAGGCTTCGCAAGAGTTTTATAGGATAATTAGTTCTGTGTGAGGGGGCTACCACCCCTCTCAACCCCCCGTTTCATTAATACACCCACATTTATATAGAATTTAATTCGGTTATTAAAAAATAATTCCGTTTAAAAAAAAATAATTTATTAAAATTATTATTTAAACAAATTATCTTTTATGATAATGCAGACGATTTCCATATTAGAGAAGTAGTATAACACTAAATAAAAAAAAAAAAAAAAGAGTTGAATTTATTCTCAATATTACATATTTTTTTTTTCTTTTTTTTAAATGAAAAGAATCGATAACTTTGTTTTAAATTATCGCAGATCGATGGTTCAACCATTCGTTTTAAAGGTATTGGCGAGCTCTTTTGAAATATACCCATCATGAAAAGTTACTCCCCTCGAGGCTCCTACATACACAATTTTTTTTTCCCAGTTGACTATCTCTATTACAAAAAATATCTATTCGTTTCATTTGGTTTAGTGCAGTCTATAGATGTTAAACTCTACTTACCTGCAATTTCCCCATATAGACGTAATGTATTTGAATACTTTTGAGTGTCCCTGTACACGTACCATTTGCTTTATCTCAACGAAAAGCTTACTGTAGCATCCCTATATGATACACATTTAGAATACCGAATTTGGAATTTCTGCTACTATTTGTTCTTGAGATATGGTGATAACAGACATACAGAGACCATTCGCTAAAAACATGATTTTCGTATTCAGAGGACCTCAGAACATGTAAATATAACAAAAACTCACGTTCGAAAATTTGACCCTAAAACAATACTTTCTCGACCCTGTGGGTAAGAGAAAGTAAAAAAAAACACATAACACCTCTTAAAACGCACTTCTAGCAATTGTCAAGTCTAGCCCTAATATATCAAAATTCTTTTGCTCTGGCTTTTTAAACAAATGATGAATGTTTCTTGTATCATATTCCATATCATATGAACACCGTTCGCGTTCATATCATATTTTGCGAGTATAAAAAGTCTATGTTTAAATTAATATGTTGTGTTCAGGGCAGTGTAGAGAAGTTAAAATATACCAACGATAAATTTCGCTTATAAAAGTAATGTATTTAAATTATTTTGTCGATCTCCGTACAGACTCTGTCCGATCGCAATCTCAGTAAAAACTCCATATGGTAATGATCTAAAATATCGAATATGCACTTCCTATTAATAAATGCTTTTGATTATGTTGATCAACCAATAATAATCTGATTTTTGGATTCAGTTGGTCCCAAAACGTGCAATCGCAGCAAAAACTCAGTTTTGAAAATTCAGTCCTAAAAAGATACTTTTTGTACCATATAAAAGAAAACAAAGTTAAATAAAATAAATTGTACCTTACCTTTATTTGTAAAAAATAAATAAATCAAATAGATAAATATTGTTTGTTTTCGTTAGCTGTGACCCTGCTCACCTATGCGCATGCGTGAGGTCTGCATTGATTTTGTTAAAATAGGGTAGAAGCGTAGAAGATGAGAGAATGTTTACATTTTACGATTGAGAGATAAGTTGCGGTTTCTTTTTTCTTTTTTTTTCTTTTCAGGACATTATTGAATTTTGAGGCGATACTTCTTCGTTATATTCGTATAAAGGCAAAATGCTGATTTTTCCCCCTTGTAATTTTTAAATAAGTGTAGAAGATCAGTTTTATTCTTCGATGCAAAATAAAATCCGTAAACTTAAAAGTAAATGCCTGTTTTCTTTCTTCTTCTTCTTTTTTTTTTTTTTTCAGTTAAAATTATTTTTATTTGCTTACTTGATCTCTAAATTCGTACTATATCTGTCATACCTGAACACTTGTTTCATGCACTGATTATAGTAGTAAATTAATTAAAAATGACTTAAATTAGGTAAAATTTACATAATTCATTAATAAAAGAAGAGAAAAAGAACAACGTTTACAGTAGACTTTACCTGTAGTAAAAGACCTCTTAAGTATATATTACATCTATATTTTTTTCTTTTAAATTATACTGCTAAAATAAAAATACCATATTTTTGGATGTCTATTTTACAGAAATTTACAGAAAATCGTATTTAAATCAAATCATTAGATTTTTTTATCATGATTATTTTACACCTTTTATTTTTCGCGCATATTGTCATATAAATTACATTAAATAAAATATTGTTAATTAAAATTAAAAATTAAACTTTAAATTCGCGTAAAAAGGTAAAATAAATATTGAAGACTCATAAAAAGAAAACGAACACGTGTAGAACGAAAAGCGCATTTGGCTAAGTGCCCATCTCATTCAACGCATCACCCCTTTTCCGAGTAGGATCGTTCCGCGAGAGGTAGACATGGTTTACGAAAACGGACAGTAATTAAATAGAAATAAATAAACATAAGTTATAATTTTTGCATAGGAAAAATTAAATTAGCTTTCTTTAAAAAAATATTGCACATTATTTTTATTGATAGGAAACCTAGACTCTAGAATTTATAAACGTCTATAGAAAGTTTTAAAAGGTATAATAAAGTCAAAAGTAAGAGCAAAGTCCGACTAAGAAATTTTTGTGGCCAGGGCATTTTCAAATTTTCGTGCTTCCTGAGAAGATATGAGGCAATTTTCAATATAAAACAAGTTTATCGGCTCCCCCCCCCCCCCCCCACACACACACAAAGAAAGAAGATGGTCGGTTATTATTAAAATGCAATTTATAGTAAACATAAAAGCAGACAACCTAGAAAATGTATTTGGGCAAAAAATTAGTGTGTTTCTGTTTATAAAATTAGCTTAGCAACAGATTTTATTTTAATTTTTTTTTCATATAAATAAAACAGAATTAAGTTAAAAAAAAAAAAAAAAAACTGTGAGATTTAGACTTATAGACTTTTTAATCATCAGTAAAATTTTGTGCCCCCCGAAAGATTTCGTGCCCCGGGAGCCCGTGCGAGTGCGATAACCAGGCCCTGAATAAGAGTTGTGATAATTTATAAAAGCTTTGGAAATGAGCGTTTACTTTTCCGACGACAAACTACGCGTGCATCCTGAAGAAAAAGAAAAGAAATTAAAAAAAAAGCGCAAAAGAGAGAGAGAGAGAAAGGGGAAAAAAAAAAAATGACATTTTGTCTATTGATTAGGCTATTAGGCACCTAGAAAAATATCAAAATAGTTTAGATTAAATCTACCTTATTTAACTATGCAATACTATTTCAAATTAGATTGTGAAAAACTAACTAAAATAGTTTTTCATTAACTTTTATTGGGGCACTATTTCTTCTCGCGGAAGAGTAAAATCGTCTGAGCATCGTCTGCTACGAAAAATGGAAGTAGGAATCTATTCATAGCTCCATGCTATGAAATGACTCTTTCCTTGAACCGGTTTTTTTCAATTCAGCTGCTTTCCCAGTTGACAAATATTCATCTACGCTAGCTAGAGACATAATCAAAAACGCACATTTTAAGCTCAATGTAACTCAATGTCTTTAGCTGATACAAACGTTTCTTGTGATGTATATGAATAGATTTTGACAATCAGCGTCGTTAAATGATTTAATGTATGGTGTGTCTTATGTTGTTTTAAGGTCTAATTTGAATATAACTTCTTTTCAGATTATGCATAATATATTGTTTTTATCGATATTGTTGTCGACAAGTGCTTTTATCAAAGGGGATAATGACAACACAACATCGCTTGACGCTGACGGTAAACATGATGGTAAGTTAAAATAAAAATTTATCGTATGCAATCATATAGTTATATAGTTTTTATTCAATATTATTAAATTTTGATTCCAGTTTGACTATACTAAAACTCTTAAGCAATTATTTTCATTTTGAATAGAATAAAATAAAATTTTATTTATTAATTTAATGCAGTTTTATTTAACATGTTGGTATGGTATCCAAAACATTGTTAAATACTAAGTAATGGAAGAAAGTTACGAGTAGTTCTTTGTTTAAAAATGTCGTTCTTAAATATAAAATCTTTTTAATTTAATTTTATTCTTATAATATATATAATAATTATGTATATGTAATGCGTATTATAATAATTTTGTCATTTATATTTGTTATATTAATTAAAATTTACTGTATAAATCTTTGAAATTTCAATGGGTAGAATAGACGCGCAATAATTTAGCTGTCTCGAAATAGTTAAGTTTAACAGCTTTGTGTGTTTCAAAGACTTTATCATAAAAAAAAAAAAAAAAAAAAAAAAAAAAATCAATTAGCAGTAGCTCATGTTTATTCATAAAAAAATTAATACTTAAACCAACATAATTTTCAGTTTTTGTAAAAATACCCTGTAATTACACCTGTCAGTAAAATAGAAGTAAATTACTTGAAAAGCTGGGCCCACCAGCTGCCGAGTGGTTCTGCGCTCACAGCTGGTAGGCGTGAGGTGCCGGATACTAACCCAGGTCACTCTCGTATGCCCAGCCGTTCGGAGTTTTCTGTGGTTTTCTCCAAAGCTTGCGAAAATACGGTATAGGACACCTTAGAAAGACCCCCGTGGAGGGCACTTCCGCTCAGGCCTAGGACCCTAGTGCAGCAATTCGGCCTTAATCCCTACAACCGAACCCAACCTGTAAAGCTGTGTATAAGATAAACTGCAAAGTCTGTATCGGCAGTCTACTACATCGACTTTTTGCCGATTTAATAGAAGTTTTTTTTCTACATAAAGCTTCAAATACAAACATTTTGTTATTAATTAAAAATTTTTAACGATGGGAGTGTAAATAGTTTTTAAAGGTATTTTTGAAATACGTGTTTAATTAAGCTAAATATAACTAGTGTAGTGATTATATACAGAAGAAAAAAAAAATCTGGAGTGGCTCCACCCGACTTTCCGAACATTAAGTAATTAACGATTGTTTAAATAAATTGGTAAAATCTGACATCAATCAGTTCAATCGAATAAAGCGTTTAACGCTATTTCACTAAAAACAAATAAAATGTTCCAATAGGTCATAATGATAAAAAAAATTTCTTTGTGTCCTGTTAAAAAAAAAAAAAAAAACTATGTGTGTTAGATTTACCAAAATCTATGCAGTACATGCCAGTATGACCAATAATAATAATATATATACAACTTTCAGCTCTTCTAACAAAGCATTGAGACACTATTGTATTATTTCACATACATACACACATCTTCGTTGAAATAGTTAAATTGAACCCAGGGAACCTCAAAACATGCAGATACATAAAAATCTCAATGTCGAACTTTTCTCATGATTGTAATATTTTCCTTTCATATGTATATTTGAGAAATCGTAAACGTCTTTTGAAAGTTATTTTCAACAGATACACAATAGCACAATATCAAAATTTTTCTGACTAATTTCATGAGTTTTACTCATTCAGAAGCATTAAATTTTCAAGGACTAAAAAAAAAAAAAAAAAAAAAAAAAGAATTTTCAAAGGTTAATTAATCCCTCAATAAGACTGACTAGTTGTTGTTGCCGGTGCCAAACCCCCATACTATTCTATGGGGATATGTTGTCAGGATTGCTCATTACTTAACGGCCCTCTTCACTTACCGTCGCCGGAAGCCCGAGTCAATGTTATTCTATGGGAACATTTTCTTTACAAATAACTTATTAACTAATACACATTTTTAAATTCTGTTTTCACATTCAGAAAATTCCCAACTGTTAAATGGACGGACCTTTTTCAAAAATGTATTTTTTAAATTTTTAATATTTTATTTTGAAATTGCAAAATGAAAAAAATTAACATATCGAAAATTCGTATTTTGCAGCTTCAAAATAAAATATTAAAAATTAAAAAAAATAATTTTTCAGAAAGGTCCATCCATTTAACAGTTGGGAATTTTCAGAATGTGAAAACAGAATTTAAAAATACGTATTAGTTAATAAGTTATTTGTAAAGAAAAATTTCCCATAGAATAACATTAGCTTCGGCTTTCGGCGGTGGTGAGTGAAGAGGGCCCTTAATGTACTTTTCAAAATACCGCTTTCACATCGAAAGAATTCCCAAATATTAAATTAATACTTGTTTTCTAATATATATACATAAAATTATTTGAATTTATGACATGAGAAAAATGAAGTAAGTTTTTATTTTCTTGAAGAAAGTATTGGTTTTGTGGAAATTTTAGAACTTCAGTTTTCGACGGATTTACACGTTTTGAGATGTCCTGAACACGATTTGAGTGTTTGTAGATAATGCCTGTGTGTCAGTGTGTGTGTATCACAAATTTTGTAGGCGTTGTACCTAACGTATCAATGAACGGAATTTAACCAAACTTGGTATTTTGTTGAAATCTGACCTAAACTGGTGCTGATTAGACTTCGGGATCAATCGCTCAATAGTTGGGGGGGGGGGGGATCAATCTTCGGGATCAATCGCTCTGTCATCCTATTTTTTCTAAATTTTTTTAACATGGCACGATAGGGCAAAATTTCGTATAAATCTATATAATGAGTTATTTTAAGGCATGACTGTATATTTTAGATGAATTATTGACAATGGTAGCAGTAAAATAGGAGGGAAAAAGTGTGTGCATGTAGGAGCGTTCCTTCCCCTCCCCCTCCCGGGTGTAAATTTTCAATATGGGTACCTTTCGAAAGAACTCGTCAATACCTTTAAAACGAATGGTTGAACCATCGGTCTGGGATAATTTATAAAGAAGTTATAACTTTTTTCATTTTATTTTATTATTATTTTTTTTAAGTATGTCTGCACAAAATTGACATTCTTTCGGCGTCTGGTATTATTATACTACTTTGTGATAAAAATCATCTGCATTCATTCCTCATGGAAAAAAATTTAATAAATAATTTGTATTGCGTAATTTTGTATGGGATTATATATATGTAGAAGAAAGTCTTGTGATGGCCATCATATAATTACTTTCTCTCGCCCATAGGGTCGAGAAAGTATTGTTTTAGGGTCAAATTTTCGAACGTGAGTTTTTGTTATATTTACATGCTCTGAGGTCCCCTGAATACGAAAATCATGTTTTCAGCGAATGGTCTGTGTGTCTGTCTGTTATCAGCATATCTCAAGAACAAATAGTAGCAGAAATTCCAAACTCGTTATTCTAAATGTGTATTATATAGGGATGCTACAGTAAGCTTTTCATTGAGATGAAGCAAATGGTTCGTTTACATAGGGACACTCAAAAGTATTCAAATACATTTCGTCTATGGGGGAAGTTGCAGGTAAGTAGAGTTTAACATCTGTAGACTGCACTAAACCAAATGAAACGAATATATATTTTGTGTAATAGATATAGTCAACTGGGAAGAAAGTTTTGTGTAAGTAGGAGCCTCGCCTCCCCCCCTGGTTGGGAAGTCCCCCATCGAGGCGAGTAAATTTTCATGATGGGTATTTTTCAAAAGAGCTCGCCAATACCTTTAAAACAAATGGTTCAACCATCGATCTGCGATAATTTAAAATAAAGTTATAGATTTTTTTCATTTTTGGCAAAAAAAAAGTAATATTGAGAATAAATTCAACTTTCTTTTGTATATTTAGTGTTATACTACTTCTCTAATATGGAAACCGTGTGCATTATCATGGAAGATAATTTTTTTAAATAATAATTGTAATATTTTTACTGAGTGAATTTCTAGAGGAAAATATAGAAGAAAGTCTTGTGGTTGCCACAACACACTAGTTATTTGTTGTTAGTGGATGTGCTTTACTAATAACATTTTACCATTTCCAGGAAATCTGTTCGGGAATTGAAATAAATTTCTTATAGAGATATGGTAATTAATGTATGTTTTAAGCTAAATATTCATCGCTTGTTTTTTGTACATTAATGAAACGGGGGGTTGGGGGGGGGCGGTAGCCCCCCCTCACACAGAACTAATTATCGTATAAAACTCTTCCGAAGCCTAATTTGAATTGTTTAACATAGGTTTACATAACAGTACTCATTATCTTACCTCTTAATCTCCAACCTGTATTTATAGTATTAAATTTTGGGGTAAGAGAAAGTAGTGTGAGTGACACACTTGATTATTTCACAAGTGTTACCTTGAAAAAACATTCCGGAAATTCCTTTGTATTAATAATTAAATTTACAAACCTGGGTTAGTTTATCTTAAATACTTGGTTTAAGTCAAAATGGTATCAATATTTATTTTTAGAATTGTTGGTACTTGAACAGATATTTATTTCATGAGTGTTACTTTGTTTCGTAAACAAAGGCTTATAAACTTCTAATAAAAATTGTAATGAAAAACTATGGATTTCCGCTGCTGTTACAATGAAGAACCTAAAAGTTTTAAATAGCGAAACAATTTGTTTGAATTAACAAATGTATTAATGCGATGTTGATATTTAGCTATAGGAACGGCTCATGAGCGGAAATCACATTTCATGAGATAGTAACACACTCTTGAGACAGGTTAACAATCCTGTTGTAATAATGTTGAATAAAATTTAAGTAAAAAAATAATTTTTTAACGTTAGAAGCTTTTTATTGTGAAGCCCTAAAAAGCATAAAATAAAAAATTATTCTGTCAAAGACATGCTGCAAAGAAATGAAAGTTTCAACACTAGTAAAATTTTAAAGAAAAATATAGATACTTCCCTTTTGCAAAAGATGAAAATTTTTTAATGTTCACAGTGATGCCGTTTGGGTTTCAAAATTCTGGGTCAAATCACATTTCATGAGATATAGTAACACTCTTGAGACAGGTTAACAATCCTGTTGTAATAATGTTAAATAAAATGTAAGTAAAAAATCATTTTTTAACGTTAGAAGCTTTTTATTGTGAAGCCCTAAAAAGCATAAAATACAAAAATTATTCTGGCAAAAGACATGCTGCAAAGAAATGAAAGTTTCAACACTAGTAAAATTTTAAAGAAAAATATAGGTACTTTCCTTTTGCAAGAGATAAAAATTTTTTTAATGTTCAAAATATTTTAAAAAGCTTTCGAGACCAATATTCTTAGTTATTAGTTTTTGTTTAATCATTCGTTAGGCCACAAATTTCAAGTGTTTCGAAAGCTTTTTAAAATGTTTGGAACATTAAAAAATTTTCATCTATTGCAAAAGGAAAGTACCTATATTTTTCTTTAAAATTTTCTTAGTGTTGAAACTTTCATTTCTTTGAAGCATGTCTTTAGAATGATTTTTTATTTTATGCTTTTTTTAGGGCTTCACAATAAAAAGCTTCTAACGTTAAAAAAAGATTTTTTACTTAAATTTTATTTTGGGCTCTTTAGTTACAAAAAATAAAAAGAAAAAGCTTCTTAAAAAAACTAATTAAAATTTCTTAGGATATTGTGTAACCAACGGAAGATTTTCTTTTATCAATTGAAATTTTTTTTAATATTAATTATCTGCAAAAAAGTACTATATCGTCTTTTGAGGACCGAATCCCGGAACCATCGCGTTTTCATCATGATGCTCTAACCAAAAGTCTAAGAACTGTCAAGAAAAATCATAGAACATTCTTAGAAAAACCTAACAAATACTTATACAAAAAAAAAATATTGTTCTCGAATGCTTTTTAAAATATTTCGAATATTTAAAAATTTTCGTCTTTTGTAAAAGTAAAATATCTATATTTTTCTTTAAAATTTTCTTGTTGTTGAAACTTTTATGATTTTATAGCATGTCTCTGCAAGAATAAATTTTTATATCAGGTTTTTTAAGGCTCCACAGAAATAAAAATCTTTCAGTGTTATTTTTATTTATTTATTTACTTTTATTATTTTATTTTACTGAAAGTTTTATTTTGTGCGTTTTAGTAACTCAAAAAAGCTTAAAAAAAAAAAAAAAACTATCAAAATTCTTTAGGATACTCTGTAGACAATGAAAGATTTTCTTTTATCGTTTGACATCGTTTCTATTAATTATCTGCAAAAAAAGTAACACATCGGCTTGCAAGGATGGAACACACGAGCATCGCGTTATCACCATGACGCTCAAACCAAATGTGCTAACGAGCGACGAAGAAGGTTGTTTAAATTTACATTAAAGTCGAGGCGCCTTCTTTTCAGAGTGACATAAAGACACGATGATAAAAATCCAATTTCAATAAAAAGCTTCTAAAAGAATATTTATTCATTTATTTTTTACTTAACTTTTTATTTTGTGCATTTTAGTATCTAAAAAAAAGCTTCTTAAAAAAAACTCTTCAAAAATTCTTAGAGTACTGTGTAGACAATGAAAAAATTCCTTTTATCAACTGACACATTTTCTATTAATTATCTGCAAAATTTAGCACATTGATCCTTCGGGGATGGAACTCACCACCATCGCATTAGCAACTTGACGCTCTAACCAACTGAGACAACGAGCGACGATAAGAACTGCTGACGTTTACATTAAAGTTAAGGTGCCTTGTTTATTAGCGGGACATGAAGAGGACGCGATAACGAAATCCAATTTCAATAAAAAGCTTCTAAAATTTTATTTTATTTATTTTTACTTAAAATTTTATTTTGTGCTTTTTAGTAACTAGATAAAAAAGCTATTTTAAAAACTCTTAAAAATTATTAGGATACTGTGTACTCAACGAAATATTTCCTTTTATCTATTGACACCTTTTCTATTAATTATCTGCAAAAATTAACATGACGTTCTAACCAACTGAGCCATTAAAAAATGCAATGAATTGTTTAAATATTTTTTTGTGAAGCGTCTTGTTTTTTAACGTGACAGAAAATGCAATGACAAATTCAATTTCACATAATATATAATAAATATATATAAATTCTAAAAATATTTATTTATGTATTTTTTACTGGAAACTTTTTATTTTGAGCTTTTCTAATATCTAAAATATTTTGTGTTTTCTAATATCTTAACTAAAAAAAAAAAAAAAAAAAACTCTTTAGAAAATTCTTAAGATACTGTGTAGTCAACGAAAAATTTTCTTTTATCAGTTGACAACTTTTCTACTAATTATCTGCAAAAAGTAACACGCAAGACCTTCGGGTATCAAACTCTCGCCCACCGCGTTATTAACGTGACACTCTAACCAACAAAGTCACGAAGCGACTAACTAAGCTGCTTACATTTACTTTAAAATGGAGGCGTTTTCATTAGCGTGGCACAATGACAAAGTCAATTTCATATGAAAAGCTTCTAAAAATATTTATATATATAGAAAGAGAGAAATAAAGTTAAATAATTATAAGATAAAAAACTTTTTATAAACCATGTTTTTAAATTTTCTGTTGAATATCATAGCTATAGAACTAACTACATTACACTTTATCAATGCGTTTTGTTACGAAATTGTAAATAATTGTATTTATTTTTGTATAAATTCTTTCAAAGAGGCTTAATAAGTTGATGAAATGTCAATTTTCTGCATTTCCAGCTCTTTTTCGCATTAAAATAGTTTAATTTTCTCTTTAAATCGCATTAAAAAGCTCCAATAGGCAGGTAATGGATTTGGTGTCAAATTTGGCGACTTTTTGCCATTGGCGACTTTTTTGGTGACGTTTGGCGAGAAAATCCTTATTAGCGATATTCCAAAGATGGACGTTCTAATGTGATTGGTTAAAGAGTTACGAGAAATTTGAATTAAAAAAAAAAAAAAAAAAAAAAAAAAAGTTGGTTTTAAAAATAAAATATTAATCCTTTCAGAACAACATATATTTGCATTATGAACTACATTAGCACTTTATCAATGTGTAGAAAATCTTTAAAGTGATAATAACGTCAATTCTTGCCAGATGCATAATTTAACTTTTTACAATTTTTTAACGCTCACGTTTAGTTAAATGTATTTATTTTTATGTCGAAAGAAAATGAACTCGTAAATTTTTTTTGGAAACAATTAAATTATAGCTTATATTTTAATGACTATTTATATTGCTATTAGGAGCTTATTATTTTCCTATTTTAATTAATTAAAAGAAAACTATTCGAAAATCTGACTTCGAAGTATTGTGTTGGCACCGGGTTCTGAGCTACTGTGATGTCTAGCTAGTAGGGAGCTAGTTAAAAATAGATTGCAAGATTTGTACCGGACAAACAAACAAACAAGAACAGAACTTAATAAAAACATGGTAAAATTTATTATATCATTAGTGATTAAGCTTTACATATAAATTGTAATTAGCATATCATCATTCACTTTCTGAAGTTACATAGGCAATATAATTTTTATTCAATATGAATAAAGTGTTACCGTCTTCAGAAATATTTAGAAACATCAATTGTATTTCCCAATCTATATAAGGTGACGACTGGTGCACTGTAATATATCTAAATTTACTCTGTTAGGAAAACTTTTCACGCATATGCAAAAAATAAATACAGTACCCACCACTTATTAAAATCACATTAGTTCTGAGCCAAAGTGAATTTATTCAGCGGTTGATTTTTATATCCGGTGAACATTTCTACATTTTAGGAAAATGTATTTCTTCCTTGAATATGGAAAGAGACTTCAAAAGCTGACGAATAATGGAATTAGTAAACAATATTAATTAATTTTTGATACATAATTGTTTCTTCAATATAAATAAATTAAACGTATTCCAAGTTTCCATGCACTTTCGTTTGAGGAAAAATCATCATTACTTTACCAAAAGGTCACGTTGTTCTTATAAATTTAAAATATTTTTGTTTAAACCTCATGAATTATAGTAATTTTAAAATAAGAACTAGAAATTGCCTTTTAACAATAGAAAAATTTAAAAAATATATCATTTCAAATCAAATTTGTAACATATTACTGCGTTTTGAAGAATACGTTCCTTGAAATTGTTACGGCGATAAACGATGGGGCGTTTTTAATTTGTAACTGTGCTGCTAGTGTAAAATCTTCGACAATCAGCGATAACGGAGGGATTGTTGTGCTTTAATTTCTTATTAAAAAAAAAAAAAAAAAGTGTGTGCATAAATGATACTTTTGGCTGCTGGGGAGATATTTTTGAGTTTATTAACCGGTGATACTGATTTTATTAAGCGCCGGCTTTAAAAGTTATTTGTATTGATTTCATTCCGATCCTGGCAATTTGATCAGATTAAGCGACTGATTTTATTAACGAGTGAATTTATTAAACGGCGGTTACTGTATCTTTTCTTTTTTATTGATCTGCTATTTGTGAAAGAAATTTTTACCTCTTTACATCTAAAATGACACTGATACAAATTTCCTTTTCTCTAATCATTTTTCTATATAGAAGTAGGAAATTGGTGGTGCAAGATTCTCCTCTTATTTATGGTTAGTAAATACCTTTTCTTTGTATTGTAGACACTGGTTGTCAATTTATCTGACGCTCAAAATTTATTTGAGCTAAAGTCAGGATTGGCTTGATTTTGCCCGACCCCCCCCCCCCCCCCCCCCCAATAAAAAAAAATAATAAAAAAAAAACACTTGAAAAAACCCAAGTGTTTTTTTTTTCTTTTTTTCAAAATCTTTATTTAAAATTCCACTTTTATCTAACTTACAATAAGCATATAAATATAAAACAAATATTATATACATTATTAGAACAAGAACAAAGAATTTTCAGAAATATTGGATGTTCTCAAACTGCTTTGTAGGGAAAAAAAAAAAAAAAAAACCCTGAAAGATCCCCCATGGGGGAAAAAAGTATAATTATCTTATTAAAACAGAATAAAAAATTATATATATAAAAGCAAAATAAGAATTTATTAATACTAGTGAAACTGCAGATCAGGAGCCTCAACGTCCTATTTGCATCACGCATTATTCAACAGATTATTTTTATTTATTCCTTATGATAATATATATATATATATATATATATAACACATATATATATTGATTCGATTGATTTGCTACATATACAGACCTTTCTGAGGAGGGCTGCCATCCCCTCAACCTCCCCCCCCCCCCGCTGTATATCTTTTTATAACTACAGTCGTCCCCGCTTAAACGAATATCTGCCGTTCCAACTAAATTAATTCGATTAAGCGGGGTATTCGATTATGCGGAAAAGACTAGAAACGCAATTACTTGTGTAACTATAAGGATTTTATGCTTACATGAAAAGATAAATGATAGCTCTTTCTTATTCAAATATTTAACAAACTTTTACTAAGTTAAAATATTATAGTAATTTATAAATGCAATTAATACTGGAATAAATTCAAAATAAAGTGTACTTATAATTTTATTTTTAACAAAAAAAAAATCAGTTTGGAATGAATACTTTGACATAGACTTAACTAATAATTTTTAGTTTTCTTTTTTTTAAAGCACATAAGTCTATTTTAATCGCTTCTATGAGATTCAAAATGGCGATGAATAATATTAAAGGATTTTGCAACTTCATTTATCATTGGAGGAGGATCTGCTTGCTCTTCTTTATCGCTTTCATTTAAAGACTTTATTAGAAGATTAAACTCTTCATCCCTTTCTGTGTCTCCATCTTTATCCACATCTATGAGTTCACAAAGTGCTATTTCAATCATCTAAAAACTTTCAAAAATTTTCATTTTTAATTCCTGGAAATAATTTGTATTTTAATTTCAAATTTTATCCTCAGTTGCTGATTTTATAAATTTGGCTTTTGCAAATCAAATTTTATCACCTCGGCAGGAATACTGTCTCATGTTTAAAGGGCATTCCTTAGTTATGAAAGGTTTTAAAAAGAACGTTTTTTTTTTTTTCTTCTTTCTTGAGAATGAGAGGAGAAATCTGCCCAGAAATAGAGGAATTTTATTTAAGAAAATTTCAGTGTTTATACGATTAAGCGGGGTGGCGTTGTAAAAAATATTTCTTTAAACGAGAGAATTTAACCATACTTCTATGGGGAAAAAATTGGTTCTATAAATTTATATTCTTATAAGCGGGGTATTCGATTATCGTTGCCCGATTAAGTGGGGACGATTGTATATGTATATATATGTTATATGTATATATATGTATTCCTAATAACTTATTGTCTTGTATTAATTCCCTGTAATTCATAAATACTTGTACCAAATTTCATGCAGAATGATTGCATAACATATCGGAATTATTTTGTGTAATCCTGTAAATGAATTACCAATTTTATGCCCACACATCTCCATTGAAAAACCTTTTTTAAAAATTAAATTCTAATTCAATTTCATTGTATTTAACGAGGTGTAAGCTTGTTACAATACACTTTTAAGGAATACCGACTATAGACCGTAATAATATGAAATTCTTTTATGTATCCCAGAAAAGGAGCCGCAGTAATTGTATACACTAAAAAAAATACACCCATGTAATTAATTATAACTCATTGATATTTCAACCTAATTTGACATCATTTGGATGATTATAGTACGTCATCGGAATTATTTTGTGGGGTCCAGTAAATAAATTATAATGCAAATATAAAATAAATAATAATGCGTTTTTATCTTTTTAAAAATATTTCAGAATTAACGCAATTTATTTCCCAACAACGAAAAATGTAATCAATAAGATCTCCTTCAGTTATGACGTAAATAACCGAAATTTCTTCTCAATGTAATGTTAAGCAATAGAGCAACTGGCACTAAAATGGAAGATTTCGTAAAAAAGCCGGCTCGCCAATGTCCAGTCTCTTTCTAATACAGGGTCTCTACCTGACATTACTCTGACAGCGCCATCTATAGGAACATGTTGGAACTACTTTTTTCTTCCTCCAAACAAAATTTCATTGCCTCACGATTGCTCTGTTAAAATATCAAATCGCTCTAATGGGTAGTTTTAAAACTATAGTTTTTTTTTTTTTTTTTTTTTGAAATTGTATTTTCAATTATAATCACCCTGTATATACACACACATCCTTAACAATAATAAACATTTTATTATAAAGATATTTATTTTACAATATAATAAAGATTTAAAATCTGTAAAAAAACTATCAAAAGCCATAAGAATTTTTAGTCTGAATATCTATTTTACTGAACAAACGTAAATACAGTTCCAGAGCTGCCAACCTAATCCGGCAAATTGTTAGTACCGCCCATTTTTCTACGCCACTTAATTTTTAGAGTAATTCTCTTCAAATATATTTACGATGAATTAAGAAAACAAATACTTCAAAGATTAAGTGGTGTAGAAAAATGGGCGGTACTAACAATTTGCCGGATTAGGTTGGCAGCTCTGCAGTTCTATTTATTTATTTTCAATATAATTATAAGCGATTTATGAAAGCTTCAGTGTAGTCATATCAAAGGTATCATATCTCCTTAAAGTGACATAAAAATGTAAAATTCTTAAACTACATTTTTTCCCTTTTCTTTGCAAATGTATTCAATTCCGAGATAGATATAACTTTACAAAAGGAAGGAAAGTTTTACTTCGAAGTAAATTAAGTTCAAATTTATGTAATGGGATTGTCGGTGCTTTGCAGAATTTTTAATAGAAACATGCTGTAATAAATAAAGTACAAAAGCGTTCAAAATTAAAGGAATAACCTGCTTTCCGATTTTCTTCTTTTGGACATAAATTTATACATATAACCAAAACCATATGAACATAAAATCTGGATGGCATGTCCTTCGTTATATTATTGATCGAATTTTATATAATTTTAGCGTAAGGGATAATTTTTAAACCAATAACTATTAAATCTTTCTTAAAAATAAGCTTAAAAAAAAAAACACTTTTAGAAAAAAAAACTTAATGAATAATATTATAGTTTTAAAAAATTAAAGAACCCGCTTTTATAGAAATGTGAACTAAAAAAGCACAAAATATCTATCTTAGTATTAAAATGCGGGGTAAGAGAAAATCGTGTGCGTGACACACCATAATATTTATACATTTAAATCTTTAATTTAAATAACTTAGAATTAAACAAAAACATTTTTAAAAAATCTCCCCTGACTGGTGTCGAACATTGGACCTTTAGGTTCTTAACTCGGAGCCTTACCTCAACGCCACATCGTTCACGTAGAGAAAGTATTTTTTTACAATATAAATTTTTTTTTGCTCCCAGAGCAGTTACAAACATGCATATATACAGGTGAAGCTAATAAAAGCGTGTTAAAAATGGTGTTAAACATGTAAAAAGTGTAACATTAAAAGTGTAAAACAGATAGGTAAAGATGCACCTGCCTTCAAATGTTAAACTGAATCCCGATTTGTCTTTCTATATTCACTTTTCTTTTACCTTTATAACGAATTTTTTGAAAAAAAAAAATAATAATAATTACTTATTTGTAAACTATAAGAGTCAATAGAATAACAAAAATGTTGATAAATAAATTTATAAGGAACGTCTTATCCGATTTTCTTGGTTATATGTATATTTTTAAAAAAGTTACACACATGCGAAAATAAGAAAAAAAAAAGAAAAGTGAAGACAGAAAGAAAAATCATCGCAATTTGTCTTTCTATATTCACTTTTCTTTTAACTTTTATAATGAATTTTTTTTAAAAACATAATTACTAATTTGTAAACTATAAGAATCATCAGAACAACAAAAATGTCGATAAATAAATTTATAAGGAACGTCTTACCCAATTTTCTTGGTTATATGTATATTTTCTAAAAAGTTATTCACATGCGAAAAAAAAGGACAAAAAGAAAAGTGAAGACAGAAAGAAAAATCACGATTTTGTTTATCATTTGAAGACACGTGCGTTTTCACCTATCTGCAATGCATTCTTAACACCATTTTTCATTGAGTTTTCTTTTCTAAAAGTGTTGAAATTTTCCATTTTTTTCAAAGCTTACTTTTGAGAAAAAATGATTAATTATTAGTTTAAAAATTATTAGTTATGCTAAAATTGTATTAAATTTGATTAATGTTATGATAGCCATCCAAATTTTATGTTTGTATGTCCATTCATTTAAAAATCACGCGCAAAAAAAAAAAAAAAAAAAAAAAACTGGTTATTCCTTTATTTTTGTACACTAGCGTTTCGTTCTGTTTAATAATGCACATTATCACATACTAGTTAGTTGTAGGGCGACTAAGACGCACGTTGAAAAATGATCATTTCATTTTATTTATTCTTCACTTCAAATAATCCATTTGCTAAGCCCGTGCGAAATTTTCGCTCTTTATTTATCTCTTCGTTACCTTAGAAATTTAAAAATATTATTTTATAGACGTCATTTTTTCATATGGATGAGCAAATTTAATATTTAAAAAAAATTGTTTTCACGTGAAAGCATACTTCATTTTATGATGGGGGGGGGGGGGCAACAATTAAAAATTTAAATGTCTACTTTAAAGCGGTTATTTTCATATTTTAATTAATTTTTAAAAATCTAATCAAAAATTCGTTACAAATAAGGTACCAAATGAAAGGAGCAATTTTTATGAATCCGTCGGATTAAACAGCATAGCGATCGGACAATTATACTTTAGTTAATTTTAAAGAATCTGAAAATATGAAAATTAGGAGACAGAGTCCAAGGTAATCTTTTAAGCCTATCTCTTAAGCCTAAAGCATGGCAGTCAGGTACTTATGAGCGTAACTATAGGGCAGGTGCTCCAGTGGTTGGCATGCTCCAGTAATTGACATCTATCCCGAACTAATTAATAAATAAGAAAAATAATAACATCATATATTTTACACATAAGAATTTTAACATTTTATGTCAAACACCGGAGCACAGGGTGCTAATAACTGGTAAAATGAATGACTAGCAGTGTTAAACACTGGAACATAGGGGGGCCAATTACTGATAAAATAAAAAACTGGCAGTGTCAATTACTGGAACATTGAGTGGGTGTCAAATAAAAATTCATAAAAAAAATAATTGTTATCAAATGTATATATTTTAACATATATGTGGTTCTGGATGTCTTTCATGCCTTATGTACTAACTTAAGATTTCTAAAAATATTTCCTGGTGACTAGAACATTAAAAACATGAGAGATTGCTCTAAAAGTGTTAATCACTGGTGCACTTAACCTTTATGCTGATAGTTTCGGAAGATTCTCAAAGGTAGTCGCAATGCTTTTGAAAACATTTTTCAATACAATTTTTAAAGAGGAAACGTGATAATGACCATTAATGACTTTCTCAGTGCATTGTAGCAATTGAAGTATATTTGCTATAATTAGATCTGAGATAATGTGAAACAAATTCAGATACAGACAACGGAAGTCAGACACTTTTAGAAAAGTATAAGAAAAGCGTTGCTTAACGGCCCTCTTCACTCACCGCAGCTGGAAGCCCGAGCTAATGCTATTCTATGAGGAAATTTTCTTTACAAATAACTTATTAACTAATACATATTTTTAAATTCTGTTTTCACATTCTGAAAATTCCCAGCTGTTAAATGGATGGTCCTTTTTAAAAAAAATTTTTTTTTTAATTTTTTATATTTTACTTTGAAGCTGCAAAATACAAATTTTCAATATGTGAATTTTTTTCATTTTGCAATTTCAAAAAAAAAAAAAAAAAAAAATAATAATACATTTTTAAAAAAGGTCCGTCCATTTAACAGTTGCGAATTTTCTGAATGTGAAAACAGAATTTAAAAATATGTATTAGTTAATAAGTTATTTGTAAAGAAATTTTCCCCATAGAATAACAATGGCTCGGGCTTCCGGCGACGGTAAGTGAAGACGGCCGTTAATGATTGATACTGCAGCAAATTGTTTAAATCTATGAGATTTTCGAGTATTATAAAATTTCAGGATAAAACTTTCCTCCTCCTTTTTATATATTTCGATTTTTATCAAGTGAATGTACAAAGTACTTGAGGAGGAGGAGGTGTGTGTGTGTGTGTGTGGGGGGGGTGTTTTTATCGTTAAGTCTATTTATAATTTACCGATTTTTAAGAAACACGAGAAGAGTTATTATGCTTTAAATTCAAAGTTAGAGTGACTGAAAATACCAAAATTATAGTTTTTTTTTTTTTTTTTTGAGAAATTTATTTTGTACGCTCCACTGGTGGCACAGCAGAATATCAAAATTAGTTGATGCAGTTCGGCTCTTCTCAGTTCCCTCATTAGATATTTGCTCTCATAAATTTATACTAGACAGGTCGTGCTATATTAATGTTAAAAGGAATAAGTTCTACGGGTTACCGGCACAGTCGCAAACTGAAATGCTCCACCCACTAAGCTTAATCACCCTCTATTTCGTAACTTTCAAGTCATGCTGATCTGTTGATTAATTTTTTTAGGGCCACTTATGCATTTTATTTTTCATTCAAACAGTGGCGGATCCAGAACTTGACTTTTGGGGGGGGGGGCTAAGATTTTTCAAAGTGTTATTCTAGACCAATAAAAAGTTTACAATTGCAATATTCAATTGGAAATGTCAGTGTTTTTTGGGGGGGGGGGGGGCTTCAGCCCCCTAGACCCCCCCCCCCCCTAAATCCGCCACTGCATTCAAATGCACACCATTTTCGATCCAATAATCCCCATAATGAAATTTTATGTGAAATATCATCGTGTACTGCCATGTTATGAAAAATCTTAAAATTCTAATAACTAAAAGAAGTATTTAAAGTAGAATGTTGATATTTTATAATTTTCATAGCAATATACATATTTTAAAACTGGTCGTACTTATTTTCAAAGAATATAATCCTTATGATGCATGTATATGCTAAATTTTACCCTCTTCTCCCGAACTATGTCTCTACCCTACGGACACTACATTGATTTTGGAATTTTTAAATTCCTGACACTTCAAAACGTATAAAAAAAGTCAATGGAGGTTGATAATTTTCTCGAATATTCTATTTTCCCATATCTACCATAATATGATGGGAAACTATAAGTTTAAATTTTAACCACATTAAAAATTGAGACAGACAATATACACTAAAAATATACAATTTAAAACATTAAAAACATCAAACAAAAATTGTAAACGTTTCGAGCCTTTTACAGGCTCCTCATCAGTAAAAAACATCAAATGTGAATGCTGAGAACAACAGACTTTCATTAAGTGAGTACAATGTATTCATCGGGAACTGCGCACGCCTCATTAAGGGGTGAAAAATGTTGATTTGTAAGCCCTACAGGAAAATTCTTGAATGATAATTTAAACAGTTAGATATAATTAATATAGTACAGTTAAAATCAGGTAAATGGTCAGTTTCTATGGCATGCTGTACAATTTACGAACGTAAATCACGGTTTTTTGAAATTTGTTTTATGTTCCTTAATACGAGTATGAAGAGAACGGCCAGTCTGACCAATATAAACCGAACTACAAGATTTACAAGAGATATTATAAATGACACCTGTGCGGGAAAAAGGGGGGGGGGGATGAATTAAAATTTGGGGTTTATAGGAAACAGATAAATTAACAGCGCGTAAAACTTTGGCAATAGACTCGGAAATATTTTTATAGTAAGGAATAGTAACGAACGATTTAAAGTTAATAAGTAACTAGTAAATAATAATAGTAGTAAATAACTATAAGTTTATTTATTTCAGAACTACAAAAATTCCATCGGCAATAAATACATTTTTAATTCTAGTAAGGTTAAACTCATGATAAAAATCGTAAAGTTTTCAAAATGTTAAACATGCTTTTTATTTGCAAAATACCTCAAATTTTATACCCCCCTCCCCCCCACCCCTTCTGTCCTTGCTTCGCAATCCTGCCGTGCTTTTATATCGCTCGCAGTGTTTCATGCTTGTATAATCTATCTTAATTTTGGACTACCTCATCATTAATGCTGTTTCGATTCCAATGGTATTAATAGGCATGTTTTCGTGCGACCTTCAAAGTCTTCATTTAACCTTCAATATTTTTCATCACAGTGTAATCTAAAGTTGTTCCAAAGTGATGGTTTTGAATACTTTTAACAATAACTATATTTCCGTAATTTCACATAAGCGTTTTCGAATTTTTGTTACTGTGGGGAAGGGAAGTGGGCATTCAGAAGCTCTTGTAAAAAATAACATGCATATTTACCTTTTTCGGGGAAAGGGGATTTTGTTGCATTTAAAAACTAGTATGTTGTGGCCACCACGAGACTTTCTTCTATATTTTCCTATACAAATTCACTCAGTAACAATAAAAAAAAAAAAAAAAAAAAAAAAAAAGTGGGACTTTGACAAAATTTTGTGTAAAATGTGAAAATTATTCTAAGTTTGTCAAAACACGGAAACCGTGGGACTTTGACAAAATTGGGGGAAAAATGCAAAAATTTGTTTAAGTTTGTCAGAACACGGAAACCGTGGGAGTTTGATAGAATTAAGGGGAGAGAAAAAAAAAAAAAAAAAAAAAAAAAAGTGGGACTTTGACAAAATTAGGGGAAAAATGCAAAAATATGTTAAAGTTTGTCAAGACACGGAAACCGTAGGACTTTGACAAAATTAGGGAAAAAAAGCAAAAATTAGTTTAAGTTTGTCAGAACACGGAAACCGTGGGAGTTTGATAAAATTAAGGGGAGAAAAAAAAAAAAAAAAAAAAAAAAAGATTTTTTTTTTCTAAGTTTTTTTTCGTAAAAAGTAAAAAAAAATCGATAACTTTGTTTTAAATTATCGCAGATTTATAGCTCAATCATTCGTTTTAAAGGTACTGACGAGACCTTTCGAAAGATACCCATCTTGAAAATTTTTGCCCTATATCACCCTGTTAAAAATTTAGAAAAAGCGGGATGGCAGCGCGAGACGATTTTTACCTAAAGTTGATAGGCACTAATTTATGTCAAGGTGCAACTACATACCAATTTGTATGAAATTCTGTGCAGTAGTTCCAGAGATACAGTTGCCACAAAATTTTGTCACACACACACACAGACAGACAGACAGACATTTTCTAAAAATGGTAAAATCGTGTTCTACAGCTCTCAAAACGTGTAAATCCATCAAAAACCCGAAATCGAAAATTTTTACGAATCCAATACTTTCTTCTATTGAAGATAGAAGAAAGTAAAAAAAAAAAAAAATGTTGCTCATAAACAATTAATAATAATAAATATGCGACTGATTTACATGCGTTGGAATCCAAGATATATAAATGTACATTATGTTCAAAAGTTAAGTAACAAATTGTTGCTTTCTTAACATACATGTAAGGAAAGTATTATAATCATGTCAAAAATTCGACTTTGAGGAAATCTCTTTTGTGGCTCCACGGACGGCCAGTGACATCATCACTTCGCTTGCGTATAAGTGATGCTATATTATACAAATTACTGTGTCTATGGTTTTATTTGAGTTTTATGAAATTGCCAGATTTAACAACTTTCTACTTTTAGGTATTTTTTAATGTAAAGGAATACATGTGTGAAAGGGAAAAATGGGGGAAAATGCATAAAAAATAAATTTATTTTTAAATACCTTCTTGACATCGTAAGAAAATAATATTTGTATTCGCATCTTTCGGCTAACCATACCTTTCGAATGATACCATTTTCAACCCTCTACTCCCATAATTAATATGTTAAAAAGGGACTACAAATTTTATGCTTGCCTATTAATATATAGATATTCGAAGAAAATGTCTAGGTAGCTCAGCAATTGTTATCCGTCATTAGGTTTTGTCCACCAGTATACATATATAATAAAGCGTATTTATTCTAAAGTATTTTTTTCTGTTATTTAAAAATAAAGATGAGTATTAAAGAAATATTAAGGGTAAAAATGCTGAAGCAAAAACTTTTAAAAGTGCCATGATGCCCGCCAGCGCTGCATTGTACAGCACAATTGGGAACACACACCTTGTTACGCAATCCGTATTAGCTTATGAAATTTAATACTAATATTTATTTATTTATTTTTCTGAGAAAAATTGAGTCTATGAGTATTTTATGACTAACGACATAGAGAATGTAGCAAAAATATCATCTAGATTTATGTAATTTTGGAATTCTCACTATACCAGAGTAGCACATAATGCTGTTATACCGTTGAAAATAAGTCAGAATAGTGAAAAATTGGCTATAACAACACCATAATAACGTTAAACAACGTTATGTGCTACCTGGGTAAATTATATTTCCTCGCTCTTACACTCGTGCTCAAAAATTTAGCAAGATTTGTAAATTATCAGTTTTTTTTAGTTTAAATTCTTATCTCTCGATGAAATGTTTTCAAACATTGGGTTGGGTATTTAAAGAAGTAAGTCTTTCCAGGGTTGCTACGCTACCTGGAATTCAGGGAAAACCTGGAAAACTCAGGGAATGAGAAAAACTCTTAAAAAAAAAAAAAAAAAAAAAACACACACACACACACAGGGAAAACTCAGGGAATTTTTTTTTTTTTTTTTTTTTTTTCTTTTTTGCAAAAACAGGGAAAATTCAGGGAATTTTTGAAGTTTTTCGGAAAAACATTGAAAAAATTTTTTAATAATCAAATCATTTTCAAAATTTAGTGTTTTATAATGAAGAAGAAAGAGTCAATTATACGTTTTTTCCTAACTATAGTACATTAATAAAATTAATATACTCTAAATATGTTCATTTGACTTGTGAACATATGTTAGATTCTAATGTTGCGTGATTGCTTGTCATCCATTTTACTTAAAAAAAAAAAAAAAAAAAAAAAAAAAAAGGGAAAACTCAGGGAATTTTATCTCCTGATTTGTGTAGCAACCCTGCTTTCTTATGTTTTTCAGTAAAGACTGGTTAAGGACAACATTTTGGGGGTTGGTAATAAATTGAACAAAGTCAGTAATGTACGTAATCACCCTGTATCGTTAATTAAACGAAATGATCTGCAACTTTAGGATATGTTAATATAGACTCAGTACAATTTGTAGATGAATTTGTATGACGATAGCATGTTAAATAACGGCATTTATTTTAAATAAGCATTTATTTTAAAACTCCAAAACGAATTAGCATGTTTTCGATTTATAATACACAGAGTTTTAAACGAAAATTATTCCCACTTTCATATAATTTGAATAAACAATTTTAAAACAATATAATTCAATCTGATTACAATTATCTTAAATATCTCACGAAGTATCAGCATTTTTATAAAAAAAACGTTTTCACTGCGCATGTGCAAAAGATAAACATTTTAATTACATAGGTTAAAAGTTAGATATATTGGTCAACTTTTGTGAAAAGTTCATTTGAATAGAGTAAAAATTAAGCAAATTGTCGGTAAAGGAGCCCCTCGGGAAGGCTCCTGAGCATCCGTATGTCAATTTTTGTACTTCTGCGTTCAATAGGGGCTGAACGTACAGAAGAACAGACAGACAGACAAACCTTTTCTTTTATTATTATAGATTTAACTGATAATTTGATACTTAATAAATTTAGAATAAAATTAGACGTATTTAAATAATATGTGAGTAACTTCCTCAGATTAACATTCACGTTTAATTAAATGTATTTATTATATCTAAAGAAAATGAACTCGTAAACTTTTTTTTGGCAACAATTAAATTATAGGTAATATTTTAATGGCTTTTTTTTTTTTTAAAGCTATTAGGAGGTTATTATTTTTATATTTTAATAAATAAATAAATAAATAAAAAAAAAACTAATCAAAAGTTCGTAAATCGATCAAAGCTAATAACACGGTAAAATATTAAAAATATAACAAAAATAATTTTTTGTTTAATTTTTATATACATGCATTTTTAACCCTCCACCACCACCAAAAAAAAAAAAAAAAAAAAAAAAAAAACTAATCAATTTCAAAATCTATCCCTAATTCTTTTAAGTAGGTTCTATTAAAAATTAAAGAAATATATTAAATCTTTTTCTAAATATCTGTAAAAAATTTTTAGCTTTTTGAAGATCGAGAAGTCATGAAAAAATGCAAAGTGAGAAAACGAAATTTAATGATTTCAGATCTGTAAAAAAATATATCAACATAAGCAATGTTGCCTGACTATATTTGAAAAAACCTAATATAGTTCAAATTATAAATATTAAATGGAAATATAAGTTTTTATCTAATGTGTTTTCAGTGGTGCCGAATCAAGGGTGCGAAGTCCTCTTAAGTTACATGAAAACATGTCTTTCAGATTTCTCAAACACAATAAATTTCGCACTGAGCGTAATATTTCCCAAACAGTCTCTGTCCAGCAGGAGCCAAGCTGTTTTGCGCTCAAAACTGGTAGATGTGAGGTATTGGAATTGATGCCAGGTCACGCTCATCGGCCTAGACGTTTGGAGTTTTCCGTGGTTTTCTCCGAAACTCGCGTAAATGCGGGCTAGGCCCCTTTAGAAAGACGTGAGTCCCTCTCCCTTTCTCAGGCCTACGACCCTAGAGAGTCATTCCATGTCAAATCAACACAGCTAACAGGGATGAAACTTTTCAGGGGCTACCCCTGAATTCAGGATTTTTGAAAATTTTGCTGTCTATGGATTTTATGTTAAATTATTTTGTTTTTGCAGAAATTCCTCATTTTGAATCTTTAATTTGCCTTAAAATTAGGGCTGTGCCGATTAATCGATTCGGTTAATCGATCAATGCTTAGTCCCGATCAATTTTCTTAATCGAGTTAGTCGGATCGATTAATTCGATTAAAAATTTTCGAAATTCGATTAAAATTTTCTAACTACGAATTAGAGTAAAAATGCTTTCTGCCTACAAAATATTTTTTCACATATTTTGCTAACCATTCTAAGAAACATCCATCAAATAATGAAAAAGCAAAAAAGTAAATAAATAAATAAATAAATAAATAAATAATAAATAAATAAATAAATAAATAAAATAAAATAAATAAAAATAAAACCTCTCAAAAGAAGTTGTTGCACTTTTGTTGATAGAGAAAAGGAGGACAGTTATTAAACAAAATGCCGCTTCATGTGCATTCTGGAGCAACACCACCTGTCTGTAGCCTTCTACAGAATGTGTTGGCTAGGGTAATAGTATTCTCAGAAACAAGAAGCTTTCAAAAAATGGAAATGCTAAAGATAAAAAGGGATTGAGATTTCCACTATTGCTCTGATGGGGGGGAATGTCAACAGAGTTTCACAATATCTTCAAGCGTTTACTGTCTGTTTAGAATTTCTGATAGTAACTATTGAAGTAGAAACAGAAAATAACATTCTGTGTTCTAATCCGAAGTGACAAAGAACTAAAATATAAGAATTTGAGATTTTTATGATAATGATATGGAATTTTGATAATTCATTTAAAAATAGTAACAAGTGAGATGGACAAGGCCTGCAAATATAAAACTAAAATATGTGTAAATTCATTTAATGTTTCTTTCAAAATGAATTAAAAAAATAATTTACTTAAAAAATAAATAAAGAAAGAAAATAAACAAGCGAATATATATAAAATTAACACATAAAATCACCAATTATTACTCTGAAAATTGATTTAAATTTCAGCTATGAAACAGATATAATTGAATAGGCAAAAATTTTTGAAAAAAGAATTTTTTTTTTCAGTCACACTGATAAATAATATGTATATACATACACAATATGAGAGTTTTATTCATCATTGAAATAAAATTATATAAAGAAAAATGAAAACCGATTAAAAATTCGATTAATCAACCGATTATTTGATAACTACGATTAACCCAGTTAAAACTCTTAATCGATTCCCACCCCTACTTAAAATGTATTAAGTACTCTTCAAATATCACCTATAATAGGTAGCCGTGTAATATATTACTAATGAGTGTCCCCTATGTGCATGCAAGTATTAGTTTTCAGGGTTTTTGTAGGTTAGGTAGTTTCACCCCTGAGCTAAAAACCTGACCCCCCTCAATTTTTTAAGAAATTGGGCTCATTTGTTTGTTCTATAGAGAAACGAATGTATACCAATTAATAAGTCCCTATTTCCTTTAGTTTTTGATGTACAAGGCTGCAAAAATGGGTAAAAAATGAAAATTTCCGAAATTCTTCTACAGCAAATGTACCCATATTTTCTTTCCTAATTAATTTAGAGATAAAAGATTGGTATCATTAGAAAGCTTATAATACAGGCTTTTAAATGGTATGCCACAAGTACGTATTTTTAAATTTTTTTCACTTTAAGGTAAAACATTTTTACCTTTGACTTCTAATATTTCAAAAAGTACCCGCTTAATTTTCTTGTAAAAATTGTTATTTTTATATTTATTATCTATAACTATTGCAAATTTCAACATGAGACGGCCATGGAATGCTGAATTATAAATTAATATGCAACCCTAAACCAGTATTTTCATACTGACATAACGTAAGTTTTTCCCATATTTTGTTCCCTAATTAACTTAGAAATATAAGATTGGTATCATTAAAAAGCTTATAATACAAGCTTTTAAATGATATATCACATGTATATACATTTTTAAAATTTTTCATTTTAAGGTCAAGCATTTTTACCTTTGATCTTCAATATCTCAAAAAGTACATATTTAGTTTTCTTTTAAAAAATATGTTGTCCTTACGTTTATTATTTATAATTACTGTAAGTTTCAACATGGTAGGGCCATGGGATACTGAGTTATAAATTATGAGTAAAATGCAATTCTTAGTATTTCCATATTAAGATACCGTACGTTTTACAAAAAAGTGGCTGTCACATGCAGAAACTTACAATAATTATAGATAATAAACTTAATAAGAACATAATTTTTAAATGAAAATTAAATGTATATTTTTTGAGATGGCAAAATGTTTGACCTTAAAATGAAAAATAAAAAAAATATATACACGTGATATATCATTTAACTCTTTGACGCAGATGGGACATCGGTGTCCCTTTTGCTTATTTATTTTTTGACGGTCTTATTACAAATATTATTATTATACGATAGTTTTTTATTATAAAAGAGAGTCTAATAGTTACTATAAAAAAATCTATTAGATTATCAGAGTAAATTTTTTACTAAAATAAAAATGTTAAATAAAAGTAGTTTGAAAACATTTTATCAACCAATTTCAAAAATTTATTTCTAATTAAATTTGATTATTTAAAAAAGATCAGTAATGAATTATTGATACTCCTATATCTAAGTAATTGTAAATAAGTGCAATTTCTAAAAATATTGATTCATGGGACGCCCGTGTCTCATGATGAATTTACCTTTAACGCAGAAAGGGACACCGGTGCCCCACTCTATATTTTAGGACGAAAATTAATTAAAATTTTAAGTATAACATTTTCCACTTATTTAGATCTAAAATAACTTAAAACTATCAAAGTGTAAAAATTATGTTTAATGAGAAATCTGCTTCAAAGGGTTAAAAGCCTGTATTATAAGCTTTCTAATGATACCAATCTCATATCTCTAAGTTAATTAGGGAACAAAATATGGGGAAAACTTACATTATATTAGTATGAAAATACTGATTTAGGGTTGCATATTAATTTATAACTCAGCATCCCATGGCTGTCCCATGTTGGAATTTGCAATAGTTATAGATAGTAAAAATAACATATAATTTTTAAAAGAAAATTAAATGTGTACTTTTTGAGATATTGGAGGTCAAGGGTCAAAATGTTTAACCTTAAAGTGAAAAAATTTAAAAAATATATATACTTGTGATGTATCATTTGAAAACCTGTATTATAAGATTTCTGATGATTCCAATCTTTTATCTCTAAGTTAATTAGGAGAGAAAATAAGGGTACATTTTTAGTAGAAGAATGTCGGAAATTTGCATTTTTTACCCATTTTTTGCAGCTTTGTGTATCAAAAACTAAAAAAAGATAGGGACTAATTAATTATTATACATTCATTTCTCAATAGGACAAATAAATGGGCCTAATTTCATAAAAATCTGAGGGGGTCAGGTTAAAAATGCTGTTTTTTTTTTTTTTTTTTTTTTTTTTTTTTTTTTGTGTTGATTTGACATGGAATAACTCTAGGGCAGTTAATCTCCACAACCCCGACCCGACCCAAACCATAGCCTCCTTAACTAGATGCCTGTCGCGTAGCTCGGAAACTAGGCAACAGTTTAAGCGGTAGACAGCGCCACTTGGTACAGATCACGTGTCTTTTTTTATTCAACAGCCACCAAAAAATTTTAAAAGTGAGATTTGATATATGTAAAAGGCGAATAGAATCTAAGAAACGTTGATTATACATATCATATATCACTTCTAAAAATTATTGGTTAATAAAAAAGTCGCGCAATCAAAGGTGGCGCTGTCTACCGCTTCAACTGTTGCCTAATTTCCGAGCTACGCGACAGGCATCTAGTTAAGGAGGCTATGCCCAAACAGTCTTTAGTGTTTGGTATGCTGTTTAAAAACAGGTTTTAAAGAATTTTGATATTGGCATATTTCTTTTGATTTAAATTAAACTTAGCTTTTCGTTTTATTTTATTTATTTATTATTATTATTATTATTTTTTTTTTTTTTTTTTTCAGGTGGTTCTTCCCATGCAGTCGTATCTTCTTCACTGGGATCTGGCCTTTTAATTCTTCTAATTATAGCTTTGATTTACTATTGTTGTACTCGAAACACTACATCTGAAGGCTTTTCAAGGTTCAACAACGAAAATGGAGAGAATCCTCCTAGAAAGCGCTTTCGATGGAGGAATCGACGTTTCTTTAGGGGAAATAGACGTCAGAATTACCATCAAAATCAAGATGAGGGACACAACACACACGTCGTAGTTCAGCCAGTTCTCACTGTGAATATTTCACCTCAAGATCCGAATTTAGGAGCACCAGATGGCGGTAGTGGTATCTCTGCAAATATACCGCCAGCTCCACCGGCATATAGTGAAAGCACTAACAATCCTCCAATGCCGAATCAGTTCATGAATCCTCCAATGTCGAATCAGTTCATGAATCCTCCAATGTCGAATCAGTTTATGAATCCTCCAATGTCGAATCAGTTTATGAATGCACCTTTGACACCTAATTACAACAATTCAGCTATACCAAGTAGTTTCACCAGTCCTCCTATGTCAGGAAATTTTAACAACCCACCAATGGCGAGCAATGTCAATAATCTACCGCCGAAAAATCCTAATGCCTCTTCTTACTACACTAAGTACTGATTATGAGTGTTTATGTTCATATATTTCATTTTTTAACGCGTATAATTTTTCTTTTCGTATTGTTGCTATAATTTGATAATTAATGGTAGAATTGAAAACATCAGATGGCGGAAGTTGTAAGCTGTTTAAATATGTCATTAGCTTTACTGGCATGTGATGAATGCATGAACAATTCATCTGTTCTGAATTAATTCATAAATGCACCTCTGGCGACTAATTTCAACAATTCACCTGCATCAAGTAACTTTATTGGTCTGCCTATGCTATGAAATTTTAATAGCAAAAAAATGTCAAAAAAAAAAAAAAAAAAAAAAAAAAAAAAAAAAAGAATCCTAATGACTGTTTTCTATTTGTACTAAGTATTGTTTATGAATTTTTATGTTTATATGTTTTGTATTTTGTTTTTAATTACACTATTTTCTTTTCAAATTGCTGTTCCAATTGAATACAGACAACAATAACATTTCTGTGTCTCTCTCACACACACATATATATATATATATTTCATTAAGGGCCTAATTTCCTAAATCTGCAGTAAAACCACGGTTAACAGTTTTGTAGAACATTATAGAATATGCATGTCGACCAACATAGGATTTTTCACTTTTTCCCAGGATTTAAAAAAAAAAAAAAAAAAAAAAAAAGAGTATGTCTATGGCAATGCAAATGGGACATAGAAGTTCCTAATCTGAAGAGAGGTGCCGGGTTCAAAATCTGGTTCAAGTACTCATGTTCGTATTAATTCAAAATCTACTATATGCTTTAGGTTCCAGTTTAATTAGCCTTAGTGTTAAAAAAGAAAGAAAAGGAAAATGGCTATAGAACGATAAAAACAAACCAAACAAAATCCCAATGTGTAGATCCATAGAGACCAACTTATTTGGTTTTCAACACCACTATTTCTTTGTAAAAACTAGTATGTTGGGGCCCCCACAAGACTTTCTTCTACATTTTCCTATACAAATTCATTCAGTAAAAATAATTTATTAAAACTATTATTTATTAAAATTATCTACTGTGATGAACGTTGACAATTTTTATCTTACAAGGAAACATTCAAAAGGTGTCGTCTTCAAAAAATATTGAAAAAAAATATATGTGATTCTACTCTTCATAAAACATCAGAAAGTGAAAAGATTATCGGCTGAAATTAATTACAGCGATTACAAAAAATTGTCAAAATTAAGCATATTTGGCGATTTCACACTGTTAGGCAATTGATTTTGAGTACTTGGCGGAGAAACAAAACACGATTCTATTCGTACACGGCAATCTCGAACTTATCGTCTAACAGCGCTAAATCGCCAAAAATGCTTAATTTTGATAATGTTTTGTGGTCATTGTAATTCATTTCAGCCGATAATTTTTTGACTTTCTGGTGTTTTATGAAGAGTAGAATCACATATATTTTTTTTTCGATATTTTTTGAAGACGACAGCTTTTGGATGTTTCCTTGTTGGAGAAAACTAACACTAAATATCCAAATAAAGACAGTTTTATTCTCTATAATTAATATCTTAAAAAATGTGTTTTCATAATGATTATCGCCATTTCAAGTTTCGTACGCCATACGCGCCATACGCCATTCGTAGTTATACGTCATAGAAGTTGAGATATTATCATCCCATTCTCGGAGAATATTGCAGTATAGCAGTGCTACCTACTGGTCGATGTGCATCAAAATTGAATTAGCATAATAGCCTAAGAGCCCACGACGGCCAGACCTTCGTTATTTAATAAAAGCTGAAAATTCTTCTGTGCGTGTCCCCTATACAGGTAAGAACGACCAGGGACTATAGAGTTTGGGTAGTGGTTACTTGGGCAGGTAACAGGTAGTAAAGGTGTATAAAATAGTACCTTAAATTCGTTAAAGTATAAAGCTCAATTTTTTTATATTTTATTAGGGATAACTTTAGAAATCTCGTCATCCATTGCCGGACACTTATGACAGTTGCTACCCCCTACCAGACACCCCTAAATTTTAATAAATTATAATTATACTTTCGTTACAGTATAAAAGCTAAATTTTATATATGTTACTTGGGAACCTATAAAAAAATGTTACCTCAATAGCCGGACAGTTTTAATGGTTTTTACACCTTGCCAGACACATCGAAAGTCCGCTGTAGGTGCGAGCGCGAGGTAACGACTGTTCTAGCGGGTGCGAGTGAGATAGGGCGCTTAGTCGACTGCGATCTTTCACTGCGCATCATCTGTCTTTTAGTGATGTATTGAAGAATTA
This sequence comes from Salticus scenicus, assembly GCA_963930645.1. NCBI lineage: Eukaryota > Metazoa > Arthropoda > Arachnida > Araneae > Salticidae > Salticus > Salticus scenicus. The sequence goes on along the minus strand of OZ005662.1, from coordinate 70,768,578 downwards.
TGTGTAGCTACAACCACGTTTTACCATTGATATTTGTGTCGTTTTTTTGTGAAATAAAAGTGTCATTTTAGTAAAAAGTGTTATCATGGGAGACACATTAATTTGTTTTGTGTGTAATAAAAGTGATGGTAAGATAATATTGTTCTCGGAGGAAACTTTAAAAAAATGTCAAACTGTTTCGAAAATCAGAAAAAAACATAACCTTAAATATAAAGACATTATTCTGCCTGATGAGTATACAGAAAATGGTTATCACCGGGGATGTTATAAAGCATTTACAGGACTTATGAAAAAATACTTAACTTCTGAACCTGAAAATTGGACAACAAACAGTGAAAAACAAAAATCAGCCAGTGTTTCTACAGACAATACCTCAACAACCTCGTCGTTGATACCTAAGTTGACCACAGACCCATCTCATTTACAGTCATCCTCTACAGAATCTTCAGTAACAATGCAATCATGTTTAACTTCTGAATCAATAGGACTTCAATCTGCAACTTCTCAAGAAAATATTGAAGTTTTTGAACCAGATCTTAGTGAAGATAATGATTTAACTCAGGATGGAAATATTCTAACCGAGAAGGAAGCTAATAATATCGACTACCTAATTGTTTGTGTGTTTTGTGACAGGAAACATAAAAAAAAACGTTCACGAATGCTTCCACTTCATAAAGCTGATACCAACCAATTTAAATCTAGCGTACTACCCAACATCGAAGGTCAAGAGAAGTATGCAGAATTATTGAATAAATTAAAAAAATTTTCTGGTCCAAAAATATCATATCATACAGAATGTAGAATTAGTTTCAATAATGAAATATCATCTTCTAAAAAACCATCCAGTAAAAGTGATTGGCATTTTCATCGGGAATATCAACAATTAGCTTTTAAGGGGTTACATCCAGTTGTAATTTTCAAAAAATGGATTTTTTTTTTTTTTACATATTTTGAATGTACATATATTTGATAATATTGTCTGAAAATTTCATATCGATCCGGCAATTAGTTTCGGAGAAATTTGCATATTTGTAAAGACGTCTCCGAGCGTTTTAAAGTAGGCGGAGCGTAAACCAGAGTAGCAGCTGTTTTTCATTATCCCTATGCCCTAGTCCATGCTTTTCATAATGTTTTGCTTCTTAGAATAAGAATATAAAAGGTTTATCTTATATCTGAGAGCTATATTTAGAAATTTTAGGTATACAGTAAGTAATAATCAGCTGATATGGAAAATAACTCCAAAAATAATCCCATGTGGCTCTAAGATCGTTGAAATTGCTGCTTATCTTGCTGCCGGCATGTTCAATGAAGGAAAAACATCTCTTCTATACTTCATGAACGCAATGGGACTATCGCTTGGGCCTAATGCCCATGCCTATGTAGAAAAAGAGGACGCAGAGCGCATCTTGATCTCTGACGCACGAGCGCAAGGGAGCACGCGCGAGGGGAGATTGTCACGTAGACAACAACAGTTGGCTGTACTAGAAGCAAATGATGAAGCAGAGGGTTCCTCTTATGGTCCTGGAATAGATGACTCGATGTAAGTAGGAAAAAAACAATTTAACTTAGTTTAAATGGTTCCCAAAACTTTAAACGCGTTTATCTCGAAACGGTGTTTTCAAAGTCGGTGAGCAAAATTTCTCCGAAACGGCTGGACCGATTGACTTGAAATTTTGACACGATTTTCTTAGATATTTTTGTCAGGTAATGATCGTAGGAATAAGGTTTCTGATAATAATTTCGATTTTTTCAGCCACTTTCAAGTGTAAATTTTCATGAAAAAAACGATTATTTTTTTTTGGGAAGCCGCCATTTTGTCAAAAATCAAAATTTTGACTATTCCTACGATCATTACCTGTATTCATCTATCCTAAAAATAAATCTTTTGGTTTTTTTCATTTCAGATAATTTGGATCAGAGATATCTTGCTCACCGCCAGACACCTTTTTGTGGAAGTCCTCTAGGAGATCTACTACAGGAACAGCGGAACCCAATATTTTTGTAAACTCATCACGGATTCTTAACATACATTAAATTTGCTATATGTATATGTATTGTATATATTTCTTTAATAAAAGGCCTCTTCACAAAAAATTCACAAAAAAACACGTTTTTTCGTGCATACAACTGGATGTAACCCCTTAATGAAATAAGTGGCATCATCGAGGAAGACGTAATTAAAAAAGGGCGCTGTTATTTATTAGTATATTTGCATGAAATGTACACCGATGTATTGGAAAGAATATTTGAAGAAAATTCTGTTGAAGTGAATTCTGTTTTTACTGCACATCATCACAAAGAAAAAATGTTGAAAAAATTTTCTAAAGATATTAAATTTTTTACTATTTGTAATAAAAAAATTATAGCACCCAAATATTTACAAACAATAGACGATACAATATTTGAAAACTTACAAACCGAAAATACTTTACAAAAAGCTGCATTAATTTTAAGAAAATTAATACTACAAATGGAAAAAAATAAGTTACCGATAAAAAATCTAACAACAGAGCATTTAATGTCAGGAGAAGTTTCGATACCACCGCAATTACTGGACTTTGACTTTACTCTTCTAGGTGGATGTAATAACAAACGGAAAAAAAGCCTGAAATGTGCTCGTCAAGTGCGTTCTTATTCTCAAGACGTAATCTATGCTGTCCATAATGGCCGTGTAAAAACATCAAAGCACATCATGTTAGGTATAACTTTAAAGAGCTTAACAAGCAGTAGGAAAATTATCGATATTATTAATCGATATGGGCATTGTATTAGCTATCAGGGTATCGAGGAACTAGAGACTGAGACAACGTATACTTCTTTTGAACAATCCAGTTTATACCCAGAAACGATTAAAAGAAATCCTGACCTTTTTACTGGTGTGGCATATGATAATTTCGATCGTTTTGTGGAAACTACAAACGGAAAGGATACTCTACATGACACCGTAGGAATTATATACCAGAACATTGAGGCCAATATAACCGAAGAATCTGAGATGCCCGAAGAACTTAACATGTCTGAAGCGCCGATTACAGATAATGAAATTAATTTACCACATACAACGGTAAAAAGAAGAAGAAGAACTTTTGAAGCCATATCTATAGAAGAGATTCCGTATCCTAAAAAACCGAAAATGACAAGTGAACTACAATCAACAATTGATAATACAGAAATTATACGCCCTACAAACTCGCAGCTATACACCGAAATCGACAATATATGGATGATCAGTCACGTTTTGCAGTTACCTGACGTTCCTATGTGGGTTGGTTTCAATAGTCGGATTTGTAATAATGCTGTCTCACAACAACTTATTTCTTATTTAACCCCAATCAATGCATCACCAACTAGTACATCTATAGTGCTAGAAACTATGGAACAGAGTAAAAAAATTGCTGAAGATTTACATCAACGTTCCATCCAGGTAACCTACGATCTTGCTATAGCTAAAGTAGCATTTCAAATACAGTCTACGGAAAAACCCAAATTTGATAATTTATTCATACACCTCGGACCGTTTCACATTATGATGGCTTATTTTAAAGCAGTCGGTAAAGTAATTAGTGACTGTGGGTTAACAAATGTTACGGTTGAGAGTAGTTTGCTGGCAAGTGGTTCTGTGAATGGGTTTCTCGATGGAAAGCACTTCAACCGCTGCAAAAGATTGCATCCTTTGGTAGCATTGGGATTGGAGGTTCTACATTTTGAATCATTTTTACAGCATGACAACTCAACACTAACAGATGATATGATAGAGGAAGTGAAAAGACTACAAAACTGCGAAATATCGTCTTTCAACATTAAAAATGATGAACTGAAAGAATTGATGAATAATTACAATATTTTCAAGCAACAATGTCTCAATGGTGAGCATGGTAAAACTTCACAATTTTACTTAATTTACATAAATCTCATACATCATTACTTGGACTTGTCACGGAGCATTCGTACGGGGGATTTTGAGCTTTTTATATCAACATTGCCTAAGACTACAAATATATTTTTTATATGCAACCAACAAAATTATGCACGGTGGACCGTAAAATATTATGATAATCTGCAGAAAGTTGCAGAAACTCATCCTGACTTATACGAAGGATTTAAACAAGGTTGCTTTGGTATCAAACGGACCACCAAACCATTTTCTAGACAACCAATTGACCTGGTGTTAGAGCAAACTATAAATGCAGACGCTGCTAGAAGGCTCACAGGTGTTATACACTTTACCAATTCGATTTCGGCTCGTCAACGGTGGGCTCGTAATCATGATGTTAGGTCCTCAATAATAAGTCAAGTTTATCTAGAACTAGGACTGCGAACTCATCAAGATGTTTCAACAGACTTAAATCTTCATAATATCCAGAAGAATTCCAAACAATTGAGACAATTTATCGCTACTTTTGATCGATTTATTAATCCCTTCAGTTCAGAAGTACCGAAAGACCAACTATTAAATATTTCATCTGGAAAATCCGCATCGCTATCAGTAGAGACATTCCTACTAAATATTGAAAAAAATGGAGATAATCTTCGTAAAACATTTGTTTCCGAATGTTTTTCAGATATTACCAGATTTGAAAAAGCTATTAAAAAAAATTCCCTTGACAATTTTTCTATCGATTATAAGAAGAAGACAAAAGTTCAAGTAGGTGGTAAAATTCAAGAAATTAAAATCCAAAGAGATTTATTTGGACGCATGCTGGGTATCTCAATGGATTTTAAGGTAGACATTTCAAAGATTTTGTCTTACCCAATTACCTCAGTGCCATTGTCCATGTGCCATTTGGATGGCGCTATTTGTAAGACAGATAAATCTGCTCTGATGAAATGTCTAGAGAAAGAGGTCCAGCATGAGCAACCACATCATATAGATATTATGATAATTGACGGTTTCTTCCTGTTGCATACAATGAAGAATGTTCCGAAAACATTTGGAAATATTTCAAAAAAATTGTTGCAAATGGTTACTCAATTTCAAGCATCGAGAATTGATGTGATCTTTGATCAATACTTTACTCCATCGATCAAAGATTACGAGCATTCCCAACGGCTAGAATCCGCGCAATTGGAGTACTCTATAACTGGGCCTGAACAAATTCGATCAAGTGATTTCGCGAAAGAGTTAAAAAATTTAAATTTTAAAGAGGCTCTGGTTAATTTTTTTATTTCACATTGGGCTACTGATGAAGTGGTGCCATTTATTGGCAACAAAACGATAAACATCAATTTCAGAAAATGTCATTCTTTCACTGTTGATAATTCCAACAAAGTTACCTCAAGGGTTGATGAAGAGTTGTCATGCCCATCACACGAGGAAGCAGATACGAAAATAGTATACCATGCATGTAACATCAACTATCCAGCAGAAATAGTAATAAGAAGTGCTGATACTGATATTGCGGCTATAATGCTTGGTAACATGCATCATCTTAAAAGTGATTCAATTGTTCGGATGCTTACGGGTACTGGCAATAACTTAAGATATGTGGACCTAACTAAAATACATGCAGAGTTGGGACAGTTAATTTGTCAGAGTTTACCTGGATTTCATGCCATCACAGGTTGTGATTTTAACCCTACATTTTTCAGAAAAGGAAAATCAATACCATACAAGAAATTAAAATTAAATCCCGAGTACCAGGAAGCTTTTAAGAACTTCGGCAACAGCGAATTAATTGAAAATTTAGATTTTCAACGTAACATCTTCGATATTATTCAGAGATTTATATGCAATGTTTACAATGTCCCTAATGTTATTGGTGTTGATGACGCTAGACTGCAATTATTCATCGACTCGTATACAGTCTCCGATGTAAACGAAGCTTTTGACCGGAAAAAGTTGCGAAATTTTGACGCTAGCAATCTACCACCTTGCAAAAGCGAGCTATTGCAACAATTTCTGCGAGCAAATTATATATGTACCATTTGGAATAATGCTCATCTGAAAAATCCAACTACATATCAACCACACAATAACGGCTGGGTATTGAAAAATGACAAACACCAATTCAAATGGTTTTCAGGAGATCAACTACCAAGTTATGTTAGTGATTCGCTTAAAACTCAATCAGGTATGTAATTATTATGACAAATTATTGTACATAATTTTTTAATTATTCATAATTGTATAATCTTGTTTATTTTTTTTTTCAGAAACTGACGAAAAAGACGATATTGAAGACGATCATGACATCGACTGGGCGAGTAGTGACGAAGAAAATGAAAATATCGACGACAACGAATTTTTTTTACATGTAATAATGCTTTTTTTTTTGTATATTATAATAATAAAATTACATTTTTTACTTTATATAACCTGACTATGAACGTAATAAAATAATTTTTTTATTGGATATCTTTGAAGATCGCAATCGACTAAGTGCTCGCGCTCGCACCTACAGCGGACTTTCGATGTGTCTGGCAAGGTGTAAAAACCATTAAAACTGTCCGGCTATTGAGGTAACATTTTTTTATAGGTTCCCAAGTAACATATATAAAATTTAGCTTTTATACTGTAACGAAAGTATAATTATAATTTATTAAAATTTAGGGGTGTCTGGCAGGGGGTAGCAACTGTCATAAGTGTCCGGCAATGGATGACGAGATTTCTAAAGTTATCCCTAATAAAATATAAAAAAATTGAGCTTTATACTTTAACGAATTTAAGGTACTATTTTATACACCTTTACTACCTGTTACCTGCGTAAGTAACCACTACCCAAACTCTATAGTCCCTGGTCGTTCTTACCTGTATAGGGGACACGCACAGAAGAATTTTCAGCTTTTATTAAATAACGAAGGTCTGGCCGTCGTGGGCTCTTGCTCTATAATGTCTCATAATGGTCTTCTAACATATCGAGTGTTGTTTGCTTATACGCAATAGAGCCTGAGATATTGCTTTCCCTTAAATTACCGAAATAGCGGTATACCGAGCTGCCAACCTAATCCGGCAAATTGTTAGTACCGCCCCTTTTTCTACACCCCTTAATTTTTAGAGTATTTGTTTTCTTCATTCATGGTAAATACATACTTGCCAACTTTTCCGGTTTTCCCGGAAGACTTCCGGTTTTTTAACGTATTTTCCGGTCTTCCGGACAGATGATGAAATCTTCCGTTTTTAAAAAAGTCGCGGATACCGTTCTTTTTTAAAAGAAAACCCAAATGTTCTATGAAAACTCCTGATTCCCAATCTTTTTCCATCCTTAACATAAATGTCAATATTCATTTCAAACTTGCTTTATGAGATTCTAGAACATGTAAAGAAATAGAATTGTTAAATATTTCTTTCTGATGTAATTATTTTTACCCCCCCCCCCTTTCATTTATTTCCAACTAGTGATCAGCAATCAAATGTTTTGCAGAAGTCTTTTGTTTCCTAATCTTTATCCATCTGCAACATAAATGATGATATTAATTTTAAACTTCTTTCATTAGATTCTAGAAGTAGAGTTGAAAGAGTTTACTATTTCTTACTCTGTAATTATTTTTGTATCCCCCTCCCCCCTTTACCCGGATTGTGATCAATGATCAATTCTAGAAACAATAAAGCAATGGAAGTGCGCAATATCTTTCACGTATGTAATTATTTTTAGATCTTTATTGCGGAATTTAATGAATCTGTTTAATTTTCCTCAATTAAATTAAATATTTGTATGTCATATTTATACCAAATGTACGTAAACATGGGGGAAAAAAATAAGAATAATTTTTTCAGGTAGGAAAATTTTTTCCAAATCATTTTAAGAAAATTAATACTTAGTTGGTTTTATGCATGTTTGAAACTGATAATTAGCTACTGCTACTTTTTTTTATATGTATGATTAATGTACATACACAAAAATCATATTCTATTTATTTAAAAAATTAGTTATACTTTAACTTAACTAAGTTTTTTGTCTATTGTTAAATAAATTTCTTACAGATTCTGTTTTGTAGATATTTATATGTTGTAGAGGAATAACTTCATTTAAAACTTTTATATATTTAGTATAATCAATCTATAGTAAAACGTTTTTATAGATTGCTTCTAAATATTAAAATTGTAAAACTGTATTTTATTTTCTATTTTACGTAATAAACAAGAAAAAAATATACATATTCCCTTTTTTTATGAAATCTTCTGGTTTTTCAACAAAAATCTTCCCTTTTTTTATTAAAATTGGTTGGCAAGTATGTAAATATATTTGAAGAGAATTACTCTAAAAATTAAGTGGTGTAGGAAAAGGGACGGTACTAACAATTTGCCGGATTTGGTTTGCAGCTCTGGGTATAGCGGCACCACTTGTTGAGAAATTGATACCAAAAGTTTGCAGGCGCACTAATTTATGTTAAGGTGCATCTACATATAAATTTATATATAATTCTGTGCAGTAGTTCTTGAGTATAGCCTTCCTATAAATTGTAGAAATCGCTGAGTAGGAGTGCCACCTGTTGGTAAATCAATACCAAAACATAATATGCATTTCTTCAGGTCAAAGTGCATCTACATATACATTTACATGCAAATTTATGCAGTAGTCCCTGAGATATAGCTTTCCTTAAAATTGTGGAAATAGCTATATAGCAGCGCCGCCTGTTGAGTAATTGACACTAAAATTTGATAGGCACTAATTTAGGTCAAGGTGCATCTACGTATAAATTTATATGCAATTCTATGTAGTAGTTCTTGAGATAAAGTCGCCACAAATTTTTTGGCACACACACACGCAGACGTTTTCTAAAAATGGTCAAATCGTGTTCCGGGTTTTGATGGATTTGCAAGTTTTGAGAGTTCCAGAAGTTGAAAATTTTTACGAATCCAATACTTTCTTCTATTGAATATAGAAGAAAGAAAAAATTCATCGTTTAATCGCAGAAAACTGCTAAAAAATACTTAAAAAATTTCTGTTAAAAATTTTCGGTTGCAAAAAAGACGTAGATGTTGGCAGCTATGTAGGTCCTTTAGTATTAAACAGTGTTAATTCGGTCAAAGTTATACTCTAGAATTCACAAGTGTATGTGGATGACAATAAAATACACATGTCTGTGAGGAAATATTGATGCAGTGTGTATTTCACGTTAAATGCACTAACAATCCTCCAATGTCGAATCAGTTTATGAATCCTCCAGTGTCGAATCCGTTTATGAATGCACCTTTGGCACTTAATTACAACAATTCACCTATACCGAGTAGTCTCACCAGTCCGCCTATGTCGGGAAATTTTAACAACCCACCAATGGCGAGCAATGTCAATAATCTACCGCCGAAAAATCCTAATGCCTCTCCTTACTACATTAAGTACTGATTATAAGCTTTTATGTTCATATATTTCATTTTTAACGCGTATAATTTTTCTTTTCGTATTGTTACTATAATTTGATAATTAATGGTACAATTGAAAGCATTAGATGGCGGAAGTTGTAACCTGTTTAAATATGTCATTAGCTTTTTACTGGCTTTTGATGAAAGCATGAACAATTCATCCATGCTGAACTAATTCATAAGTGCACCTCTGGCGACTAATTTCAACAATTCACCAGCATCAAGTAACTTTATTGGTCTGGCTATGCTATGAAATTTTAATAGCGAAAAAGAAAAAAAAAAAAAAGTTACACAGTTGTCACACACACACACACACGCAGACAGACTGACAGACATTTTCTAAAAATGGTCAAATCGTGTTCTACAGCTCTTAAAACGTGTAAATCCATCAAAAACCCGAGGTCAAAAATTTTTACGAATCCAATACTTTCTTCTATTGAATATAGAAGAAAGTAAAAACATTGAATTTAAAATGAAGTTAGGTATACGTTAGACAATATTGGTAGTTTCATTCTGTGAAAAACACACGATTTTTTCTTTATTGTAGTATATAAATTTATTGTTTTCTTATCTATGATGATCTCGATAAGCACATAAAATAAATTTTAAAACATTAAAATAATTAGAAACGTTTGAATTAATAATTTTAAAATTAAATGGATTTCTTTGTTTGTTACATAAAAATGTTTAATAGCTCACTTTAATAAACAGCTCACTTTAATGATTTTTCGTCATCGTACGGTATGTAACCGAAGTGGTTTTTAATTTTCTTTTTGTGTATTATCGAATATGCCTTCATAAAAGGAAATGCTTCACTCAACAGTAAAATTGCTATGACAACCATCACTGGCATTGGAACTGCGTAAACATAATTTTATCTCTGCCATTTTTTCAATAAATAACCAATCTGCATATGGGCAGAGTTTCCAATAATCATGAGAAAGTGTATCAAGAATGAGACCTCTCTATGGAAGTTTTGGAGAATTTAGAATTATAACGGAGTATTTAACTTTCTAGTAAGTATACTACTTATCATTCTACATGACTTTTGTTTTCAGGAACATTAATGTGTTTCAAACAAAAATTAATTGGTATTTCACGAAATTTTACTTTTTTAATGATAGTTAATTTTGGAACTGAATGTGGTACAATAGCTGAGAACAATTGTTTTAAAAACGATACATTTTCCTTCAGTGAGTGTGTGTGTATCGGGGGGGGGGGGGGAACGATATTAATGTACAGTCGGTAACAAAAGTGTCCGAACACTAGCAAAAATTCCTATATAAAAAAAGTAAGCTTAATACAGTTTTGCTAAATAAATCCTTGTGAATCCTGTTCTTAGTCAGTGTAAGAACACGATTCAACAAGGATTTATGGAAAAAAAAAAAAAAAAAAACAAGCAATATTAAGTGTACTTTTTTTGTATAGAAATTTTTGCTAGTGTTCGGACACTTTTGTTGCCGACTGTACGTAAGGTGAAAACTAAAAACTGAAGGTCAATTGTATAAAATTTCACTTCTGTACAGATACAATAATCATTTTATAAAACATATGTAGCACTGATGTGAAATACTTAAACATAGATGTGAATTTATAAATTTGAAATGGTATTTATATATATATTATACAATTATAATGTAATTCTTCCTTGAAAAAAAAAAAAAAAATTGAAGTTAATATTTGTACCAGAATACAACCATAAAAACATTGTTTATTTGTTTACTAGACTTTTCAAAAGTTAACTTCTATGGCAAGTCAAACAGTTATGTTTCAATAACAAATTAGACTGAGAAAATCTATATAATATTTCTCTAACGTGGACCAGTTTAAATTATTTTTTGTCGAAACGATACGATACGCGAGGATAAAAAAGATACATGGACAATATTTAAGCACGCGGACATAGCTCAATGGACTAACAAGAAAAAATGACGACATTTGTCTGATGAGATTATTTTACGAAAAAGAAAAATATTTTTAACAGTTGTTTCTTCAGAATCTTTGCAAGCCTCATTTTAAAACCAGCAAGATTTTAAAGATATACACAGAATATGAACTTTTGTGTCATAAATTGACTAAAAAACACAATCATAAAAAATATAATCAAAATAGAATTATTTTATTTTATTTTATCTATTTATTTATTTAAAAAAAAAATATATATACCAAAATTAATAAAAAGTCATCTCCAACATGACGACAAAATTTTAAAAGGCGTCGTGGGAGTCCTATATTAAAAATGTATTGCCTGCGGAAGCATGAAAATTGGGTCGTGAACCATGAATTTTATTTGGAAACCTTTCTTTGAACGATTTTGTTTTTACTATTGTACAATATTAATTTTGTTTTAATAATAATTTGGCTTCTGGTAAATTAAAATTTTAATTAGGTGGTGAAATTGGTTTAACATTTATGAGTTTCAAATTTTAAAGGTAAATAAGAAAATAAATAAAGTACGAATATTTCGCACGGGTTTGCTAGTAAATAAATAAAAAAATATTTATACCGCTTTCATCTAGAACGAATTAATTAGCCATTTTTTAAATCCCTAAACTAGAAATATAGATTTCAGAGTTATGCGTATCAAGTAAATAAATAACCTAGATAGATGATCGAGAATTTGTAGTTGACACTTTTCTAGATTGTGAAGCAATGTTATGAATATTATAAATCCTTCTGTATTGCGAGAAATTCTCGTTGATTTACTAGAATTGGGTTATAAAACAAAACTAGTTGGCATAGGTGGACTCTGCTCAGTTCCCCATCATATGTATGTTCTCATAAATTTCTTGTACAGGAGTCCTGTAACAGGACATATTATATTCATGTTAAGAGAAATGAATTTGACCAAAATTGGACTTCGAAGTATTGTGTTGTCACCGGGTTCTGGGCTACTGTGAAAGTTTCAAATGTCTAGCAAGTAGGAAAGTTAGTTAAAATTTGGTTGCAAGATTTGTACCGGACAAACAAACAAACAAGAATAGAAGTTAATAATAATAATAATAAAACACGGTAAATAGTTATAAGATTTAAAAAAAAAAAAAAAAAAAAAAAACTTTTTATATGCCATATTTTTATATTTTCTGTTGAATCGTTGAATCACAGCTATACGCAAGCGAAGTGTGACATCACTGACCGTCAGTGAGGCAAAAAAAAAAAAGAGAAAAAATGTTTATGCTTACATTCGAAAATGGAAGTTAGAGATTTTTGTTCTACAGTTTTGAAATTTAAAATTAAAATTTTATAAAAATTACAGCAAATAAAATTTTTAAAGTGATAATGACGTCAATTTTTGTAAGATGAATAATTTAACTTTTTACAATTTTTTGACGTTCACGTTTAATTAAATGTATTTATTTTTATGTCGAAAAAAAACGAACTCGTAATTTTTTTTGTAAATTAAAAACAATTAAATTATAGCTAATATTTTAATGGCTATTTATATGCTATTAGGAGATTATTATTACCATATTTTTATTAACTTCTATTCTTGTTTGTCTGCGTGTTTGTTTGTTTGTTTGTTTGTCCGGTACAAATCTTGCAATCTATTTTTAACTAACTTCCCTACTAGCTAGACATTTGAAACTTTCACAGTAGCTGAGAACCCGGTGACAACACAATACTTCCAAGTCAGATTTTCAAATTTTCGAATAGTTTTCTTTTAATTAATTAAAATATGAAAATGATAAGCTCCTAATAGTAATAAAAATAGTCATTAAAATATTAGCTATAATTTAATTGTTGCCAAAAAAATTTACGAGTTCATTTTCTTTCGACATAAAAATAAATACATTTAATTAAACGTGAGCGTTAAAAAATTGTTCAAAGTTAAATTATGCATCTGGCAAAAGTTGACGTCATTATCACTTTAAAGATTTTCTACACATTGATAAAGTGCTGATGTAGTTCATGATGCAAATATATGTTGTTCTGAAAGGATTAATATTTTATTTTTAAAACCAACTTTTTTCTTTTTTATTATTCAAATTTCCCGTAACTCTTTAACCAATCATCGATAGTAAGGATTTTTTCGCCAAATGTTGCCAAGGGCAAAAAGTCGCCAAATTTGGCGCCAATCCATTACCTGCTTATTGGAGTTTTTTAATGCATTTTAAAGGGAAAATTAAGCTAGTTTAACTCGAAAAAGAGCTGGAAATGTAGAAAAATGACATTTTATCAACTTACTAAGCCTCTTTGAAAGAATTTATACAAAAATAAATACAATTATTTACAATTTCGTAACAATACGCATTGATAAAGTACTAATGTAGGTAGTTCTATAGCTATGATTCAACAGAAAATTTAAAAACATGGTTTATAAAAAGTTTTTTATCTTATAATAATTATTTTTTAACTGTAAAAAGAAAACGTAATTTGATGTTTTTTGGCGTATCATCAATTTTTCCATTTTCAGAAAATTTTACGAATGCGTATCTTGAATGTGAATTATCTTGCATATCAGTGCTTAGTATCACGTATTTAATTAAAATATAGGGGAAAAAAAGTTTCTCAAAAGTAAAATGCTGTATCTTAATGACATTTTCAAAAAAACTTTTTAATGAAAATCACAATTTTAAAAGGCTTGAAAACATGACTTGTCTTCCGATTCACACATTCAATGATTTAATTTATACAATGTAGATTAAGCTCATTTATTGATTTAGTTGTAATTGCAGTTCATCTGATAATTTTATTTATGTTTGTGTTATCTTGTTCATTTTCCTTCTGTTCCTCCCCACCTGTCACATTTTCACTTTCCTGTTGATTTCTGGAGTTATTTGCGGAAGCAGTTTGTCTCGCTGGATACTCTTCTTGAACGCTGGAAAAAAAAAAAGTTCAATAGTATTACAACAATAAACAGTCGAACAATATAACATGGTGTCTCATAAAAATCCGTACGACTTCAAACTCTTAAAAAATTCTGGTGTGTAACAACCACACGACCTCCATTACCCACTACTACTTATATTATACACTCTATAACAAAAAAAGAAGCGACGTACCAAGAAGTTATCCGAATGGGACAAAAATTGGTAGATGTGATGTACATGTGGAGAAAAACAATTGATTACAGTTTCAGAAAATTTGAATGATTTAATCAAGAGAAAGGGCCTCACAAATTAAACAAGTCAATAACGCGTTGGTCCACTTCTGGCCCTTATGTACGCAGTTATTCGGCTTGGTATTAATTGATAGAGTTAGCAGATGTGCTCCTGTAAAGTATCGTGGCATATTCTGTTCAACTGGTGCGTTAGATTGGTAAAATTCCGAGCTGGTTGGGTTGAAGACCGAACCCACCCACCACCATCGCGTTATCAACATGACACTTTAACCAATTGAGCCATTGAACGATGTAAAAATTCCTTACATTTACTTTAAAGTGAAAGCGCTTTGGTTTTTTTTTAGCATGGCACGAAGGGGCGATGACAAAATCCAAATTTAAAAAATAAGAAGTTTCTAAAAAATATTTATTTATGTACTTTTTACTTAAAACTTTTTATTTGGTGCTTTTTTTTACTATCAAAAATATTTTGTGATTTTTTAATATCTAAAAATAAAGTTTCTTAAAATACTTCTCAAAAACTCCTTAGGATACTGTGTAAGCAACGAAAAATTTCTTGTATCAATTGACACCTTTTCTACAAATATTAACACGCTGGACCTTCCGGGAACCGAACTTTCGACCACCGCGTTATTAACGTGACGCTCTAACCAAATGAACCAAGGAGCGACAAGCGGAATGGCTTATATTTACTTTAACATGAAGGCGCCTTGTTTACTAGCGTGACACGAAGACACCATGACAAAGTCAATTTCATATAAAAAGATTCTAAAATTATACATGCGAAATTAGAAGATTTATAAATGAGTTTGACTCTATTTTTTTTATGCCAAAATATATCCGAAGTATTTTAAAATATGTTTTTAATTAAATAAATAAATAAAGATAAATACACTTTAAAGATAACAAGTAATATAAAAGAAAATTTTTAAAGTCAATTCCTACTTACAAACAGTATCGAAAAAGTTTTTTTTTAATAATTTTGAATAAGGAAATAAAAAGCACGCGTGGAAAATGAAATAAAAATAATTATAAGATAAAAAAAACTTTTTATATACCATGTTTTAAATTTTCTGATGAATCATAGAGCTCTTACCAATGTGCATAAAATAATTTTTAATGTGATAGTAACGTCAATTTTTGTAAGATGTATAATTTAACTTTTTATAATTTTTTAATGTTCACGTTTAATTAAATGTATTTACTTTTATGTCGAAAGAAAATGAACTCGTAAATTTTTTTTGGCAACAATTAAATTATAGCTAATATTTTATAGGCTATTTTAACGCTATTACGATGTTATTATTTTCATATTCTAATTAATTATAAGAAAACTATTCGAAAATCAGATTTCGAAGTATTGTGTTGTCACTGTGTTCTGAGCAATCCTGAAAGTTTTAAATTTCTAGCTAGTTGGGAAGTTAGTTAAAAATCGATTGCAAGATTTGTACAAGATATATATAGGGAGAGTGTGAACTAATAGTAAGAATTGAAAAAGAAATGCAATCAATTCTACAAACACGGCATATTTTATTTAAAACCTTATAAAAAATTTTATAAACAACATATGAGATTGCCAGTAAGAAAATTAATTTTCTAAAAGTAGAAAAAAAAATTTTTTTTACACCATGTACTAAATTTTAATTTTCCCTTGGAAAATGATGACATGACAGAAAAACGACGTCATAAGAGAAACATTTTGATAAATAGCAAATATAGTACCTATTAGGTCGTGGGCCATAGTTAGATATCGTTCAAGTCCGTTTCAATCATCGAGGGGCAATTTCAAATTAATGTTAAAACTAAAAGAATATTCTATTATCTACAAAATCGCAATGTTCTGGTATGAAGATGCGCACATTATTTTAAATTTAATTAAATTAATTCTACAAATTTGACATTTCTGCGGTCTTGCTATTCTACCCACACTTAGAGACAGTCAGATTCGACATAATGGCAAGAGAAAACTAGTATGTTGTGACCACCTGCTATATTTTCCTATACAAATTCACTCAGTAAAAATAATTTATTAAAATTATTATTTAAAAAAATTATCTTCCATGATAATGCAGATGATTTCGATATTAGAGGAGTCTAATATCCTAACACCCTAATATACCCTAACACTAAATATTAAAAAAAGTCTATTTTGTCAATATTACATTTTTTTTTTTTTTTTTTTTTTTTTTGTTAAAAATTAAAAAAAAAATCGATAACTTTATTTAAATTATCGCAAATCGATGGTTCAACCATTCGTTTTAAAGGTAGTGGCGAGCTCTTTTAAAAGATACCCATCATGAAAATTTACACCCTCGAGTGGGGACTTCCCCCCCCCCCCCCAGGGGGTGGGGGGTGGGGGGTGGCGAGGCTCCTACACATACAAACATTTTTTCCCAGCTGACTATCTTTATTATAAATAATTCTTGTAAATTTCATAATGATTACTAAAAAATAATCCTCTTTATGCACATTTATACAAAATTTTGTCCTATATCACCATGTTATAAATTTAGAAAAGCAGGATGGCAACGCAACCTGTAAGACAATTTTTACCAAAAGTTGATAGGCACTAATTTATGTCAAGGTGCAACTACATACCAATTTGTATGAAAATCTGTGCAGTAGTCCCTGAGATATAGTTGCCACAAAATTTTGTCTCACACACACACAGACTGACTGACAGACAGACAGACAGATATTTTCTAAAAATGGTCAAATCGTGTTGTACAACTCTTAAAACGTGTAAGTCGATCAAAAACTAGAAGTTGAAAATTTTTACGAATCCAATACTTTCTTCTATTGAATATAGAAGAAAGTAAAAAGAAAGGTTTGCCCAGTGTGAAACCAAAGAAAATCTATTGATTAAAGCAGCAATAGCGAAAAAGGATGAAATGATGTTATTACAAATTCGTGATAAAGATTTAGTTGCTATTGAAATGCGGTATCATAGATCTTGCTACAAAAGGTATGTTAAGTTTTTTACTATAGATACAAGTGCACACAAAAACAAACAGCCAATGGATACGCAGTATAAAAAATCACTTTACATTTTTTGCAAAAATGTAGTGGAAGAAAAAATCATCAAACAAAATACAATAATGCGATTAAACAAACTGGTTGAATTGTTTGAGAAAATTGTTTATGAATATATTGATATTACTGGATACAGAAAATTTCTACTAAAGAGGAGGATTAAAAAATTATAACCACAAATTAGTTTTGTTAAGCGGCTTCACGCTTATATATATTGCGCACAGCTGTAAATCAGCATCGTAAATGTAAACCCAGTTCCTTCAAATAGAATTAATTTTCCAAATTTATGTGCAAAGTTTATTTCCAGAACATTTGATATTTTCATTACCTATCTTAAAAAGAATATATTAGCAACATTTTCAGATTGCCCCCGAAGAGTTGAAACGAACTTGTTTTTAAATGACATTTTTAGCGTATGGCCCACGGTCTATATAGTAAACCTGACGTTTTTAATTAATAACTTTGTTAATTAAGATTATAGAAATTCATAAGCAGCTGAAATGTCTTCCTTGAAGTATTCGGCAGTCATTGATACCTCTCGTGATTCGAAAGTCACTGCCTTCCGAGAGGAGATGCAGTCGAAGACAAAAAATTTAACGCCAGAGATAGTAACCCCCCCCCCCTTTTTAAATATACAGGGTGGGCAAAAAGTCCGTAAATACTTTAAAAATTCATAAAACCCAAAAAAGTAATTAAAATAAAAAACGGTTTGCATGTTTAGCATTGACAGGTCATGGGAATTTTTTTAAGATAAGAAAAAAATAATAATTCAAAATACAACCGACAGATGGCGCTGGTACGAACGACTTAGTTGGAAATATGCAAATGACACAGGCGATTATAAATACTTACGTTCTTGATCCGGCTATAGAGATATTTAAAATCCTGGGTGTATAGATTCCACTCATCCAATCTGTCGGAATTGAAAGATGCAATCCGCCGAGAGCTGTCATGTATACAACCGGACATGTATACAACCAGCACTCTGCCGTTGCTGGATTTATGACACGCCTGCAATGTGTTATCACCTGTGGTGGTGGACATGGGGAACACATATTGGTATAATAAATGATTTGGTAACATTTTTGTTATTTGCGTGTCTTTTCTTTCACTTATGTACGAAACACCATCTATCGGCTGTTTTTTGAATTTTTTTTTTCTTATCTTAAAAAAAAAAAAAAAAAAAAAAAAGAAAAATCCCATGACTTATCGATGCTAAATGTGCAAACCGTTTTTTACTTCGGTTATTTTTTCGGGTTTTATGAATTTTTAAAGTATTTACGGACTTTTTGCCCACCCTGTATAAAGATTATTTTAAAAGTGCTTTACTTAATCTTAAAGAGATTTTCTCTTATTGTCTAAATAATTGATTTGTTCTAAAATAATACACATTGACTACGATTTTTCATTATGTGTTGCTTATGAGATACCCTTAGTAAAATTATTGATACAGATAATGGACATCAACAGGTATGGGCAAGGGGAAAGGAACTAACTTTCCCTGGATTTTACCATGTTTTTATTAACTTCTATTCTTGTTTTTTGAGTGTTTTTTTGTGTGTTTGTTTGTCCGGTACAAATCTTGTAATCTATTTTTAACTAACTTCCCTACTAGTTAGACGTTTGAAACTTTCACAGTAGCTCACAATCCGGTGACAACACAATACTTCGAAGCCAGATTTTCGAATTTTCGAATAGTTTTCTTTTAATTAATTAAAATATGAAAATAATAAGCTCCTAATAGCAATAAAAATAGTCATTAAAATATTAGCTATAATTTACTTGTTGCCAAAAAAAAAAAAAAAAAAAAAAAAAAGAAAAAAAATACGAGTTCATTTTCTTTTGACATAAAAATAAATACAAGTTAAAAAATTGTAAAAAGTTAAATTATGCATCTGGCAAAAATTGACGTCATTACCACTTTAAAGATTTTCTACACATTGATAAAGTGCTATTGTAGTTCATGATGCAAATATATGTTGTTCTGAAAGGATTAATATTTTATTTTTAAAACCAACTTTTTTTTTTTTAATTCAAATTTCTCGTAACTCTTTAACAAATTACATTAGAACGTCCGTCTTTGGAATATCGATAATAAGGATTTTCTCGCCAAAAGTCGCCAAGAAAGTCGCCAAGGGCAAAAATTAGCTAAATTTGGCGCCAAATCCATTACATGCCTATTGGAGCTTTTCAATGCGTTTTAAAAGGAAAATAAAGCTATTTTAACGCGAAAAAGAGCTGGATATGCAGAAAATTGACATTTTATCAACTTACTAAGTTTCTTTGAAAGAATTTATACAAAAATAAATACAATTATTTACAATTTCGTAACAATACGCATTGATAAAGTGCTAATGTAGTTAGTTCTATAGCTATGATTCAACAGAAAATTTAAAAACATGGTTTATAAAAAGTTTTTTATCTTATAATTATTCAAAATTCATTTAAGTTGTCTTTACCTGTCACAATTTTGGAAAAAACGAAAAAATGCATTTGTTGTTTAAATAATTGACTATCATACGTTATGTTTTAGGAAAGGACAGTGGGTTCCTTCTCATCAGCCTACAGCGAAATTGTTTAGAGACCTATATGAACGATATCTTGTTTGCCCCTATAAGAATTTTTTACTGCCGGCACCTATGATACAGATGCATCACCATGCTGTAAAATTATTTATTTCGATTATGTATTTCGGGTGAGATAGCTTGGTACTATTTCATTTCGACGGCTCGGGCGATAAAGTCGTAAAAAATGTTTTAACTGAATCTAAACGGAATATGATCGTGATCTGTATAATTGACTGCATTTCTTTTTGTTTTTAAAGTGTATTTATCTTTTTTATATAAAAACATATTCCAAAATACTTCGGATATATTTTGACAAATAATATTTTTGAGTCAAATTTAAACTCAAACAGCATCTTCTAATTTCGCATTTATGATTTTTTAACATTACAGAATTAGACATTATTTGTATGATACATTTCATATTTCTAATCATGGAAAGAAATAAATTCCTCATCTAAAACTCTTATAGAAAATAGAGTATATTTTATCTTTTGTCATTTTAACATTGTGCCGGTGAAATGGAAACGTACCGATAGCTTTAGTAAAAATATTATCCAGATGCAATACCATGCAATAAAAGAAAATATATATCTACTAGCAGACCCGGCCACTCGTTGCTGCGGCTAAGTAATACGTTGATAATTTGATAAGGTATATAGTATTTCCCCACAGCTGGATTTGGCGATTTTTTTTTTTTTTTTTTTTTTTTTTTTTGCGCCTTTTTGAACGATAACGAAGTCGTTCTGGATTCTTTGCAATAAAATACGGTAACCTGCATGCTTTTATTTTAGATTTATGATTTAGCTTATGATTTTATCATTTATGATTTTTAGATTTATGATTTAGCCATAATCGCCAAATCCAGTTATGGGGAAATACTATAGTTGTTACCCACAACTATAACTTATAATATAACTTCAGTAATTATATTCGGATAATTATAACTTCAGTATCAGTATATCCCCACAGCTGAATTTGGCGATTTTTCTTTGGCGCCGTTTTGAACGATAACGATGTCGCTCTGGACTGTTTGTGATATAATATGGCAGCCTATATGTTGTTTATTTTGGATTTATTATTTTATGTTTTTGATTTATGATTTAGATTATCATTTATCATTTATAGATTTATGATTTAGCCATAATCGCCAACAAAAGATTGCCAAATATCGTTGTGGGGATATACTGATTAATATATTACTGAAAAGATTAATATATTTTAACGAAGTGGTGAGAAGATTCTGAGTATGTTAAAATTTTAATAGTAAATTCAAGTTAATCAAGAAGGAAAGCATTGAGGATTAAGATAAGAAAATTGCAAGATTTTAAGATCGCATTTTCAGCAATAAATATGAGTCAAAATTTAATGCAAAATACATATAGAAATCACAAGTTTAATCAGAAACGTTAAATTGGTAAGTTATTAAAGAAAAAGTAAAGAAAAATAAGAGAAATAATTAATTAAAGTTTCGAACATCGATCATATAGATTAGCGTTACAAAACAAATAAACAGACTTAAACTCTTCCAGACTATTAAATAAGTTTTAAATTAAGTTTTAAAATTTAATGTTAAATAAAACAGACTTTTAAATAAGTTTTAAAATATTGAAATGGTTACTTTTTATTTAGAACGTTATGTATAGATCACAAATTTCTTAAAGAAAACGAAGTGATACAGATTAGAATAATGCAACAAAAATTGAAAAAGCAAGGTTATGTCGTAAATAAATTTTTAACACAAGTGTCACGTGAAATAAATTGTAGCATATACATAATGTATTTGATATAAGATATTAACATGTTGCAGCGGAATAAATTTCATATCTATCATCCTTGGCGGAAAAAAAGTAATATCGCCAAATTATCTGGCGCACACATTTAATTCCTTTCAAAAATCATGGTTATTTTAACAACTTATATTAAGAGAGTAATGAATAATATGAAACAACATTTCACACAATACATATTACGAAAATATACATCTAGCTTGTATATTTTCGTGTTACGTTTTTGATCGCCAAATACGAAAAACTCCAAGGACGACAGAGCTTTGAAATTTAAAATAAAAATTTTGTCAATTTAACAGCAAAATAACTCAATCTAACGTATGCACATGATAAATAATACATATCTATACAAAAAATATGGGGATTAAAATCCGGAAATAATTTTCCTCGTTTTTAATAATTTTTTACAAAAAATACAATGGGCCATTAACATAAGAAATCTTTTTCTTGATTTCACAGACTGTCAGTGACGTCACACTTCGCTTGTGTATAACTACATACTTTATCAATGCGAATAAAATCTTTAAATTGATTATGACGTCAATTTTCGTGAGATGTATAATTTAACTTTTTATAATTTTTTAACGTTCACGTTTGATTACATGTATTTACTTTTATGTCGAAGGAAAATGAACTCGTATTTTTTCTTTTTGGCAACAATTAAACTTATGGAACTCACAGATATTTTGGAGCAACTTTAATAAAGGTCTATAATTAACAAATAATTGCAATAAAACAATATTGTGACAATAAATTGAGATAAAAACTATCCTATCTCTCAAGTTGGACCAAACTGCACACAGTGTGCAAAATTTCATTAAAATCGGTTCCTTAGTTTAGGAGTTTACTCCGGACAAACATCGTGACACGTAATTTATATATATATACAACAGATATATATATATTACACAGTTAAAGATGCCTAATAATTCTCTTGTAATGTCAAACCTATTGGAATAAAAGAGAAAGTGAGGTTGAGATTGGTAACATGCGAGCTAAAGTACTTAGCGCCAATTTTTTTTTTCGAAAATTTATCCTTGTAGTATCATTGTTATGTCCCGTATTCACGTATATATGTTTTAAAAAATCTGATAAGCTACTATAATATGCTCTTATGCGTGATAATCTGAAAAAACTTATATTTTGAAGGATTGGGAAAAATCATGCATTTGTACGAGCTGTTTATACATATCAGCGGTTAATTTTGTTTCTGGTTACACGGACTGCTTTAAAGTTTGAGAATATGTATATAATAGTATCGTACAGCTTTAGTATAGGACCTTTCCTTGACAACTCTAAAAGTTTTCTCGCCTTTTTGGCGAGGAATTAAAGTGGCACTTGCAGTTGCGTAAAGACCTTCGTGAGAAACTTCCAAACTACTTCGGTGCCAAATTCCAAAATTTGCCAAGGAGTTTCTGTAATAAAGCTGTTGGTATAACTTCAGTATATCCCCACAGCTGAATTTGTCGATTTTTCTTTGGCGCCGTTTTGCACGATAACGATGTCATTCTGGACTGTTTGCGATATAATATGGCAGCCTATATGTTGTTTATTTTGGATTTATGATTTTATGATTTATGATTTAGATTATGATTTTATCTTTTATCATTTATGATTTTTAAATTTATGATTTAGCCATAATCGCCAACAAAAAATCGCCAAATATAGTTGTGGGGATATACTGAAGTTGTTCCAAGCTGTTTTAATAGAATCAAGAAATCTGTGTTTGAAAGAACGTCGTGATAAATCAAATGATTTTGAATATGGAGTACTTTTCCATCAGCTAGGCGCAAACCATTTGTTGTCGACTCTTAGTTTGCTATATCGTCTTAGCTTGCTTTAACATCTTAGTTTGCTATATCTATATATATCTTAGTTCTTTTAGTTAGCTATATCCTTAGTTTGCTTGCTAATAAATTGTTATATCCTATATCGATTTGCTGGCGTTTCTCAATTTGTTATATCTCAAAAAAAAAAAAAAAAAAAAAAAAAATATATATATATATATATATATATATATATATTGTTTCAAGTTTTGAGTTTGCTACATCTTATTGCGTTTGCAATAGGATAGCGCTATTTTTGGCGATTTTTTTGTATGTGCCCAGCTAGCGGAAAAGTATCTCTTAGTTTGCTATAACTTTAGTTTGCTATATCCTATATCGATTTTCTTTCAGCTTTCAGTTTGCTGTATTTTGACTCTTAGTTTGGTATATTAAAATAATAATAATAATAAAATAATAATAAAAGCTTTGGTTCGAGTTTTGAGTTTGCTACATCTTTCTGCGTTGGAAATATTGGCGATGCGTTTGGCGATTTTTTGTTTGAGCTGAACTAACGGAAAAGTACCGAATATGTTATTAATTTTTTGATAAAATTCCGTTTGAAAACAACCACTTAGCAATTTGACGGGTTTCTTCCTTTTTCCACTGCTTCCGCGATAAACTGCCAAATTAAGTTGAAAATTACTTAACTAAATTAAAGGTAACACTAAAAAAATGAAAATAATTATAAGAATTTTAAATAAGAAATAATTTACTAAAACTAATAATGAATGAATAAATAAATAAATAATTTAATAACATTAATAAAATCGACAAATACTAGCTTATAAAGTGTGCGAGTGAAGAAAATTCCAAATACTATTTGGTCTTCTGATAACATTATTGTTGGTCTGGCCGTGTGTAATGGATGCTAAATCCGCGAAATTGCGAGGCGATCCTCAAACGAAAAAGTAATAATTTTTTTATTAGTTTTAATTTTGTTGTATACAACTATAGTATTTCCCCTCAGCTGAATTTGGCGATTTTTCTTTGGCGCCGATTTGAACGATAACGATGTCGTTCTGGATTGTTTGCGATATAATATGGCAGCCTATATGCTATTTATTTTGGATTTATGATTTATAATTTAGCTTACGATTTTATCATTTATGCTATATGATTTATGATTTTTAGATTTATGATTTAGCTATAATCGCCAACGAAAAATCGCCAAATCTAGCTGAGGAGAAATACTATAGTTGTTTCGTTGTATATCATTTGCGAAAAACAGATTATGGTATTTCTTGGTGCCGATTTATTTTCTATACTTGGTGGTGGAGCCGTTATGCGTCAACAATTTACCAAAAACCGCCAATGAGCAAATTAGTCAAGCAGTTAAATCTTTTTCTTCATCTTTTCTCTCTCTCTCTCTTTTTTTTTTTTTTTTTTTTTTTTTCTTCGGGACTAGTGTAGAATGAGCGACGGCCTTGGCGCAATTTCAAATTTCAACGATGCCAGTAGGACGTCGTGTTGCTTTCCTCGTATGTGATTTGGTAAGAAAAAGACCAGCACATTTGGCGCGCTTATCACCTATTTGGCAACCGTCGCTCATTCTACACTAGACCCAATGTTTCATTAATAATTTACTTCCTTCGTTTACAAATTCAGAATAACGCATAATTATTTCTAATTTTACAAATAACTGTGCATAATCATACCTTTCTGATGTTTTCATGCAAAAAACACAAACCAAGTATCTTACACAACATTTCTTAAAATTATTTGAAGAGGGCATAATATATTAATTTATTTTTTTGATCAATTTTGTGTGCGATGAAATAGGAATTTAGGAATCTGCTGAAGAATGACATCATAAATTTTTGTTTATTTAAGGTTCATTCGATTATTATAAAAATGACTTTTCTTATTTGTTTTGTGAATGACAATAAGAAATTAAAGCAAGGCAGTGCTAAACTAAATCCAATGGCACGTGTACAAAATGTAATAACGGTACTAGAAAATGAACTGCGATGCCCGCAAGCTTAGCCTTGAAATATGTCAAGGCTAATTCCACCTCATCAGCTTAACCTTGAATATGTATGTCAAGCAACGAGATAAATAAAGTAGAGTGATAAATGGTAGAGTCAGGTGGGGGTAAAAAATGGGTATAAAAACATCGTTTTTTAAAATCAGTGGTACAAAATTAATAGAAGATAAAAAAAAAAAAAAATATATATATATATATATATATATAATAATTTTTTGTTGCATATATACACTAAGTCACACACACACACACAAAAAAAAAAAAAAAAAAAAACCGCACTGTAGAAAAAATGACTTATACCTTTTAGGTTGATTTCTTTAGAAATCGACCTATTGCAATCACTTCGTTTATCTATATCTATCTATCTATCTATCTATCTATCTATAATAAAAATTTTGTCATCACGATAACTCCCGAAATAATACTCGAAGTGGAACCAAATTTGGACAGTGAACTGATCTTATAAATATCTTGGATAAGTTCGTTAACCAAGTTGCTCCGACTTTTTGTTTTCAAGTGGCAGCCACTTGAAAATTTCAAACCGACATTCTAAAAAGCATATTTAAAGCAAGATTTGCTTGAATTTTGTTGTAAATGCAGGCCACATAAGGGTCTCAATGAAGTTTATTAATGAAGTTTATGCGCCATTTTTAATAAAGTGGCAGATATTTTAAGTTAAGTGGGACCACTTGAAATCAGGCTACCACTTGAAAATTTAAAATCACTATAACTTCCGAAATAATACTCCAAATCAAACCAAATTTAGACAGTGTCTTAACTTATCTTATAAATATCTTAGATGAGTTTATAAACCAAATTGCTCCGCCATTTTGTTTTCAAGTGGAGACCACTTGAAAATTTCAAATTCAAATTGTAAAAAGCGTATTCCAAATTTGTTTGAAATTTGATGTAAATATAGACCACATAAGGGTCTCAATGAAGTTTATTAATGAAATTTATCCGTCATTTTTAATAAAGTGGTAGATATATTAAGTTAAGCGGGGCCACTTGAAATCACTCTACCACTTGAAAATTTAAAATCACAATAACTTCTGAAATAATACTCCAAATCGAACCAAATTTGGATAGTGTCTTTTATCTTATAAATAACTTAGATGAATTTGTTAACCAAGTTGTTCCGCCATTTTGTTTTCAAGTAGAGACCACTTGAAAATTTCAAATTCAAATTGTAAAAAGCATATTCTGATTTTTTTTTTTTTTTTTTTTTTTTTTAATTTTGATGCATACATAGATTATACAAGTGTCTCAAATAACTTTATTAATGAACTTTATTCGCCATTTTTAATAAAGTGGCGGATATCTTAAGTTAAACGGGACCACTTCAAATCAGGCTACCACTTGAAAATTTAAAACCACGATAACTTCCTAAATAATACTCCAAATCGAATCAAATTTGGACAGTGTCTTAACTTATTTTATAAATATCCTAGATGAGTTTGTTAAACAAGTTGCTCCGCCATTTTGTTTTCAAGTGGAGACCACTTGAAAATTTCAAATTCAAATTGTAAAAAGCGTATTCCGATTTTTTTTAAATTTTGATGTATACATAGTTTATACAAGTTTCTCAAATAACTTTATTAATGAACTTTATTCGCCATTTTTAATAAAGTGGCGGATATCTTAAGTTAAGCGGGACCACTTCAAATCAGGCTACCACTTGACAATTTAAAACCACGATAACTTCCGAAATATTACTCCAAATGGAACCAAATTTGAACAGTGTCTTAACTTATCTTATAAATATCTTAGATGAGTTTGTTAACCAAGTTTCTCCGCCATTTTGTTTTCAAGTGGAGACCACTTGAAAATTTCAAATTTAAATTGTATAAAGCGTATTCCGAAATTGTTTGAATTTTGATGTAAATACAGACCACATAAGGATCTCAATGAAGTTTATTAGTAAACTATATCCGCCATTTTTAATAAAGTGGCAGATATCTTAAGTTAAACGGGACAACTTGAAAATTTAAAATCACGATAACTTCTGAAATAATACTCCAAATCGAACCAAATTTGGACAGTGATATTATCATATAATTATCTTGAATGTTTTCACTGGGCAACTTGTCCCGACATCTTGTTTCTAAGTTCCAGCCACTTGAAATCACACTGCCATTTGAAAATATGCCATCACGATAACTTTTAAAATACTAAAATGATTCAAATAAAAGTTGGATAGTGAACTTATGGTTCAAATATCTAGAATAAGTTCACTTGGTGACTTGATCCGCAATTTTATGTCCAAGTGGCTGCCACTTGAAAATTTGTCAGTATAGTAACTTTAGTAATACAGAATCAATTCGCATCAAATTTGGGTAGTGGATTTATCCTTTAAATATCTCAGATAAGTTCGTTGGCTATCTCACTCCGCTTTTTTTTCCAAGTGGTGCCCCCTGAAAATTTCTTATGACGATAATTTTTGAAATACTGATTTAATTTGAACTAGAACTGGACAAGGAACTTATACAAGTATACTGGATGATTTTGCTGGGCAAGTTGTTTTGCCATTTTGTTTCCAAGTCGCAGCCACTTAGACTGCCACTTGAAAATTAACCATTGTAATAACTTTTGAAACACGGCACTGATTTAAACCACAGTTGGACAGTGAACCAATGTTTCAAATATCTTGGATGTGTTTGCTGGGCATCTTGTTCCAATGTATTGTTTCCAACTGGCGGCCACTTGAAAATTTGTTATCACGGTAACTTTAGAAATACTTAATCAATTCAAATCAAAGTTGAAAAATGGATTTATCATTCAAACAAAAAAAAATCTGGAAAATTCACGTAACTCATGAATCAATCAGCTTATTGCGTCCATTTTTGGTATATCGATAATAAGTATTTTCTCGCCAAAAGTCGCCAAAAAAGTCGCCATAGGGGAAAAGTCGCCAAATTTGGCGCCAAATCCATTATCTGTGTTACTGGATCTTTTTAATGTGTTTTTAGGGAAAAATTAGGCTATTTTAATGCTAAAACAAACTAGAAATGCAGAAAGATGACATTTTATCAACTTACTAAGCCTCTTTGAAAGAATTTCTACAAAAAAAATTATTTTCAAATTTGCAACGATATCTTAGATGAGCAACTTTCTCTGTCATTCTGATCGAAGTGGCAGCCACTTAATTTTTCAACACGATGACTTTTGAGATTTTGTATTAATTCGAACTGTATATGTACAGTACACTTATTTCACAAATACATTTCATATATTTGTCAACTTAACTTACCATTTTGTTTCCAAGCGCCGGCCACTTGAAAGTTTTAAATTCACATAAAAAGGTATTTATGAACCGATTTGCTTAAAACTCCATATAGCCTACATCAATATTTCTACCAAGTGCATTAATAATTTGTAACCGCCGTTTTAAAACAAAATGACGGCTACTTGTTAAGTAAAAAGAAATCAACCTACCCTTCCGAATAAGCCGGAAGGACTTGTTTTTATTTGTAATAACTTTAAAATTAATGGTTGAAACAAATAAAACTGCCATGTTTGCATAATACCAAAAGGATGAAATTTTACCTATGTACATTTCCGATTTAATAATTCGCTTTATCACATTCTACGAAGTACTTTATAAAAATCTACATAAAACTTTCTTTTTAAACATAATGCAATAACCATACACTTTGTATTCTATTATGATTTATTATATGAAATAAACAAGTTATATTTTAATATATGAAATAAAACTATTTATTTGTTAGATCTAAGCAATTTTTTAATAAATATGTGTTCTGCATTGGGTTAATTCTGCTTTATATGGAATTACTGCTTTAATGCATAGTGGCATAATATTATATCGTTTTTTGATAATAAATCTTTAAAAAAAAATCACTGTGCTTAATATGTTGTAAATAATTTTTCTAGTTCTTGCAAAGTTGTAGGCTGCAAATTTCAAATCCCCCTCTCTTTCCCCGTGCCTTTTTATGACTAAACATTTTCGAGCGAATTGAGATTAGGACTGTTTCCAAGTCTAATAAAGAAGAAATTAAATTTTTTGTTGAATCATAGCTATAGAACTAACTATATTAGCACTTTATCAATGCGTATTGTTATGAAATTGTAAATAATTGTATTTATTTTTGTATAAATTCTTTCAAAGAAGCTTAGTAAGTTGATAAAATGTCAATTTTCTGCATTTCCAGCCCTTTTTTGCGTTAAAATAGCATAATCTTCCTTTTAAAACGCTTTAAAAAGCTCCAATATTCAGGTAATGGATTTGGCGCCAAATTTGGAGACTTTTTGCCCTTGGCGATATTTTGGCGACTTTTAACGAGAATATAATAATAAAATGCTGAATTAGCTTTCATGCCAAGCGCGATTCATCCGTGCCAAAAACATACTATTTAAACAAAAGGAAAAATAAATCTAAAATTGAGGTATATTATTATTATTATTATTTGTTTTTTGATAATGACGTCAATTTTTCTGAGATGCATAATTTAACTTTTATAATTTTTTAACGCTCACGTTTAATTAAATACGGTAAGACCCCGCTTAACGCAGGGGATATGTTCCATCAAAGTAGAGCGTAATGCGAAACAGCGCGCGCACAATTTCAGGGAATCCCCGTACTGCTACCAGCAATTTCGGGGAATCCACAGGGGAAATAAAAGAGCGCTAAACCGAAACAGCGCTAAAATGAAACAGCGTTAAGCGGGGTCTTACTGTATATTTATTTTTATGTCGAAAGAAAATGAATTCGTATTTTTTTTTTTTTTGTAACAAATTATTCATAGCTAATATTTTAATGGCTCTTTTTATTTCTATTAGGAGCTTATTATTTTCATATTTTAATTAATTATAAGAAATCTATTTGAAAACTCGAAAATCGGACTTCGAAGTATTGTGTTGTCATCGGGTTGTGAGCTATTCTGAAAGTTTCAAATGTCTAGCTAGTAGGGAAGTTAGTTAAAATTCGATTGCAAGATTTGTACCGCGGACAAACAAACACACACACAAACAAGAATAGAAGTTAATAAAAACATGATAAAATAGTATTTGATTAAAATTGAAGTTTTCGTTGATGTTTCATAAATGTGAGCTTTCGTCCAAGTAAAAATTTTATAGAAAAATAATATTTAATTAAATTCAAGGTTGGGTGTATTTTACAAAGCTCAGCTTTACACAAGTTAGCTCTGCAAACGACCTGGAAGGTGTGCGCGTAACTTGCAGGCACCACAGCCTCTTAATTAAAAAAAAAAAAAAAAAAAAAAAAAAAGAATAATAATAATAAAAAAAATCTTTGTGTAAAAAAATAGAATCGACAAAAAAAAAAAAAAA
Organism: Salticus scenicus; assembly: GCA_963930645.1. Classification (NCBI taxonomy): domain Eukaryota; kingdom Metazoa; phylum Arthropoda; class Arachnida; order Araneae; family Salticidae; genus Salticus; species Salticus scenicus. Next base: position 70,737,708 of record OZ005662.1, on the reverse strand, counting down.
AAAAAAAAAAAAAAAGCAAGTATTATTCAAACAACTAAAAATAAAACGAAAATTTGCATAAAATGAAATTGCAAATTGCTCCTAAAAGTATAAAATAAATTATTTCGCCAAACAACGCAATAAACACTACCATTATTCGTAACTTTTGAAGTCGGCGCAAAATTACATAAAATTTGATTTATTTTTTACAGATTTATTTTTAGACCGATAGCTACAAATACTGTTGTCTTAAAAAATCTGTCTTTATAGTTTCCTTTATTATTTTTGCATTGTATAAAGTTAGTCCATTATTAACATCTACGTAGAACAGTGAACATCCTTCGCAATTCGGTATTTATGTTTTTATGAAGTTATGTGAGTTTTCTTTTTACAGCTGACGAAATCTTAATTGTTGCTTAAATCAAAGTAGTTTTCGGCTGTGTTTTGCAGATGCCAAAATGGGATGTATATTTTAAATAGATATTGATTTTTGTATTGAATAAAAATATCAAATTTTATTTAATTTTGCGCCGACTTCAAAAGTTATGAATAGTTGTAATGTTTATGCGTTGATTGGCGAAAGAATTTATTTTATACTTTTAGGCGCAATCTGCAATTTTATTTTATGCAAATTTTAATTTTATTTTTAGTTATTTGAATAATAGTTGCTTTTTGGAGTTGGTTCTATTTTTTTTTTTTTTACAAAAAGATTATTATTATTATTATCTTTTGCCTTTTCAGTGAAAATATATTCTTACAGCAGAACATGAGAAGACGTTCGATGGTAGTTTCACTTATCGTGACCCGCAACAAAAGTGACATAACTAAAAAACCCCCGGCAATTTTAAGTTTATGTCACTGAAAAGTGTATGAAGTCACGCAGTATGCTTAAAACACGTTACATCTAAATCTCGAAAATTATCCACTTCACAGACAGCAAAAAGTGTGAAAACGAACTTTTGTGGGCGCCTGTAATTTATTTATGAATCCAAATAAAATCATAATGGGGCATGTTTCAGGCCAAGATCTTTACAGTGAAGAAACAATATTGAAATCGGAGCATCTGTAACGGAGTTATAAACTAACAAACAGCAACAAAAACATACAATTTAAATTAAGAATCTCCTCCTTTTGAAGTCGATTAAAAAAGACTATGCGCTAATCGATGTGACCGCTTACAGTGACTGTACTTTAAACTTTATATAGCATACATGTCATTCGCTGCGTTACAATGTGTGCAACGTAGTTCAAGTGTGTATAATCTAGGAAGTTTTGTTCAAACATATGCACGTTTTAAGCGTTCTATTTTTAGTATCAGTGTCTACAAACCATCTTTTCATATTAAATCGATGATGCTCTTCAACTTTGTAATTCACTTTTTACCCTACCTTAAAAACCGTTTTCGAAATAGAACACCTAATTCCGCTCTTTTCTACCAGATGGCGCTGTAAGCGGTTGAATATCGTAGCGCATGGCCACTTTACTATACCAACCTACCACTTTTATTACTATAGCTGCAGCCGTTCAGCCAGGGCCGGCGCCAGGGGTGAGGCAACTGAGGCGGTCGCCTCAGGCGCGTGCATAGGAGGGCGGCATTTCACTCTTGCACTTTGAATTCACAAACCACTATGCATGTCAAAAAAAAAAAAAAAAAAACTGGTATATTACACTCGCACGAATTCCATTACCCACTACTATCTATATTAATAAAAACAGACTTTTGTCCATAAATTTCTGAGAATCAAAAAATTTCGCGATATTTTCACTTTTCACACATCGTGAAAACTTAAAATGATTTCAGAAAATTTTCTTTCTCTGTGTGTGTGTCATTGTGTCTGCATATATGTAACTCTATTTTTGTTCAGATATCACGTGAGAACGGCTGGACGGACCTCGACGGTAGTTGACAGGAATTTAGGTCTTTGCCCAACTTAAAATATGCCTATCAAAGTTTGCGAAATTGCACTCCATTCCACCCTAGTGAGGCAGAAAGTAAAAACACGTTCATAAACATAACTTGGCTCCAAATTACTTCAGGGTGAAGAAATTGCGTATGGCGAAATTAGACTTGAATGCAAATAAAACATTATCTGAGATTTAAAAATTTGATTTTTAATGGGAAAGAAGGGAGAAATTGATTTTTGGTTGGAAATTTCAAAATTTAAGGATTTTTTAGTAGAACTTTACCAAAAATGGAACAAAGAAAGATACTGGAAACAACCATGCGTCTTCTTTGGGATATTTCCAAAAACACCTTTTTTTTTTTTTTTTTTTTTTTTTTTTTTTTTTTTTTTTTTGGGGGGGGGGGGGGGAGGTTCCTTCATTTTGTATTTTTATTTATTTACTTTTTCCAAATTTTAAATTATTTTTACCGCGAATCATATACATACATTAAGATTCTTCATTTAATTCTTTATAGACAGATATTTATTGTTTTGATTTTGACTTAGGTGTTTTGTGAAGGACTTAAACATTTTTTATTTGGAACAAACCAAAGTATATTGATGTCCCGACTTCAAATCACTAAGAATAAAAAACTCATCTAAAAAGCGATTTTAATAGTGTACAAATATAAAATATCAGCTATATTTCATCTATTACATAAAAATAATCAAAAAATAAATTTTATTTTTTTATTTATTTTTCCGAATAGAAAATGTTTTAATTAGGTAATAATGTCCTAACATATTCTGTGTTTTGGCTGTCATTTCGAAAGAAGAAGGGGAAAAAATAGCTTGTATCAGGCAACATTTTTCAAACGATTATGTAGACTATTATATAACATTATATAGTAGTCTTAAGTAAAACTTGCATATGCTTAATTAGCAATTTTTGATTCCGTAGTTCACAAGCAAGGTTAGACTGTTTCGATAGTTAATTTGAGTTATTGAATGTCCACAATATCTATATTAATGATTATAATTTTTTTTTCTTCTGTTTTTTTTTTTTTTTTTTTTTTTTTTTTCCCATGAAACTGTAAGCAAAGTAATAATTTTAGAGTTACTTTTTAATATTATATTAATTTCTCAGTTATTACTTTTTATTTATGATTAGAAAAAGCTTTTATTAGATTTAATTGTCCACTCTGTTAGAAGTTCACCCTGTTACATTGCTTGTGTAACAGAATGGACAATATTAAATGAAATATCAATTTAAATAAAATTAAATTTCAAAATTTTTATTTCTGATCAAAATATTTCAGATTCATTTCAAGTAAAATTTAAAAAGTCAACAAAGCCAGAATTAAAATTGATTGGAGAGTTTATTCAAGGAACTCTCATATACACTATATACCAATAAGACAATTTCGAATTTAGACACTTCTTCAAATATCTAGAAAAATTCTTTACGATTTTTTTAAAACTTTGTTAGTATAAAAAACATGTTATATCTCATATATGTCAGCAAAAGTTTTGACCCGAAGGGAAAAAAGGGACAAATAAATAACTAAACAAAAATCAAAATGTTTTGGATCACCTTGTAAAAAATAATGCTAGAAATGCGTTTTGACTGTAACATGTGATTATACGACTCCTTCTAATTTCCTGTATAAATTTTCATGAGTCTACCACATATATTCATGAAGATATAACGGTTTCTTTAAAAAATTACATAAAAAATTGCCACTTGTTAAATTATAACACGTAAGGTATTAGACCCAGTGCAAAGCCATTTTTTTTTTTTTTTTTTTTTAAACTGGGCCATACGGCATTAGACAACATACTGCAATTAATATGGAGAAACGTTAAATATCGTATCAAGTATGAGCATTTGTACTAAATGATTTTAACTGTATATTTTACTGCAATGATTTTTCATAGAAAATTTTAACGCATATGCAAGTTTATTATTTATTTATTTAGTTAACTTTCCATTATTAATTAGCCAAAAGTATTGAACTACTTACATGAAAACTCCAAACAAATGTGTAAATTCAAAGAGTTATTGTCGATAGAATGAATTTATTTTCAGTTCTTCTCAATAATAATAATAATAATAATCTGAAATGGCACTCATACGACTTTTTCTTACCCTGAAATTAAATACTATAAACGACAGATTTGAGAATGAGGGGCTAAGATAAAGAGTACTGTTATTTAAACCTACGTTGAAAACAATTTAAATTTAACTCATAACTAGTGAAATTTGTCAACTTTATTTCACAAACAATTATGTGTGAGGGGAGCTACCGCTACCCTCAACATTCGTTTGAATATATTACTTACATTTATATAGAATTCAAAGCTATTATTAAAATTAAAAGCTGCTTTTAAATTATTCAGGCAACTTACACCCTCATCATTCCTTGAAACATACCAATTTTCATCAAACTTTTCAAGTAACAAACATATATCAGCTTCAAAATTCAACATTTGAATTGGCGGAAATTATATGTTGTTAAATTACTTTGATAAGATATAGAAGAGTATATAGAATTAAAAGCTATTATTAAAATTAAAAGCTCCTTTTAAATTATTCAGGCAACTTACACCTTCATCATTCCTTAAAACATACCAATTTTCATCAAACTTTTCAAGTAACAAACATATATTAGCTTCAAAATGCAATATTTGAAATGGCTGAAATTATATGTTTTTAAATTACTTTGATAAGAGACACAGATAAAGACCAAATGTTAAAATTTGACTTCAGAATTCAGAAAGCCTCAAAACATGTTAAAATATATATATATATATGAATAATTATCTTAAAAAATACTTTATTTACAGCATGGCTATGAGGAATTAACTTTACTTCCTAAGCAATTTTCTTGTATACAGTAAAACATTATAGTAAAACACTTCTCCAAATTACATTTAATATAAAAAATAAATAATAATAATAATAATTCGATTTTTGTTTAATTTTTTACTAGTCCCTTTTTCTCTTCAGAACAAAACTTTTGTTGAAATATGAGGTATAACATGTTCTTCATATTCCCAAAAATTAAAAAGTTAATTTGTAATAAACTTTTCTTGACATTTGACAAAAAATTTAAATTCGAAATTGTCCAAATACTTATTAGCAGATAATCTGCTATTGCTATTTCCTAAAATGTTTAACACATTTTTGCAAAAATTAGATTAATGCCAAATTTATAAACGCAAAGTGTTGTTTGTATGTTTTCATTGTATATTGATATAAAGTTACAAATTAATCCGGTGTTAACTGCTTTGTGCAGTCGGTTATGTTCACACAGTTGCAGAAGGTTTTTTATGATTTCAAAAATAAATAAATAAAGTAAATAAATTAGAAATTTTAATCCGTTGTTATATTATACACTGAAGTTTTGTCCATAATTAGACTGATAATTTTTAATGAAGTTATAATTTAATATTAGTTTTTATATAATCACATACTAAAAATTTTTTATGTAATATTTTATTCTTGGAAAGATCTGTTCAGTAATATAACTGAATTTTGCAAATTGTTCCCAGAATAATACATGCAAATCTGATTTTACTTTTGCACACAATCATTTTAAAATTTTGGAGTATGAAAATGTTATTTAGATATAAAATATTTTTTATCGTAAAATTTTTGAGTATTTATAAGCGTTGAATTTTTCTTTTTAATGCTGTATAAATATTTAGAAAAATTAAAAGTAAATTTATGTAACTTACAGATGTGTAACAGAGTGGATGACATTTCCCAGTTAAACTAATTATTGTTTACAATACAGACAAATTCAATTGCTATTATAAATCTGCCAAGTTTTTAAACTTTTAAATCAGTATTGATGCAGTATTTTTAAAAGGAAAATGTTATATATATATTCGACGATTAATATTACCGAAAACGACAGGTGTCTGCTGTGCTACATTTTTTTTTTTTTTGTTTTTTTTTTGGAAAGGCAATATTTTAGATTGCAATGTGTACAACTACTGCAGTTTCAGTTTGTAAGTATGTTACCAAAAAGTGATACTGCTCTATCAATAACTACGGTTTTACGGATGGATAAATCTCGGCATTAATTGAGCATTCTTAATTTTTGTATTTTATCGGAAAATCTTTAAATATCTAATTTTATTTTATTTTCAATCGAACTGCATGAAATTAAAATTGAAAGTTACTTTATTTTATTTATTTATTTTTACAATTTTTTTTTATTTGGAGTTATAAAATTTATAGTATAAAAAAATTGATGTTGCAAAAATTAAAAAAAATCCGCGCAAAAATTCGCATTTTATTAAAAGTTTAGTATCGTTGTAAAAAGGGGAAAATGACTTTTCTAAGTACGCTTCTCTTTAAGAAATGGAGGAATAGGTTTTTTATAAGGTGATGCAATAAATGAAATGCAGACAAAACAGAAATTTTGAACCTTCTAGGGAAAAAAAAAAAAATCGTTAAATTGTATTAAAAATGCATATTTTTACAATAAATAAATAAATAATTTCATTATGTGAAGCGGGTAGATGTATGTTTTCTAATGACATTAAAATTTTAAAAATGTTTTTAATCGTTTCGGAAGGATGGCAGTTTTCAAGCGGCTATTTTCCCCTCTTCTTACTCTTTCCTTTTTCCTTCTTGCAACATACAGAGAACTGCGGCTCCGTGGAAGTTTTAATTAATATCACCGGAACTAAATTAAATAAAAAAGAAAGTCACTACCAACGTCTATGCACTTTATTCTACATATATGCCAGTTTCTGTAATTCTGCAGTACATATTCGCTAAATGCATAAGGATTTTATGTTTGTATGATTTCGAAAAAGGTCTATAACTTGTTGTTGATATTAATAATTTGGCATTTAAAACTTTTTACAAAATTAGACTGGTTTTAAATACTGTAACATATTGCGGCTCAGTAATGCTTATTTTAAACTCAGCTTTTTCACCAGACCTAATTGAGAATTTTTGTAACATTCAAATTATCGATATAATAAATAGTTTCCCAAGCAAAAATGGCGGAAGAGCCATCCTTTCCGCAGAGAATCAAAATTGTGATGGCATGTCCCCGGACAATCTCTAGGGGGGGGGGGGGGTCCAAGACCATCGACAATTGCTCATTGCGCAGCATTAGTGTGACGTAAAACCCAATCAACCACCCCAAACCAAATATGTAAAATCAATGAAATTTTGATTTTATTTTTAAAATAAATTATATTTCAAATATTGCTTTTTTTATTCTTGTAAAACTTTTATTAATAGCGTTATAAACACGCATAGGGGCGGCAAAATAATTCTTGCCTCAGGCAGCAAAATATCTAGCGCCGGCCCTGCGTTCAGCAGTTCAAAGAGTTGAGACTGACTTTTGTGGATACCCTGTATTTTCTTTACATCGTAAAGACCATAGGACCTATTTCAAAGCAAGACCTTTATAACAAAACAAAAAGTATCAAAATCGGAGCATCCGTTCAGAAATTATGAGCTAACAAACATAAAAAGAAAAAAAAAAAAAAAAAAAAAAAAACATACGGTTTGAATTGAATACCCCCTCCTTTTTGTAGTCGGTTAAAAATTCAAATATGAGGCCAATTAAAATAATAATAATAATAATAATAAATAATCATTTATTTTAGACCATCGAATACGTTAATGTTGACTAGTGCACGTTAAATCTGTCGTGGTCGCAGAGTCCTCCAAGTTCACATCAAAATTATACCTCTGAGGGTACTGGATAATGGGATTTACTTGGTCTGATCTAGTTTAAAATTCCAATTTCTTGTTGTTTGCTGGTGCTGCCATCTTTCGCCAGTTTCACGAGCTAAGTCGTTCTTCACGCTTGTGATGCTCCCCAGAAAACGGAGCTCGCTTATCCGGTCACTGAGCTGTTCCTTTTCCCGCAATACACTTATAATTCAAAATAATATAATTATGAATTTTTAGCTTGTTTTTGAAGTTTGAATATCTCACATAATAGCCATAAGCATTATAATCATGTGCAAAGTTAATTTTTTAATCTAATGTCGAAATAATCATTATTTTAGTACATTGATAAGACTGTGCTGTAAAAACAGCACTACAATTATGCCCTTTTCAAAGGCAGGTCAGAAATACTGGATAGTTTTATTACCAGAGTTTCCGAGTGGCACAAGTAATAACAACAAATAAAAACTCAAGTAATTGCATATTTTTTTTAAAAAAGAAATTGTATTGTTAACCTGATCAAGTTATCGTATTTTTCGGCACCATGTCAGTTTATCATGGATCGCAAAAGACCGGAGCAATGTTGGAACACGTAATTTTTAATGAAAAAAATGTGATAAAATTATTACTCTTGAATACTTCTAATTTAAGGGCAGACAATGAGTATTGCAAAAGAAATTTAAACAAATACATTATTTGTCATCAGAAATACGCCCATTTCTACAAAATGCAGGCATTTACTAACAAATTTATAACTTTTGAACAAATTGAGATAGTTGAAAAATTCAAATTGCATAATAAAGTTTAAGAATGGTATTTTTACGAAAAAAGTCATGGGCACGATATATAGGTATTTCTTCTATACGTAGATTCTGACGGATGAGACATAAGACAAATGGTTCGGGTCTCCAATGACCCACGGTAATCTGATCGGGTTAAGATATTATCTTTCTCAGTTCCAAACAGAACACAATCTAAATGATTTAAATTCTAATTTATTCATTTATTTAACTGTAAGAACATGTGAAAAATAGTTTACTCTACGATTTTGAATCCGAATGTCTACATCTACAAAAATTCAGTTAATGAAAATGACACTAGAAATAATACTCATGATGCATGTAAAAAAAGATGGCTAACATTTTTATTGTACATTTTAAAAATGTAATTCTTGAACGATTTGGATCCCCCCCCCCCCTTATTGATATTAAACGTTTGTTTACCTTTTATTACCTGTCAGTTCAGTAGTTAAAATTCTACTACCAAATATGTAAAAGTTATTATAACTGGGAAATATTAAAAAAAAAAAAAAAAAAGGAACACTTGTATGGTATATACTTACTGTTATAAATCGTTTCGTAATACTGTTATTTTTATTCTAAAAACATTAATGGTTGTATTTTCTAACAGCAAACTTTTCTGTATTTCAGAATATGCAGTCTGCATTTTTCTATCATATCCTAAGTTCAGCGTTTTCTTCGGCGCCAGTTGATATAATAGGTTTGTCTTTTAAATGCAGATTATAATCTATTTTTATTGAATTTAATAATCTTAAATGTTTATATCATATAAGTCTCTATTACATTAAGTTAGACATAAAAATACACAAATGTAATTTTTTTTTTAAATTTAGTACGACAGGTTGTATTATTTCTTTTAGACAGCGATTCTGCGTTCTCGCCATTTATTGTCTTACACCTTGAATGAACGTGCAAACAATTTTGTTTTTATTTGAATCATATAAAGTTGAAAGTTTGCCATTGTATTTGTCAGGTTCATTTGATTTTATAAAAAGTTGGTATAGCTATTAATAAGGACTAAAATCTAGCGATTGCCGCATTTTTTAGTTCAATCGTATAAATGGTTCAAAATTTATTCAATAAATCCCTATTTTAACATTAAAATTATTAAGAAAAAAAAATTGTATTGATTAGTAACACTTTCCAACTGTTTGTACTTGCTGTATCGTACAACTTACAATGTTCTTTGCCTACGTTATCACAAAACGGGCAGACAGTTGGACTGAAAGGCATACAGATACACTATATGAATTCGTAATCTCACTTAAACATTGTTGGAAAGTGTTAAAAATGCTTATTTCAAAAGAAAATGCCGCCCTTAAATTCTGATTGCGGTGCGTAATGTATCTGAATATTTTAGTGTAGAAATACAATTTTTATTAAAATCACACAATCAACTGTGGAAGAAAATCATATTTATTGAAATTTATTTTTCCGACTGAGTGAAAATAATGCCTGGACCGGGAGTCGAACCCCGGATCTTTGACTTACAAGGTCAAGGCTCAGCATTACTCACTCAGACTTTCCGGGGTTCGACTCCCGGGTCAGGCATTATTTTCACTCAGTTGGAAAAATAAATTTCAATAAATATTTTAGTGTAGCCCTGTAAATCTGAAGGATAATCATATCACATTCTATACATTCCAATTTAGCATATTGACAATAAATTTCCCTCTGTTTATGATTTTTGCAGAATAAAGTTATTTAAATGTGATTTATAAAAATGTCTGTCCTAAAACTGAATGCATTGGCATTTTTCTTTCTTTTTTTTTTTTTTTTTTTGTGTGTGTGTGTGTGTGTTCCTGTACACATATAGGTTTTACAAGACCTATTAATGCCATTTTAAATGGAAGCATTCCATAGTGAACTTGAATATTACATATCATATTTTTTTTTTAAATATTTACGGACACTGGAGGCGAGCAGACAGACAGATAGACAGATAGAGAGTCGGACAGACAGATACACAAATTGAAATCATAGTCACACTAAAAATTTGTTAGAAAGTGTTAGAAACGCTTAATATAAACGAAAATGAAATTCTAGCGAAATTTCAATAATAACCTTTAATGTAACTGAATATTTTTGTGGGACCCTATAAATCAGATGCTAATCATACTATATTCTACAAAATGCATTCTTTTGTGCATATGAATAATTTATTTCAATTTCATTAAGATTTGAACAAAATAAAATTATTAAAATTTGGTTTATAGAAATACCCCTCATAAAACGCAATGCTTTGGAATACTTTCGGGTGTTCCTGTACACAAACCAGTGGTGGTATTTATTCCATTTTCAATTTAAAAAAAACATCCGATAGAGTACTAGAATAACATATTTCAATTTCATTAAGATTTGTGTAAAATAAAGGTATAAAAGTATGGTTTATAAAAATACCTGCCATAGAACACTATGCTTTGGAAAACTTTCAAGTGTGCCTGGTACACAAATCTGAAGAGGTATGCACTCCATTTTCAATAGGGAACATCCGATACCGAATTTGTATAATGTACAGTAAGACCCCCGCTTAACGCGGGGGATACGTTCCATCAAAGTAGAGCGTAATGCGAAACAGCGCGCGCAAAATTTCAGGGAATCCCCGTACTGCTGCAAACAATTTCGGGGAATCCACAGGGGAAATAAAAGAGCGCTAAACCGAAACAGCGCTAAATGAAACAGCGTTAAGCGGGGTCTTACTGTATATCCTTTTCAAGCAATTCCATGAATGTTTACGAGAGTTAGAGTGCGGACGGACAGACAGACAAACCGAAGTCATTAACACTTTTCAAACTTATTGAAAAGTGTTAAAAAACCCCCAAGTTTTGCAGGGATAACGCTGAAAACTGATGTCATAGCTACAACAATGCATTGGAATAAAGGAATTAAAATTTTATCCATTGTTTCCATGCGTGCATTTCAACTGAATAAATACTGAAAAAGGGATAATTTAAATGAAAAACTTACATCACAATCCGCGATTGTAATGAAATGCTCGCCCTCTGGTGGGCTAAGGTGAAATTACAATTAACATGCTTTAATTCGGCTTCCATCAAGCCTTCAAGCCGCCATTGCTTGCCGATGTTTAGTTTCACATATATTTATTGAATAAGAATGAATAAATCCGGTAAAAAAGATAACACATACTGTTGTGTGCTACAGTGTAACTCCAAAGGATCAAGAAATCCAGAATTAAGCTTCCATTTATTTCCAAATGACAAATTTAAAATTTCAGTTGCTTCGGCTAATGGAAGTAAAGAATTAATCAGATGATTTGAAATTAATATTTGTTCAGCTTCAGTTAAAAACCTACTCCGATCGAACTTTGAATAAACTGAAATATTTTTTTCCAAAAGCAATCAATTTTCCATGATGTAATGGCGGAGAAATTATAGTACGAATATTAAGTAGACTAACAAAAAGAACAATAATAAATACACGTGGCTATTATATTTACTAACAACAAAAGCTGAAAAAGCGCGATCTATCGATCATTACAAACGCGGATTGCAAAAATGTGTTGAAATAATAATAAAAAAAAAAAAAAAAAAAAAAAAAAAAAGGAAAGAAAATGATAAAATGCTATCCATGGTTTGCTTGTTTTTGGAAGATTCGTTCATTAATTTAAGTAATAAATTAAACACATAAAATGCATTGGTTCATTTACAGAGATAGCTTATTTTAAAAAAATTATTTCAGCATAGTGTTTAAATATAGTCGTAACCATCGCAGAAAACAAAGCTTGAATATCCTGATAGTTTTCCAGAAATTATTCGTCCTTAAAACAAAACTTTAATGAAGCAAAATAATTTCTATTTTTAGAATAAACATTTTTCGTTGCTATGCGGAGTTATTTATGCGTGAGAAGAAAATAATAATAATAAATTAAATTTGTAGAATTCAGCTATGTTAAGAGAGATTAATAATATAAATAAATAAATAAATAGAAAGGATTATGATGCCATTTTTAATTTTTTAAAGCTGCATGTATTCTAAAACATGAAAATATTATGACGCAAAAGATGCCATTAAAAAATATCATGTAAATCAATATGTCAGTAATTACAACTAGAAATGAGAAATAAATTTGGAAATGCATATTAAAAATTAAGAAGTTCATCATCACTTTGTGTTTTTAAATAATATTATTTTCGAAGACTTACATTAGTTTTAATTAATTAAAGAAATTCTCTCATGTGAATATTTCTTTTAGAATTATTGGTACTTTAATTTACGATGGGTTAACCCTGGTGTAATTTATAACAGAAAAAAAACAATATCGCCTACTTGGTAGTGTAATACAACTGGAATTACAGGCGCAAATATTCTCAAATTCATACAAAAGACGTCTCAGTTAAACAGCTTCTAATCAACAGTTTTAGAACAGTTGTTGGTTTGAACAACCGCTGAGCTAAATAACAGCTGAGCCATGGGTTAAACCATATTTCTGATTTAATATGGACATGCATTTAATCTCGGAGAAGAAATTGAAATAGTTGGAGAAATAATAATAACAATGATAATAAAGAAAATCGATCAAAATCATTTAAGGAATTTATGGTATATGCAACCAAGTTTATGTGTACTATTAAGATAAATTTTAATAAAAGAAAATATTGTCGTCGCTCAAGCAAAAGTCTCTAGTAAGTCTAAAAATCACGATTTATTGATTAAAACACCTCCGTCGCTTCAAATTAATACTTAAAAGTCTGTTAAAATTTTGTAACTCTAATGAATTTTTGTTGCCAAGTAACAGAAATGTCCAGATTTTCCTGTGTGTTGTAGGCATATATACCATCAAATAAAAGTCAGCTAATTAGAAATTTCAATTCATTCTTTTCCTGACATAAACCAGTCATTTAAACATAAGTAAATCTACTAAAGGTATTAAAAATTCGAAAATATTTTCTTCTATTTTTCAAGACGACCCAAAAGTTGTAATTGTCTATATCACAAGACTATGATTTTTTTCTTGAACTCGAACGATATGCGGATAATGTCATTTTGCTACATTAAAATAATCCTAATGATACATTACATGACTTCCTTGTATATCTATTTTGTTATACTTATTGTTACAGTCGGTAACAGAAGTGTCCGAACACTAGCAAAAATTCCTATGTAAAAAAAGTACACTTTTTACGGTTTGGTTAAATAAATCCTTGTCAAATCCTGTTCTTAGTCAGTGTAAGAACAAGATTCGATAAGGATTTATTTAACAAAACCGTATGAAGTGTACTTTTTTTACATAGGAATTTTTGCTAGTGTTCGGACACTTTTGTTACCGACTGTACGTGAACGTAGACATTTTCGTTCATGGTAAGTTGTCCTAAAAAAAATAAACATGTTTTAGGCTGGGATTGCGGCGCCTCGCTTAAGCCTATCGTAAGCGTAAATTCTGTCTTAAGATATAAACAAAACACAAATCGTATTAAAACCAGTAAAAACTACGGGGTACATACAAATGAAACACTTCCGTTTGCAAAGCCGTTTGCAAGCATTCCAAATGTATGACTACAGTCGGCAGCAAAAGTATCTGAGCACTAGCAAAAATTCTTATATAAAAAAAAGCACACTTAACACTGTTTTGTTAAATAAATCCTTGTCGAATCGTGTTCTTAGACTGACTAAGAACAGGATTTGACAAGGATTTATATAACAAACTGCATTCAGTGTATTTTTTTTATATAGGAATTTTTGCTAGTGCTCTGATACTTTTGCTGCCGACTGTATTTGCAAAAAACTTGCAGAATTTACGTCATCGAAGTTGCAAGCGTTCCGTTTGTATGTAACCCTACAACGTCAGAAACGTCGAAGGAAAATTTTGCAGTCTCTCTACCTCCCCATGTGCGTTCATGTCATCCGCCTAACCAAAAAATGTCTTCTTTCTATACTTTTTTTAACCGTGCCCTTAATATTTGTTCAAATCCTGTTTTATTAAACTCTGAAATTAAATATCTGAAAGCCGTTGCAATTGACAGAGGTTATGACCCTTCAATTATAGACATTGCTTCCCAAATGTTTTTCTTTGGCGTTTCTGACGTTGTAGTTTTTACTGGTTTTAATAATCCAGCGCCAAGTCTCCTTTTAATATTCGCAAATTGTATTGCAGTGTCTCGCCTCGCTATCTTAAGGGCGGAAAGCCGAAGCTAATGTTATTGTATGGGAAATTTTTCTTTGCAAATAACTTATTAACTAATACATATTTTGAAATTCTGTTTTCACATTCTGAAAATTCCCAGCTGTTAAATTGACGGACCTTTTTTGAAAAATTATTTTTTTATATTTTATTTTGAAGCTGAAAAATACGAATTTTCAATATATGAAATTTTTTCATTTTGCAGTTTCAAAATAAAATATTAAAAATTTAAAAAAAATACATTTTTGAAAAAGGTCCGTCAATTTAACAGTTGGGAATTTTCTGAATGTAAAAACAGAATTTAAAAATATGTATTAGTTAATAAGTTATTTGTAAAGAAAATTTCCCCTTAGAATAACATTGGCTCGGGCTTCCGGCGACGGTAAGTGAAGAGGGCCGTTAAGTCGAATCGTAACTGGATGCGAGCGCAATCACAACAAAGCTTGCTCAACGTCTCCAATTGGCTGGCTCCTTTCTCTCGCGAGGACTTACGCTTGAGGCACCGCAATAGCAAGTTACGATCGTTCTTAAGCACGTGCATTCTTAAGGTGAATCGTAAGATTAATATCAATCGTAAGACTGAGGCACCACAATCCCAGCCCTAGTCGTTGAAGGCACATTATATATGACGAATATTCCTGAAAACAGTCCAATAAAACTGGTATTATTTGCGCCACTAAATTGAAAACAAATTGCGCTGTATACACTACAAAGCACAAATAGCACAAATATCTCTTGTTCAGGACCAGCAATCTCAATCTTTATAGTATCTCAATGACAAACACACAACTCAGACTTAATGGATGGATGGATGGTTGGGTTTTACGTCGCACTAGTGCTGCGCAGAGGGGCAATCAGACTTCAATGGAATACAATCAAGTACAAATGACAGATGGCAGACTTTATACTCTTTGCCGAAGATTAGTAACGAGATAGCCCTACATTACATCAAAAACGATAGTTTACTTATTCATATTTAGAAAAGACTTTTATTCCAAATAAAAACATTCCCCAGAAATTTATTATCATAATCTTTTTAACATATTATTTGTTTTTAATTACAGGTTACAATGGAATTCCACAAGTTGGGTTCTTACTGTTCCTTGTAACAGTGGGATGCATTGCTTATTATTGTTTTGCTAAGAGAAAAGGCAACAGAAAAGATTACGAACCTGATACAAGTTGCTGTGAGGAAGAAGAAACTGCCACTGGTTACTGTAATGAGGACGAATCTTTCCTGGGTTATTGTGAAGGCGATGTGGAAGAGGAGGAAGATGATGACAACTGCGACTTTATGAATGATGATGACGATGATGATGATGACGTTGATGACGAGGATGTCGATGAAAACTTTTTTAACGCATACGATAATTTAACACGGAAAAGTATATGGGAAAAGTCTGAAAGAAAGGTAAAACGTCCAAAAGTACCCCGAGGAAATTATTGGAGAGGAAGAAATTTTTATAATAAAAGAAACAGTTTCAGCAAACGACAGGATTTTAATACGAGATATTTCGAAGACGACGACTATCAGAATTGGAATCCTGGGAAGAGAAGAAAAAGCTATAGTAAGCGAAAGGAAAGTGAGGATTGGCCTAGTTTACGGGTAAGTAAGTATCACTTTTAAATTAATCTATTTAGTTTCAGAAAAATAGGGATATCTTCGGCACCAAAATATGCTATCTTAAAAAAAAAAAAAAAAAAAAAAAAAAAAAAAATTGAAGGCATTTTTATTAAAAATTAATTGTAAAAAAATCGTTCATTTCGAATGGACAATATTCCTGTGACGTCACCGTAGGTAAAATCGCCGAACACGTGGCCGATATTTTGTAAACAAATTAGATTCAACATGCCATTTTATTGTTACGCATAACATTTTCGTAAATATTTCTGCAGTGAAACTTAATAATAATGTTCAAACAAGAACAAAAGAGAAATGTAAACAACTGAATCGAATGATAAAGTTAAGACTATTCCATATCGTAAAATTGCAGAACATTTTATGTATACACACACATATATATATAGACATCAAAGCTTAAATAATTAGAATTTCAATCATTTTAATAAAGGAATCTATTAGATGGGACATTCATTTAAATTTGTTAACATCGCCACAGTTCACATGACATCTTTTAATATTACATATGTTGATTAAGATTAAAGTATATTACTAAAACTGGATTAAAAACAAAACAAAGTAATCACTATATCACTCTTACTTCAATTTCATATAATCTGTAACTCTTAGAAATAATATTGCAAGATAAAAATTTGCAAGCCACAATGCTTTGCTATGGTAGAGTTGAGAATTGTTTACCGAAAACAGCTGATTTTTTATAGTCTCGAACCCAAAGGAGGAATATGGTCCATTTATTTTGAAACACTTTTAGAATGAATATTGAATAAAATGAATCATTCATCTCTCAACATCTGTCATTTGTAGATGCAAAGGCAAATATTTGCATTTATTTTAGGAAGTAATGAATGTTAGTTCTTGAAAAAATAATAAATAACTTTAAAGTTAGAAAGTCTAGATAAACTAATGAATTATATAAAAGTTAACTTAAAAGAAACATTGAGATTACCACTCATATTTAATTACCGATATTTCGGTATGCACTGCCTTATCTTTTTTATTTATTTATTTGCTTACTTGTTTATGGAAAAACTAGCCCCATTCAGCTACCAGCTTTTCGCGACTGCTGAAAATTATGATCAATGCAAAATTCGCGTAGCGGTGCCTGCGGCGACTTTAACTCACCGTGTTTATTTAAACGCAGTGGTTAGAGAACTGGCAGCCGGGTCTCTATTATATTCCCGGTAGTTCTGACGCTTGCGCAGTATGACTTCCGGGTGATTTATTATTCATCTGCTGATAAAGCGAACGACTCTTATCAACACTTGCTTTTGATAATTCGTATTGCCGCTTTAATTCCCATTTATTTGTATTGACCGTGATTTATATTTTAACTCTCTCTCTCTCTTGATTTTTCTCGTTAAATACTTGTTTCATTATTCAGTTTTATTTTCTCTTATATTTTTTGCTTTATCTGCTACGTTGTCCTTCGCTAAATAAGTTAATATAATTAAGCTAAAGAAATCTCTGAAATTGCTACAGATATTTCTGCGATCTTATATTACTCCACAATGTAAATTAAAAGTAAAAATTTAAGAAAACTGATAATGTACATGATTGGAATATACGTGTATAAAATGAGGGGGGGGGGGGCATTTTACATTACACAAAAAACATCACATTTCTAACGTATTGTTATGTTTGGCTTTTAAAAACTAAATTTATTTTTAAACTTTTTAAACTAATTAGTAAAGTAAAAGAAATTTAATTTTTGAACTTTACATGGTTTCCCGAAAGATTACTCTAATATATTATTATATTCTTATTTTTAAGAAATTAAAGATATTTTAAAAATTTTAAATTTAATCAACACAGTACAAAAATTTTAATTTTTCAACTTTTCGTGGTTTCTCCAAAGATTATTCTAATTTATTATAACATTTGGATTTTAAAAAATTAAATATATTTTTTAAATCTTTAATGTAATAAAGATTTTTCTAATATATTATATTTAGATCATTAAAAGCTAAATATATTTCTTTAAATTTTAATCACTATAGTAAAAAGAAAATATATATATTTATATTTAACTTTGCATGATTTCATGAGAGATTATTTTAATATATTATTATATCTTGATTTTTAATAAGTAAATATATATATATATATTTTAAATTATTTTAATTAGTACAGTAATAAATAAATAAATAAATAAATAAATTTTCAACTTGCATGGTTTTCTCATAGATTATACAAATTTATAATTATATTTGGATTTTTTAGGAACTAAATATACATATATTTTTAACCTTAATTTAATCAATATAGTACAAGAAATTTAATTTTTAAGTTTTACACGATTTCTTGAAAGATTATTTTAATATTTTATATTATGTTTTAATTTTTAAAAACTATATATATTTTTAAAAAATTTAATTTAATCAGCATAACACAAAGAATTATTATTATTGTTTTTAAACTTTGCATGATCTCGCCGATGACTATTCTACTATATTATATTTGAATTTTTTAAAAATAAATAAATAAATAAATAAATATAAAATCAATCAGTTAGTACAAGAGTTTTAATTTTTCAACTTTGCATGGTTTCTCCAAAGTAGTTTCTATTATTATATTAGGATTTTTAAAAACTAAATTATTTAAAGAAATTAATCTAAATTTTAATTTAATCAGCATAGTATAAGAAATTTCATTTTTCAAATTTACATGTTTTCTCCAAAGATGAAGTTTTACAAAATCTTTGGTTTCAAATCATTTCGAAAGACGGCAGCACCAGCTGGATTGGTTACAAAGTTGACTGGTTGAAAAGCAGTTACCGGCGGTTTTTATTCGCTTGTTAATTGTTAAAGTACACACCAGACCTATATGCTTGACTGACTCTATTTATTGTTTACTTTTATGCATTTATCTGTTAAGAATAAGAATCATTCAAAAAATATTAATTCTCTGTGTCACCCAGCACTTCAGCTATCAAGTATTCCATACCCGGAAGTTTTAATACGCTAGCGCAGAAGACTGCCGGCTCTATAATACTTACTCGGCTGCCAGTTCTCTAACCACGGCCTTATTTAAAACATTTTAACTTTGGCTGGCTTGGGTTGGATGGTTTTCATGTTGCACTAATTCTACACTATGGGCAATTGGTGACGATTTCGGAAGACAGATGCCACCACAATTTTGATCCTCCACGGAAAGAATGGCTCCCCCTCTTCGGGGACCTCCAGAGATATTTTTTAGAATGGTAAAATGGTGGACATTGCGGCCAAGTCATATTTTACGTGCATCAGCCGCTATTAGCTTACACAACGGCCTTCGATCGGCTAGAGTATCGAACCCGCAATATTTTGAAAAAAATTACGATATTTGAAAAAAAAGTTACGATAGTAAACATATCAAACAATTTCGATGTGGAATTAGCAAGTGAAACTGCTCTTATGACAGTTTTGGTTTTATAATTTCTATAAAGGTCTACCTCGCTATTCGACGATCGAAATGATTCGATGTGTTTGTGGTAGTTGCCCAACTGTCGCATTGTAATGCAATATGTTTGTCATGGTCTAAAGTTTCGTTTTTTAAAAATAAATACCACACATAGATTTCGAGCCCAATTCAATGAGATTTCGAAATCTAATGAACAAACAGGAAACAAAGGACGAAATGGATCAATGTTGTGACTATCTCGATCTCCCAACCCAACTCCTTTTGAGTGTAAACTGTACTTGGGACTTGTGACCAACATCGATGAACAGAAAGCATGAGCTACGGACCCAATATTATTTTCTTTTCAGTCCATACCCTAGGGATAAAACAGTTCAGCCTTTTTCTATACCAGAATTTTCGTACAAGAAATTTTAACTTGTAAAATCACGAAAAAATCTCTAATTATATCATTAAAATTTCTATATAGAAATACTGGTGGCAGAAAAAGCGGAACTCTTTAATCTATGAAAATACTGCTCATGAAAATCGGCCCCAACACCATTTTTGCAAATTCTTATGTAAAGTGATCTCCTGAATCCATATATGACGCCTATTTTGCCCTATCATCCACCGTATTTTGGGAACGCTACCCTCCACCCCCCCCCCCAATTTTTATCACTTTTCAGTAATTTTATAACTATAAATTTGATTGTAAGGCGGGAAGGATTATTTTAAATGTTAAATATCTTCTAGAGGGCTACAGAGGTTAAAAATTCTAAAACAGCCCCTTGCTTTTCCCCTTGCCTTTGTAGCAAGGGGAAAATTTAGGAGGATTTGCTACTGAAATTATAAATTGCGTTTATTATATTTTTACTAATCAATTATTATTACTATTTATTATACATTATATATATTTTTTTGTTTGTAAGTGTTAAAGCAATTCTTTTCCTTTCTTATAATCAAAATCATGGCTATAAAATTATCGAACAGTTATAAAAATTGGGGCAGGGGGTGGCGTCCCGAGAACACGGTGGGTGATTGGGAAAAATGGAGATTATATTCAGATTCAGGAGGTCATTTTACATGAGAATCAGCAGAAATGGTATCAGGGCTCGATTTTTTTTTTTTTTTTTTTTTTTTTTTTGCAGCGCAGTGTAACCAGTAAATGTGGGAGTTGAAATTGATTACCGTTGAGACAACACCTCCTTAATACTGCCTCTAACTCAGCTTTTTCGTCACAGAAG
This sequence comes from Salticus scenicus, assembly GCA_963930645.1. Lineage (NCBI taxonomy): Eukaryota > Metazoa > Arthropoda > Arachnida > Araneae > Salticidae > Salticus > Salticus scenicus. The sequence goes on along the minus strand of OZ005662.1, from coordinate 70,716,936 downwards.
ATCGACCTATTTCATGCAATCAACATTTCATATAATAGCTATAAGATGATGTGGATAGGATTTAATCGGACGATCTTTCCTTACGTGAAGCTCAGTTCGGAGGCATTATTGTAGGAGGTGTTGGTTGAGATGTGACTGAAGTGCAATGAAAGCTCAAGCTACAAAATAAATTACAAACTGAAGTGTAGTGATATATATTTTTTTTTAATTAGCGTACGAATCAGTGTCTAAATTATGTGTTACTATAGCGTTTTCTATATAAGAAATTTAGAAATATATTTATTGTTTAAAACAAATTCTTCACCATGGTAGACATTTTAGTGCAAATCGCACTTTTATAACTGATAAATTTTATATGAAATTTTTAATTAAACATTTCGTTTACTCTGTATATTTTTGTAATAAACAAATTAATACGATAATTTTATGATACTATTCATTTCTAGATATACCATTACTCAGTCGTTATTCTCATGGTAGCAGTCTTGGTGGCCTTGATCAAGTTTGACTTTATTGGTAAGTAAAATATGATTTTGTCCTTAAAGTGACCGAAAGTTGTCAGTTTCACTAAAATATACCATTCTCTTAATTCTGTTCCTGTAATATTATATTTCCTGTATGATATACACATTAGAATAAATTCTGTTTTACAATAAATATAATAAATAAAATTTCTAATGACTTCTTTTCTTCCAAATGTACAATAAACTTCCCATTCTTTTCCTGTTAAGTGCATTTTGAAACTGAATTCATTTTATTTTTTAATTTATCTTACATATATTATGGTAGAAAAGAATTTAAACTGGACCAGTGATTTGTGTACAGTTAACATTCAAGAGAATCCAAATACATTAAGGCTGCGGGAGAACATTTTCGTAGATAAAATTCAACAACTTTACACTGCACTAAACGAAATGAAATAAACATGTAACTTTTATATGTATAAAATTATGTTTCGTATAGAATATATTTTAAAAACTATTCACCAATCGTTTACAGGGCCACGTAAAAGAATTCAGATATACAGTCGGTAACAAAAGTGTTCGAACGCTAGCAAAAATTCCTATATAAAAAAAGTACTTTTAATACTGTTTTGTTATGCTAAATCCTTGTAAAACCCTGTTCTTAGTCAGTCTAACAACAGAATTCGACAAGGATTTATTTAGCAAAACTGTATTAAGCGTACTTTTTTTATATAGGAATTTTTGCTACTGTTCGGACACTTTTGTTACCGACTGTACATAAAATATACATGAAAATTGCTGGAAGAATAATTCAAGTATAGTTACGTGTTTTTCATACAGTACATTATATAATTTAGTGTGTTTATAATTTATAGACAGTATACAGGGCTACCCGAAATTCACCATTACATTCTTTTCTACTGAATGGAATTGGATGAAATATTTTATGTAATTTTATCAAGTCCAGAAAAAGGATTAGGAATGATAATTATTTTTTCGCACCCATATGGTAGATAAAATATCGTTTGAAGTCCAATTTTCAAAGTTGAACTTTTGCTATAATTACGTGTATGGTTCCCCATCCCCGAATGCAAAAATCAAGTTTTTAGAGGTTGATTCGTGTGTCTGTCTGTTATCAGAGTAATTTAAAAACACTGCTTGGCATGAAAATTGCTTCTGACACCATTTCAGCATATTCTTATGTAAAATGACCTCCTGAATCCGAATATGGCCCCCTATTTTTAGGTTGATTTCTTTAGAAATAGACCTATTGCAATCATTTCGTTTATATCTATCTATAATGAAAATTTTGTCATCACAATAACTCCCGAAATAATAATCCAAATCGAACGAAATTTGGACAGTGAGCTGATCTTATAAATATATTGGATGAGTTTGTTAACCAAGTTGCTCCGACTTTTTGTTTTCAAGTGGCAGCCACTTGAAAATTTCAAACCCACAATGTAAAAAGCAGATTTAAAGCAAGATTTGCTTGAATTTTGATACAGGCCACATAAGGTCACAATGAAGTTTATTAATGAAGTTTATCCGCCATTTTTAATAAAGTGGCAGATATTTTAAGTTAAGTGGAGCGAATTGAAATCAGACTACCACTTGAAAATTTAAAACCATGATAACTTCCGAAATAATACTCCAAATTGAACCAAATTTGAACATTGTCTTAACTTATCTTATAAATATCTTAGATGAGTTTGTTAACCAAGTTGCTCCGCCATTTTGATTTCAAGTGGAGACCACTTGAAAATTTAAAATGTAAAAAGCGTATTCCGAATTTGTTTCAATTTTCATGTAAATACAGACCGCATAAGGATGTTAATGAAGTTTATTAATGAACTATATCCGCCATTTTAATAAAGTGGCAGATATCTTAAGCGGTGCCACTTGAAATCAGGCTACCATTTGAAAATTTAAAATCACAATAACTTCTGAAATAATACTCCAAATCGAACCAAATTTGGACAGTATCCTAACTTATCTTATAAATAGATGAGTTTTTTAACCAAGTTGCTTCGCCATTTTGATTTCAAGTAGAGATCACTTGAAAATTTCAAATTCAAATTGTAAAAAGCGTATTCAGAATTTGTTTGAATTTTGATGTATACATAGATTACATAAGTGTCTCAATGAACTTTATCCTCCATTTTTACTGAAGTGGCGGCTATCTTAAGTTAAGCGGGGGCCACTTGAAATCAGGCTACAACTTGAAACTTTAAAATCATAATAACTTCTGAAATAATACTCCAAATCGAACCAAATTTTGACAGTGAACTTATAAATATTTTGGATGAGTTTGCCAATCACGTTGTTTCGCCATTTTGTTTTTAAGTGGAGACCACTTGAAAATTTCAAATTCACATTGTAAAAAGCGTATTCCGAATTTGTTTGAATTTTGATGTATACATAGACCATATAGGGGTCTCAACCAAGTTTATTTTAACAGCCATTTATTGGAAAGTACCGGATTTTTTATACTGAGCGGGCCACTTGAAATCAGGCTTCCACTTGAAAATTTAAAATCACGATAACTTCTAAAATAATACTCCAAATCGAACCAAATTTGGATAGTGATATTATCATATATTTATCTTGAATGTGTTCACTGGGCAACTTGTCCCGACATCTTGTTTCTAAGTTGCAGCCACTTGAAAATATGCCATCATGATAACTTTTAAAATACTAAACTGGTTCACATAAAAGTTGGATAGCGAACTTATGGTTCAAATATCTAGGATAAGTTTATTTGGTGACTTGATTCGCAATTCTATTTCCAAGTGGCGGCCACTTGAAAATTTGTCATTATGGTAACTTTAGTAACGCTGAATCAATTCTCATCAAATTTGGGTAGTGGATTTATCATTAAAATATCTCAGATAAGTTTGCTGGGCATTTCACTACGCTTTCTTTTTTCCAAGTGATGCCACCTGAAAATTTCTTATGACGATAATTTTTGAAATACTTATTTAATTTAAACTAGAACTGGACAATGAACTTATCATACAAATATGTTGGATGATTTTGCTGGGTAAGTTGTTTCGCCATTTTGTTTCCAAGTCGCAGCCACTTAGACTGCCACTTGAAAATTTACCATAATGATAACTTTTGAAACACGGCACTGATTCGAACCACTGTTGGACAGTGAACCTATGCTTCCACTATCTTGGATGTGTTTGCTGGGGAACTTGTTCCACTGTATTGGTTCCAAGTGGCGGCCACTTAAAAATTTGTTATCACGGTTACTTTTGAAATACTTAATCAATTCAAATCAAAGTTGAAAAATGGATTTATCATTCAAACAACAAAAATCTAGAAATTTCACGTAACTCGTGAACCAATCTAGTTATTGCGTCCATCTTTGATAAATCGATAATAAGTATTTTCTTCCCAAAAGTGGCCAAAAAAGTCGCCATGGGGGAAAAGTCACCAAATTTGGCGCCAAATCCATTACCTGCCTTATTGGATCTTTTTAATGCGTTTTTAAGGAAAAAATATGCTATTTTAATGCTAAAATAAACTAGAAATGCAGAAAACTAACATTTTATTAACTTACTTGAAAGTTAAACAGAAAGTTAAACATTTTATTAACTTACTCTTTGAAAGAATGTCTAAAAAAAAAAAAAAAAAAAAAAAAAAAAAATCAAATTTGCAACGATATTTTAGATGAGCAACTTTCTTTGCCATTTTGATCCAAGTGGCAGCCACTTAATTTTTCAACACGATGACTTTTAAGATTTTGAATTAATTCGAACTATATATGTACAGTAGACTTATCTCACAAATGCATTTGATATATTTGTCAACTTAACCCACCATTTTGTTTCAAAGCGCCGTCCACCTGAAAACTTTAAATTCACATAAAAAGGTATTTATGAACCGATTTGCTTAAAACTCCATATGTGCATAGCCTACATCAATATTTCTACCAAGTCCATTAATAATTTTTAGACGCCATTTTTATACAAAATGACGGCTACTTGATAAGGAAAAAAAAATCAACCTACCCTTCCGAATAAGCCGGAAGGACTTGTTATAATTTTTCGGTGATTTTATGGCTATAAATTTGGATTTTTAGGAGGGGGAAGGATTATTGTAACCATTAAATATCTTCTGAGGGGCTATAGAGTTGGAAAATTCTAAAACATAGACATTTGCGACAGAGGATTTTTTTTTTTTTTTTTTTTTTTTTTTTGGGGGGGGGGGGGGGGATTTTCCACTGAAATTATGCATTACATACCTTATAATTTTTTAATCTGTTATTAATGTTATTTTTTAAACTAACTTCATATTTTTTGTTTTTAGGTGTTAAATTAATTCCTTTTTCATTCTTCAAATCAAATTCATGGTCATAAAATTATTGAACAGGAAAAAACATTGAGGGATGGGGGTGGTGTTTCTAGAAAATGGTGGGTGACTGGGCAAAATAGGAGTCATATTCGAATTTTACATCAGAAAAAATGGTATCAGAACTCGATTTTTTTTGTTTTTTGTTTTTTCAGAGCAGTGTAATTTAGAATCAACATTTAGAATCAATCAGCTGGTAAAAGAACCCTCGCAAAAAATTGTACGCGAAAAAAAAAAAAAAAAAAAAAAAAATCTGTTTTAAACATTATTTTCAACTGTTTTTAAAGTAATGTCATATATAGTGCTTGTCACTGTAACCTCTCTTTATGATATAGAAATAGGGGTTAACCCTTTATAAGGCCATGGGAAATATATCTCCCACCAACTTTATTAATTTTTAAATGTGGAATCCTATACTTCCTAATTGATCAGGCAATTGTAAATGCCTTCATTCTCTGGAAAGTAAGTAGAAGAGATTCGGGACCTAGAGACCAATTAAATTTTTTACTTCGGCTAGCACGATAACTGATTTCTGGATTTTCAAGTCGTAAACGCAAAGGACGGCAGTAAATTTCCTGAGCAGCAAGAAAACTGTTCCAGATGACGTACGATTGACTAAAGTTGGTGACCATATGCACTTTACAAAAAATATATAATGGAATGAGAAATAAAAATAAATACAAAATATATGATGTCTTACCTTTGAATAGCTCCCAGTGGGCGGTGGGAAACATACTTACCACAAAAAAAAAAAAAAAAAAAAGGAGAAGTCGTATGAGTTATACACCATATTTATTTATACAGCGTACTACTCATAAATGCATGCTTATTGTTTTCAATGTTATACAGTAAAAAACGGTTATGAAATGTCTTTAGTATATTTTGCTTATTTCAGGAACACTTGTTACTTTCTTTATATTCAATCTAAGAATGTATTGGATTCGTAAATTTTTTCTAGATTTTGATGGATATATGTTTAGATAAGCATAGAACATATTTTATCCATTTTTAGAAAAAAAGTCTTTGGGTGTGACACACATAAAAAAAAAAAGAAAAAGAAAAAAGAAAGAAAGAAAAAGTGGCAGTTTTTGCTACGAACTTAATGCACAGAATTTCATACATAATATTTTTATGTGTAGTTGTACCTTGACATAAATTCGTGCCCATCAATATTAGTTAGGAATCAACCAACAGCTATTATTCTTTTCATTCATAATTTTCAGTGTACAGTCGGTAACAAAAGTGTCCGAACACTAGCAAAAATTCCTATGTAAAAAAAGTACACTTCATGAGGTTTTGTTAAATAAATCCTTGTCGAATCCTCTTCTTAGTCAGTCTAAGAACATGATTCGATAAGGATTTCTTTAACAGAACCGTATGAAGGGTACTATTTTTACATAGGAATTTTTGCTAGTGTTCGGACACTTTTGTTACCGACTGTACCAGTATAGGAGAAAATTTTGTATGAAATGTACGTAGTTAGAATTATTTTTGAACAATCGTTGTGAAAAAAGTAAAATTTATAATGGTAACAATCAATCAGAAAAAAAAAAAAAAAAATAAAAAAATAAATAAATAAATAAAAATAAAATCGGTATATGTAGGAGCGGTGTTGTGACAGATGCGTACATGGCATTTGCGTACAAGCTGAAAACAGTGGCACTTGCGTACATGTCCCGGTGGTTTAAATATAACAGGTGTGTTTTCAAAAAAGCTAGTGGCACTTGCGTACAACATTTCTTTCGCTTTATTTGAGGATTATTGCATGAAGGGATTGTATCCATATGATGCAAACATTAAAACCTTTTTCTTTCTTTCTATTCTTTCCTTCATTTTCTTTTCACTTTCTCTTACCCATAGGGTCGAGAAAGTATTGTTTTAGGGTCAAATTTTCGAACGTGCGTTTTTGTTGTATCTACATGTTCTGAGGTCCCCTGAATACGAAAATCATGTTTTTAGCGAATGATATGTGTGTCTGTCTGTGTTATCAGCATATCTCAAGAACAAATAGTAGCAGAAATCCCAAACTCGATATTCTAAATGTATATCATATAGGAATGTTACAGTAAGCTTTTCGTTGGACTGCACTAAACCAAATGAAACGAATATATGTTTTTTGTAATAAAGATAGTCAACTGGGAAAAAAAATTGTGTATGTAGGAGCCCCGCCTCACCCCCTGGGGGGGAAGTCCACCCTCGAGGGGAGTAAATTTTCATGATGGGTATCTTTCAAAAGAGCTCACCAATACCTTTAAAACGAATGGTTGAACAATCGATCTGCGATAGTTTAAAATAAAGTTATCATTTTTTTTTCATTTTTAAACACACATTTTTTTTTTTTTTTTTTTTTTTTTTTGGGGGGGGGGGGGGGGAGAAAGAGAGGCATATAGGTGAACGACAAATAATTTCAGGAATTGGAATATGATTCAATTCGTTATTGATAAAGAAGAGAGATCTTTTTTTAACTTTTTTTTTTCTTTATTGGAGACAAAAAAATTCATACTTGTTAAAAAGTAAAAAAAGTATTTAAGAAATAAAAATATTTTTAAAGACCTTAATAGCATTTATAAGGGCTTTTATTGATCTTGACTCAGTGAATAAATAATTGAATGTCATTTCAGAAAACAACTACGGCTATTCAGAAAATAACTACGGCTTGTAACTTTTATATGCCTTAAGCTCATAACTTTGTCAGTCGTAAGACTACATGCATAAGAGAAAATTCACGTATTTATATAAGAGTATTTATCTTCAAGTTTAATATATGGATACAACCCCTTTGTGTTACAAACGAAAAATACAGAGAAACAAATTTTGTACGGAAATGCCACTTGATTTTTCGAAAACAGATCTGTAACATTTGGAACACCTGGACTTGTACGCAAGTGTCACTAATTTCAGCTTGTACGCAAATGTCATGTACGCATCTGCCATATAACCGTAGGAGCATTGCTTCCCTCCGGGGATATGAGTCTGAAAGGTGGGGAAATCTACCCCTCAAAACTCATATTGTAAATTGAAACCAATATAATATGAGTATTTTTTAACAGAACTCGCTGACACATTTAACTCATATCGTACCAAGCACTGAAAAGATATTTTTTTTCTTTATATAATCTTAAATATGTTTCTTTAAGCCTACGTATACACACACACACACACACAAAAAAAAAAAAAAAAAAAAAAAAAAAAAATCTTACCAACCTTTCATTAGCTGTCCTAAAAATAAAACAATGGTTTAGGACAGTCGGAAATATAAGGAAAACATACCATCTATCTATCTATACATTTTTTTTTATATACGTGTTTTACCAGTACAAAAGTGTAGAATATTAACCTCAATAAATTTATATGTCTGTTATTCTTGAACGTAAAACCTTTTTAAGTAATAATGTGCTGAAAATGTAATGAAAAAAATCTTCAAAAATCGTCATAAAAAAAAAAAAAAAAAAAAAAAAATTAAATGTTAATTTAAACTAACGATAAAGACACATGTGTATTTATTGGACTTTTAAATAATATTTCGCTTTTAATTAAAATTAAAATATTCAAAAGAATTTATATAAATACCACTTATGCATGTGTCCTATTTTTAGGACGAGGGTGAAATATGGGTGAAGCATGATTAATCTACATATCTGCACTGAGAAAAAAAATATACCGCGTTCTTCTAGAATGAATAAGTGGCCCTTAACTAGAAATATAGATTTCCGAGCTATGCGCATAAGGCACGCCAATAAACTGAGTAGACGAAATGATCGAGAATTTCTAGTGTACACCTTTCTAGATGGTGAAACAATATTCTGAATACTCTAAATATTCTGAAATATTTATATTGCGAGAAATTCTCGCTTGATTATCTAGAATTTGGTAATAAACCAAGATTATAGTTGCAGAAACCCGCCTCTTGTAGTCTCATTTATTTGCAGAGATTTTTAAATAACTTTGCCCTCGAGAATATAGGCAAACGCTCTAGAATTCTAATAGGGGCTTCTAGAACTCGCTTTCCAAGGGGACTAGAATGTATAAGGATGGCATGGAACTATTTTTTCTATAGCCACAATTTAGATTCTAGATGTCAGTTGCAGAATTTTTTCTCAGTGTGGGATAATTTAAAACAAAGTGTTGTTATTATTATTATTATTATTATTATTATTATTATTATTATTATTATTATTGTTATTATTATTATTGCTTAAGAATATCATTAGAATATCAATGCTTAGCTTGTGGTTAAGACAAGAGTTTGAAAAATGTAATATTTTAAATACATTTCACTATAAAGAAATGTCTGTTTAATATTTAGGATATGCTATTGTAAAATGTCTACTTAAGTGGTTATTTTATGGTATTTTTTCTAGGTAACATCTGTGCTGTCTGTATTGGATTCGTCGGGGTGCTCCTTGTTCTTGTTCATGCATGCTTTTTCTGCTAAAGATGAAAAATATTAAAATTTCTTTTGACAGATTCTATGTAAGGAGGAAGGGGGGAGGAGATATTTGTTCACATGCACTGTTAAAAACTTCTGTAAATTTAATGTAAATATTTATCCAGAGTCTCAGTAAATTTACAGTAATTCTTAGTTAAAAGTGAATAATCGAGATTCTCTATCTTTATTCGGTATTTTTGCCTAATTTTATTATTTAATTATTTAATTAAACTTAAAAATGACTGTTTCTACTTTATAAAAAGCATTCCAAGTTCAAAATATATTTTCAAAAATAATTAATCAAATTAATATCAGTTATTAAAATGAATGAATAAAATAAGTTTTTTAACATCTCCATTTATTTTTCTCTGTAATTTTACGTAAGACTTAAGGCAATAGATTACATAGAGTTTTCTGTTGAAATTTTTAACAGTGTGCCTAATGTTGCATCTGTTTTCTCATGTTCTTAATATTATTCCAGGAAAAATATTCTTAAAAATATCTAGCTACTTTATCTATACTTTCAGTGTTATAAATGATATTGAAATGTTTTTAGAAAATATGTATCTTAAGTGACAGATATATAATTCTGTACAAAATAATATTTAATTTAGCAAGGCAAGACTTTTTAAAAATCTTTTCTTCCATATAAAGGCATGCGGTAACTATGTTCCGTAGATTTTTTTTTTTTTTTTTTTTTTTTTTTTTGTAGGACCTCGCTGTCGGTTTTTAAATTTTTTTTTTATCATTTTGGCGGTGAATTAAAATGGTTATTCCAATTCCGTAAGTAAAGATCTTGGCGAGAAACGTCTGAGCTATTTCGATACCAAATTTCAAATTTCGCCAACGGGTTAGATACTTTGGTTGTTTCATTTCTTTAGCACAAGCTAACCAAATTTGATTTTTAATTTAATTTATTTTTATTTCTGATGTGAGTGGAGGGGGGATAAAAACACTTTTTAATCCGTCTAAATATAATTTTTTTTTTTTTTTTTTTTTCCCCTCTCGATTTAAATAAAAGAAAATTGTTTCGTGTTCATCTTTTTTCCGACATAAAATTAAATCCATTTCCTTTTATTTTAGAAGAAAAAAAAAAAAAAAAAAAAGAACGTATATACAGTCGGTAACAAAAGTGTCCGAACACTAGCAAAAATTCCTATGTAAAAAAAGTATGCTTCACACGGCTCTGTTAAATAAATCCTTATCGAATCATGTTCTTACACTGACTAAGAAGAGGGTTCGACAAGGATTTATTTAACAAAACCATATGAAGTGTACGTTTTTTACATAGGAATTTTTGCTAGTGTTCGGACACTTTTGTTACCGACTGTATGTCCATATACAGGCATCTTCTTGCTTTTATTTTTTTAATAATTTTAAAGTAAAAATGGGTCTTTTATTTACTACCTTTTGAACCAATTATCCTATTGAACTAAAACATACGGCTTTAGCTAGATTTTGGCTTGATTAATAAGTGTACCAATTTTCGTAGCGATCGATTAAACGATGTAATTTGTAAAACAAATTTGAACCTGACACACACACATATATTTATATATGCTTGATTCATGGTGGGTACTGCTAAAATCGCTGATTAAAAGCAATAATCCTGTCGTACTAAGAAACCTTTAGGTATAGAATAACAAGTGAAAAAAATCAAACTTAATGTAATTCAGTTATTTGTGAGAAAAAATAAAAGTTTGCTGAAAATGTATATGATATTTTAGATTTAAGATGAAATCTAGAATTAAACAGTATTTTGAAAGCCAACTTTTGTAAGTATTTAATCAATAAATATAAGTTATATTGTTATTGTCTCATATGCTTATAATTTACATTGACATACACACGCACATAATTATTTGAACTTGCGTATAATTTTTTGAACAAAAAATTAAATATTAAATATTCAACCATTCTTAACTATTCTTTCTACAGAAAAACTGGTTGATATGACGTAAAAACTATGTAAATGACGCTATTCATGCTATGACGCTACTATACTATGCTATGACGCTACTATACTATGACGCTATTCATGCAAGAGAAGTAGATTTGATTTGATTTTATATGACGCAAACTTTAAGAGCCATAGTAATTAAGTATTATTTCGAATGATCCTTTATACAGGGTGGTCCATATAAAATCTGCATAATAAAAACAAGTCGCGGTCATTATAAAACCATAGATATAGTAATATATATAGATCGATCATCCCCATGTTATCGAGCAAAAAATTTTGATGCCGAAAAAAAGTTCTAAAATCAGCCATTAGAGAGTATTGAAAAAAAAAAAAAAAAAAAAAAAAAAAAAAAAGAAAAATGAATTTGAAACTGTATCTGTAGTTTTTCATTCACCTTTAGTAAATAAATTATTCATAAATTTTATTTACTAAATTATCCGTGTGTATTCCTGTGTGTGATTTACTCGGGAAAAGGTAGCCATTAGAGTGACTTTTCCCGAAAAAAAAGGTATCACTTTTTCCCTCTCGCTGATCAATCTATGTCTTATTACTATATATGCATAAATCACACAATATGTGTATTATGCATGGCTACGCCTTGTATTTCACGGGACCGGTTTTACATGGATTACCCTGTATAATTTTCAATACTACAATGCAAAATTTTATTACAATATATTACATCTATGGGCAAATTCTTGGTAGTTGTTAAAATCTATACGCGGCACTAAACTATTGATATGAACATTATTTTATGTATAAAATATGTATAAAAGTGGTCATTATTAAACTTAATAAACAAAATAATACCACTAACACCACATACATTTCCTAGTGGTATCATTTAGTTATCACAGTCTTAGTGGTATCATTTTGTTAATTAAGATTATTTTATATGCTTAAAAGCATATTTTGTGTAGAATATGATATGAAAGTCATTCGCCATTCGTTTACGGCACTACACAAAAAACTAGAATACAGTGGGACAATACTTGGTAATTGCCGGAAGATCATTTTAGGCTGTGCTGTGTGTTATTAATATGGAAGTATATTTATGTAAGCAATGTAGTGTGTATAGAATTTATAGAAGGCGCACAGGTATAGCGCCTAGAATACTAGTGTGGAAAGTGACCAGTAAACAGTGATGCCAGATGGTCGAAAATTATTTCCCCAAATAGGTCTTAAAATTTCCCCAAATCAGGGGGATGTTTCGAAAAAATCCCCAACTTAATTTCTACTAAAAAGGGAAAATAAAAAAATTTTCAAAAAGAAATATCAAGCAGATTTAAGTAGATTAAAGCGCAGATTTTTCCCCAAATGAAGGCAATTTTTGACAAAAATCCCCAAATCACAATAAAGCTATTGAAAATCCCTGATCGTAGGGATAAATCATTATGTTGCCAACACTGACAGAAAGTTGAGGAACTCCCCAGATTTGTCCCCAAAAATTTTAGAATTCCCCAAAAAAGTCCCCACAAACATTCGGTCCCCAAAATTGTCCCCGGAGCTTCAAAAATCCCCAAAATGGGGACAAAATCCCCAATCTGGCATCACTGCCAGTAAATAAGTTTATCGCTTAAAAAACTGCCTATTGGTTAATTATGTGCTTAGATCACGTGATTGAGCCGACGGAACTGGGAAAAGCCAATCAGTTTTTCGATTTGAGTAAAAAATTCGATCGCAGCTCCATCTGGGAAGCTTAAATTTTTTTAAACAGTACTTTAAGCATTCGATCCGTTCCAGTGATGTCAGATTGGGAATTTTTGAGACTTCTGGGGACAATTCTGCAGACCAAATATTTGAGGGGACTTTTTTGGGGAATTCTAAAATTTTTGGAGATAAATCTGGGGAGTTCTTCAGCTTTCTGTCAATGTTGGCAACGTAATGATTTATCCCTACGACTAGACACTTTCAATAGCTTTATTGTTATTTGGGGATTTTTTTCAAAAACTGCTTTTATTTGGGGGTAAAATCTGAGCTTAAATCATAGAAAAATCTGCTTGATATATATATATATATATATATTTTGAAATTTTTTTAATTTTTCCTTTTTAGTAGAAATCAAGTTGGGAATTTTTCGACCCCCCTCCCCCTGATTTGGGGAAATTTGAAGACCTGTTTGGGGAAATAATTTCCAACCATCTGGCATTACTGCTTTAAGCATTCGATCCGATCATAAGCGCTTGCCATACTGTATATTTTAGGCGCTGTAGTACTGTTGAATGTACAGTCGGCAGCAAAAGTATCGGAGCACAAGCAAAAATTCCTATATGAAAAAGTATTCTTAACACTGTTTTGTTAAATAAATCCTTGTCGAATCATGTTCTTAACAGACTAAGAACAGGATTCGACAAGGATTTATTTAATACAGTCGGCTGCAAAATTATTCGAGCACTAGCAATAATCCTTGCCAAAAAAAAGTACACTTAATACAGCTTTGTTAAATAAATCCTTTACTTAGCAAAACAGTCTTAAGTGTACTTTTTAAATATAGGAATTATTGGCTAGTGCTCGAATAACTTTGCAGCCGACTGTATATAACTGCATTAAGTGCACTTTTTTTACACAGGAATTTTTGCTAGTGTTTAGATATTTTTGCTGCCGACTGTGATTGGTGGAGCACTTTACTACACTGTAAAAAAAAACCTATTACCGGCTGCAATCTGTGATTTATTTTATCCAATCACAGAGAATTTCTTGAGAATTTCTTGCAAGAAATTCTCTGTGATTGGATAAAATAAATCACAGATTGCAGCTGGTAATAGGTTATTTTTTACAGTGTATATTTTATCATGCCCAGCAATGGAAATTAATTCCTAATACCAATACAGTAAATAAAGTAATTTTGTTTTTATTATTATTAAATTTTCAGAGCTTGTTTTTTTGTACGCTTACAATTTTTGAGGTTTACTGAATACTCAATTCAAGCGTTTAACGGTTGTTCTTCGTATATGTATTTTATTAGTGTAACTTAAAAACAAATGATTGAAATGTTATATTGTTGCTACAATCGGTAGCAGAAGTGTCAGAACACTAGCAAAAATTCCAATGTAAAAAGTTACACTTCATACGGTTTTGTTAAATAAATCCTTGTCGAATCCTGTTCTTAGTCAGTGTAATAACATGATTCGACAAGGATTTATTTAACAAAACCGTATGAAGTGTGCATTTTTTTCCTTTTGCTAGTGTTCGGACACTTTTGTTACCTACTGTACTTGAAAAGTATGATCAAAAGTGATGAGTTTCAAGGAATGATATGGGTGAAAGATAGCTGAATAATTTAGAATAATTTTTCGATTTAATAACAACCTTGAATTCTATATAAATATAAGTCCTATATTCAAACAGGCAGTTGAAGAGAGCGGTACCCCCCCCCCCCCCCCCCCCGAATAATATTTGTCGAATAAAAAGTTCTATATAACTGTTTCTTTTGAAATCTATTTAACGTAGGTTCATACACAGTAGATGTTAACTTACCTCATAATCTCCAATATATCTATGCAGTATTTTAACGCAGTATAAGAGAAATTCGTGTGAGTACTACACTATATATATATATTTTTATGAGACTATTTTCCCTAATAAGCTTTTAAATCTATGGGGTAAAGAAAAATAATTATAAGATAAAAAAAATTTTTTTATATACCATGTTTTTAAATAGCTTAAACTTCTCTTTAAAACGCATTAAAAAGCTCCAATAGGAAGGTAATGGATTTGGCGCCAAATTTGACAACTTTTTGCCCTTGGCGACTTTTGGCGAGAAAATTCTTATTATCGATATTCCAAAGATGGACGTTCTAATGTGATTGGTTAAAGAGTTACCGGAAATTTGAATAAAAAAAAAAAGTTGGTTTTAAAAATAAAACATTAATCCTTTCCGAACAACATATATTTGCATCATGAACTACATTAGCACTTTATCATTGTGTAGAAAATCTTTAAAATGATAACGAAGTCAATTTTTGCCAAATGCATAATTTAACTTTTAACAATTTTCTAACGCTCACGTTTAATTAAATGTATTTATTTTTAGGTCGAAAGAAAATGGACTCGTAAATTTTTTTTGGCAACAATTAAATTATAGTTAATTTTTAATGGCTATTTTTATTGCTATAGGGCAGTTCCTTGTTTGTAAACAAACATCTCAACTTTTATGAGTGGTTGGCAAAAAGACGTTAAACAAGATTTAGACTTGATTACTACCAACGGAAAATCAATGGTGGGCGGGGCGCGGGAAAGTCAAGCGGGCTTTTTTGCCAACCACCAGACGTCACGAGGAAATGCTCTATAGGGCAGTTCCTTGTTTGTAAACAAACATCTCAACTTTTATGAGTGGTTGGCAAAAAGGCTTGGGAAAAGCATAGCGATGGCGGATCGCTATGCGGTTAGCAATGGTGGGCGGGGCGCGGGAAAGTCGAGCGCGCTTTTTTGCCAACGACCAGACGTCACGAGGAAATGCTCTATTAGGAGCTTATCATTTTCACATTTTAATTAATTAAAAGAAAACTATTCGAAAAATCGAAAATCTGACTTCGAAGTATTGTGTTGTCACCGGGTTCTGAGCTACTGTGCAAGTTTCAAATGTCTAGCTAGTCGGAAAGTTAGTTAAAAATCGATTGCAAGATTTGGCCCTGACAAACACACAAGAATCGAAGTTAATAAAAACATGGTAAAAAACTGATATAGCGAATTCAATGTTGCATAAGACTTGTTGAAATCACCCCTTCCCATCGAACGATGTCGCGTGACTCACCAAAAAATAGAACAATGATTTACTGATTAACTTTTGTTTTAGTTACTGTTGCATTGCAGTGTGCGAAGTCGTGGGACTCTAGGTAGCCGGTGGAAGAAAATGTTAAATTAATCCATATCACATCTTTTGTAAATATTTATTTCTTTTGTGTTAATGTGTGTTGGATTTCGTCGTGTATACCTATCACCAAAGTTAAAGTTTGTGTTTTATCAGTGAAAATTGACGCAGTCATTCGTTTATATTTCGCGAATTTACATTCATCGTTTAAAATGGTAATATAAACTGGAATTAAGTAATTTGACTCCTAATAAAGAATGATTAGTGAATTAAATTTTACAAAAAAAATTAATGATTCTCTGTAAGTAATTTACAGATGTTTTTAGTAGAACGAATGTAAAATTCTATCTTCTCTTTTTTTCACCTAAAGCATATTTGTACAGCTGACAGATTCCTCTGTAAATTCCATATTCAAATGCATTGTGACTGCGAGGTCCAACGTCAGAGACAGATGGTCGAAAGTTATTTCCCCAAACAGGTCTTCAAATTTCCCCAAATAAGGGTTTTTTTTTCGAAAAAATCCCCAACTTGATTTCTACTAAAAAGAGAAAAAAAAAAAAAAATCAAGCAGATTTTTCTATGATTTAAGCTCAGATTTTTCCGCAAATGAAGGCAATTTTTGAAAAAAAATCCCCAAGTAACAATAAAGCTATTGAAAGTCTCTAGTCGTAGGGATAAATCATTACGTTGCCAACATTGACAGAAAGTTGAACTCCCCAGGTTTGTCCCTAAAAATTTTAGACCCAAAAAAGTCCCTACAAACATTTGGTTACCAAAATTGTCCCCAGAAGCCTCAAAAATCCTGAAAATGGGGACGAAATCCCCAATCTGGCATCACTGGTCAGAGAAAACGTTGAAAACATTTGCTTTGATTAGAAACAGTAGTGCTGCCATCTATTGTAATAAAATGCAACGAAATATTCCAGTTAAAGAGCAATTAATAAAATCTTTTTTAAGCAAACAAACTGAAAAAAAAAAAAAAAAAAAAAAAAAAAATCTGGAGTGACTCCACTCGACTTTCCGAACATTGAGTAATTAACAGTTTTGTAGATAAAGTAAAGAAAGAGTAGTTGTTAAACAAACAAAAGAGAGAGAACCATAATAGAGTGTTTGAGTATTTTTCTCCATCTATTACACGTTGTTTTATTTAACGCTACTGAACTTTGAGCCCATAGATCATAATGACAAAAAAATTTTCGTTGTGTCCCTGTAAAAACTTATAAATGCTACATTCACCAAAATGCTTATAGTTAGTGCAACAGTGATTTATAATACTCATATAAATTTTCAGCTCAATTCAATAAGGCGTTTAGATGCTATCGTAATTATAAAAATTTAGTCCCATAGGCCATAATGATAAAGAATTTTTCTTTGTGTCCCTGTAAAAAAACTGTAAGTGCTAGTTTCACCAAAATCTATACAGTTAGTTCAACTGTGATCTATAACATGTGTACAATTTTTTTGCTCTTAGACACTATCACATTTTTAAAAATTTGGCCCCATAGGCATAATGATAAATAATTTTTCTTTGTGTCCCTGTAAAAAAAACTATAAGTGCTAGATTCTCCAAAATCTATACAGATTGAGTATTTGTGATCTATAATATGTGTATAAAATTTTTGCTCAATTGAATAAGGCGTTTAGATGCTATCGCACTTTTAAGATTTTGCTCCCATAGACCATAATGATAAAGAATTTTTCTTTGTGTCCCTGTAAAAAAACTATAAGTGCTAGATTCACCAAAATCTATAGGGTTCGTACTATGGTGACTTACAATATGCGTACCAACTTTCAGGTTAATCGAACGAAGCGTTTAGACGCTAGCGTGTTCACCCACAGACATAAACACATACATACATACACACACACATACATACATCATCGTAAGAATAGTGAAAACGGACTCAGGGGACCTCGAAACGTATAGAAACATCAAAATCTTGAATTCGGATTTTTGACATGATTACAATACTTTCCTCACTATAGTGTTCGGAAAGTAAAAAATCTGGAGTGACTCCACTCGACTTTCCGAACATTGAGTAGCTAACAGTTTTGTAGATAAAATAAAGAAAGAGGAGTTGCTAAACAAACAAAAAAGAGAAAACCATAACAGAGTGTTTGAGTATTTTTCTCCATATATCACACGAGGTTTTATTTAACGCTACTGAACTTTGAGCCCTTAGATCATAACGATAAAGAATTTTTCGTTGTGTCCCTGTAAAAATCTATAAATGCTAGATTCACCAAAATGCTTATAGTTAGTGCAACAGTGATTTATAATATTCATACAAATTTTCAGCTCAATTGAATAAGGCGTTTAGATGCTATCGCTGGTCTCATAGGCCATAAAGATAAAGAATTTTTCTTTGTGTCCCTGTAAAAAAACTGTAAGTGCTAGATTCACCAAAATCTATACAGTTGGTTCAAATGTGACCTATAACATGTGTACAAATTCTTTGCTGAGATTAATAAGGCGTTTAGACGCTATCACACTTTTAAAAATTTGGCAAAGAATTTTTCTTTGTGTCCCTGTAAAAAAACTATAAGTGCTAGATTCTCCAAACTCTATACAGATTGAGTATCTGTGACCTATAATATGTGTATAAAGTTTTTGCTCAATTGAAGAAGGCGTTTAGATGCTATCGCACGTTTAAGATTTTGGTCCCTTGGCCATAATGGTAAAGAATTTTTCTTTGTGTCCCTGTAAAAAAACTATAAGTGCTAGATTCACCAAAATCTATAGGGTTCGTACTATGATGACATACAATATACGTACCAACTTTCAGCTTATTCGAACAAAGCGTTTAGACGCTAGCGTGTTCACTCACAGACATACACACATACATACACACATACATACACACATACATACACACACACATACATACATCATCGTAAAAATAGTGAAAACGGACTCGTTGGACCTCGAAACGTATAGAAACATCAAAATCTCGAATTCGGATTTTTGACATGATTACAATACTTTCCTCACTATAGTGTTCGGAAAGTAAAAATCTCAGCAATTATGGATCGAAATAATGAAACATTCTCTTTATTTTCTTCCCTATTCGGAAAAAAGGTGCCAATGTAGCATGAAATCAGCAATGCACAAGTAGTAGATGATAGGAGTGTTGCCAAATTTAGCGTCTTTTTTATTCAATTATCACTAATAATTTTGACAAGTTATATTTGACATACATAATAAGAAACCGTTACAATTAAAATATAATGGTTGATACTGAATAAAAACATCCCTAAATTTTGCAACACTGGATTGTGGGTAATGACTTGCAACATCGCCAATCTTCTTATAATAATACGGTGAGTTCTGAAAGTGTTTTGACTGATAACTTTATTATTAGTTTGTTATTATAATAATTTAAATACATTGAGTTTTATACAGAATTTTTTTTGATACAATTTACTCCAAGACTGTTTTTCCCCTATCAAGCAAAATGTGATTTTTTTTTTCTTAAATTTCAGAAATGAAAATATACTCATCAGGAGAATGTGAGTGCAAAATATGGCTGTGGTTCAGCCAGTAGTTTTTAGATAATGGATGCCTGAGTACACCCTGTTTAATTTGGATCACCATGTATTTTTTTTTTTTTTTTGTGATGTGTTTTTATGCACGTGTCGAATAAGCGAAAAATGTTTCTACTTTTTATTAGAATACAGTCTACATTGATGCCAAATCCCTTCTAGCAAACAATTAACGGCCCTCTTCACTTACTGTCACCGGAAGTCCGAGTTAATGTTATTCTATGGGGAAATTTTCTTTACAAATAACTTATTAACTAATAGATATTTTTAAATTCTGTTTTCACATCCAGAAAATTCTCAACTGTTAAATTGATGGACATTTTTTTTAAAAATGTATTTTTTTAATTTTTAATATTTTATTTTGAAATTGCAAAATCAAAAAAATTCACATATTGAAAATTCGTATTTTGCAGCTTCAAAATAAACTATAAAAAATTTAAAAAATAATTTTTTAAAAAAGGTCCGTCAATTTAACAGCTGGGAATTTTCAGAATGTGAAAACAGAATTTAAAAATTTGTATTAGTTAATAAGTTATTTGTAAAGAAAAATTTCCCATAGAATAACATTAGCTTCGGCTTCCGGCGGCGGGGAGTGAAGAGGGCCCTTAATAGTGTTGGGTAGCTATACCTATGACAATTTTAATTTTATTAATATATGATTAAAAAACATCATTAATTACCTAATCCCCTTATATTATTCCTTTTACATGCCGTGTAACTGTCATAATTTCCCATTGCGTTGTCTAACCATAGCCCAGTGATACAAGCAATACCAACAAATAGACAAAATTTGAGTAGAAAATTTACATTAGGATTTATTTATATCTGAATTTAATACAGGCTACAAGGAATGATACGTTTTAGAAATCACTAATTACTAACAGTACAGTAAACCTGAATTTATCCGAAATATTAAAGATTTCTCAAAATATATCATGAGTACTCTCTGCAGTATAGTTGAATCTCTATATCTGATCTGTAGTAAATCCTACTACCTTACATAAAATGCGAAGCACAACATGCAGTTTCATAGTCGATAATAAGATATTCTATGCTGAAATATTAATAAGTAAAATTCACTTACCTACTAATAAAACATCCCTCCTCCTGGGGACACTGTTATCCATCGTAAATTTCGTTAATCAGGGATCACTCACTAAAATATTATTTTTACCAATTTTCGCCATACAATGAGCAACTGTCTCTCTCCCTGCCTCTCTTTTTCTTTTCCGTATCCCCCGCTTCGAAAACTCCCCTAATTTTTCCACAGCCAATCTTAGCATCTTGAAATTTCCTATTGGGTATTTAACCAACACTACCTGTAATAATGCCTCTGAGCTGAGCTCTACGTCACGGAAGATCGGCCGATTACATCCAATCCCCACGATCCAACATGTATTATAGGAAGTGTTGATTGGATAAAATCGGCCGATCTTCCATGACGTAGAGCTCAGCTCGTAGGCATTATTACAGGAGGTGCTGATTTAACCGGATCAGGGGTTACATACAAACGGAACGCTTGCAACTCCGATGGCGTAAATTTTGCAAATTTTTTGCAAATTCAGTCGGCCGTAAAAGTATCCGAGCATTAGCAAAATTTCCTATGTAAAAAAAGTACACTTAATGCAGTTTTGTTAAATAAATCCTTGTCGAATCCTGTTCTTAGTCAGTCTAAGAACATGATTCGACAAGGATTTATTTAACAAAACAGTGTTAAGTGTGCTTTTTTTTTTTATGTAGGAATTTTTGCTAGTGGTCGGATACTTTTGCTGCCGACTGTAGTCATACATTTGGAACACTTGCAAACGTCTTTGCAACCGGAAGTGTTTTACTTGTATGCACCCCCAGGTTATCGTATTTTTCGGCACCGTGTCAGTTTATCATGCATCGCTGAAGACCTGAGCAATGCTAGAACATGTAATTTTTAATGAAAAAAAATGTGATAAAATTCTTGACTCTCTTGAACACTTCTAATTTAAGGTCAGACAATGAATATTGCAAAAGAAATTTAAACAAACATTTTATTTTTCATCAGAAATACGCCCATTTCTGTAAAATGCAGGTATTTACTAAAAATTTATAACTTTTGAACAAATTGAGATATTTGAGAAATTCAAATTGCATAATAATGCTTAAGAATGGTATTTTTATGAAAAAGGTCATGGGCACGATAGATGGGTATTTCTTCTATACGTGGATTCTGAAGGATGAGACATAAGAAAAATGGCTTGGGTCTCCAATGACCCACGATAACCTGATCGTGTTAAATTCAATAACCTACTCCTCACTCGATTTCCATCCTCTCTTCAATTAATCTTTTCACGACATCCCTTTTTCCCAATTAAATTTTATTTCTACTTTTTCTCTACATCCTCATCATACCAATGACCCCCCCCCCTTTTTATTTCCCCAATGTAACTCCCCTGGACGTCTTCGGTTTCGCACCTGTGGAATTTGATTCTAAGCGTTTTGCCAGCAGACTATCCCCTCACTATTCATTCACATAAAATTTATAATATGACATGACTTTTCATCTTCTATACTCTTTAGAGAAATCCATTCGAATGCTTCTTTTCGATTTTACCACTTCATTCCCTAGCTTTTGAGTTAGTACTTATGTTCGCTGACAGTCGTACGATTTATATCAATCCTTTTATTTTTCATACAATCCCCACCTGAATCGTATCTAACAATTTCCCTTTATTTTCCCTTTTTGTATGCCTAACTGAACTTTGTAACAAGAGTCACTATACTTATTGTTATTTTTAGACCCTCAAATAATTTCCATCTGACTTTTAGGGGTATTTCCTGCCCTGATATTATTTTTGAACTTTCTTATTTTTTTCATTCCTTACATTCTCCCGAACACCTTATTTCTTGCAATGCTCTTTCGCAAACTCATTTTTCTGTACCTCTTTTACCCAACAATAGTATTCGGACGATAAAAAAAATTTCTCTTGAAGAATTCCTTATTAACTAGCGAGTATTTCTTTATTACCTTCTTTTGATTAAAAAATTTCGCACATTATTTGAGCATTATACATTGTGTACATTGCAAGAATGTTGCCGGGCTTATTTACTGTAAGTTTTATATACTGAACACTGTTAAAAAAATGCAACTTTGCTGCCAGAAATTCTCTGTAATGACAGAAAAATACGTTTTGTTAACGTAATTTTCCCGTAATTTACGACTATTTTCTCAAATTACAGAGAATTTTTGGCAGCAAAGTTGCATTTTTTAACAGTGTAAAAAGTATTATATAAGTGTATATAATTATATACACTCATGGAAAAAACTTCCAGATATGTCACAACATTAACTTTACTAAAAATAAACAAATGTATTGGGTGAGTGTAAAAGTTCTACCCGTTTTTATTATTTATAAAGAAGAGCAAGTAAACGCAAAATGAACAGTACCTATTATTCTGCATAGTCCCCATTGCTATCTATGAACTCTTGCCATCTTTCTGGTAGGAGATGAATCCCACGGCGGTAAAATTCCGTTGGTTTCGAGTAAAAAATAACTTGGATGGCAGTTTTCACAGCATCAAGATCATCAAAGATTTTCTGACTAAAGGAATTGTTCAATGCACGAAATAGGTGGCAGTCAGTTGTTGTCAAGTCAGGAGAATAGGGAGGGTGGGGTAAAACCTCCCAATCAAAGCCCAGTAACTTTTGGCGAGTGATGACAGCAGCATGTGGCCTGGCGTAATCGTGATGAAGGATAACACCGCGACGATTGATGAGACCTGGCCGCTTTGCTACCAAATTTGAATGCAGCCTGTGTAACTGTAGACAACAGAAGGCAGTATTGATGGCTTTGGTTGAGTTGCAGGACCTCCCAGTGAATCATTCCCTGCACATCCCACCACACACTCAATAACATTTTCTTGGGATGAAGTTCAGTTTTCGAAGTCGATGCAGGCGGATCAGAAGGGCGACACACAGTCCTGCGACACTTTACGTTACGGTACATAACCCACTTCTTATCTCCTGCCACAATTCGTGTCAAGAATGGGTCATTTTTGTACCGGGAAAGCAAGGAAACACAAGTGGCGATTCGGTCATCCCGTTGATTAACTGTCTGGTTATGTGGAACCCAACGATCCAACTCTCTCGTAAAACCCAACTTAACCAGCCGTCTCTCGACCGAGATATGGTAGAAGTTGATTTGTGTATGCATTATCTGAATGCATTATCTTATAGCAAAAGAAAAATTTTACTTATCAGTTATTCTCTTAATAGGATAAAATTGTTTCGCAGTATGTCTTGGAAATTAAAAGAATTAATATTATTTTTAGTGAATGCAATATTAGTTTTACTCCAAGCATTGAGATGACCTGACCAAATTGTAACTGATTAACCACCCTTCACTTGTTTTGAAAAATACACAGGATCTTACTGTAAATCATGCCAGTATTTTGTTAAACCACCAGCTCCATGCATATTAATTTTCTTACATTGTCTTACCCATATATATGGGAGCGAAAATATTGTTTTGGGGTCAAATTTTCGAAATTGAGTTTATAATTGCACGGTTCGAGGTCCTCTGAATCCAAATGACATGTTTTTAGTGTTTGGTCTGTGTGTGTGCATATGCATGTATCTCTTTGTGTGTGTGTGTCTGTCTGTGTGTCTATTATCAACATATCTCAAGAACAAATAACAGCAGGAAGTTCGAACTTGGTATCCTATACCTATATCCTATAGGAATGCTACACGAAACTTTTCGTTGAGATGAAGCAAATGGTTCGTGTACAGGGACACCCAAGAGGATTCTAATACATTACGTCTATGGGGGAAACTGAAGATAAATAGAGTTTAACATCTAAGGCTGCACTAAACCGAATGAGATGAATGCATGTACACTACCGTCCATTATTTTCAATACACCTCTGATTTTTTAAGTTTTCCATCGAAATAATGTAAAATTCGGTACTTAAAGGCAATATTCACTTAGCTGTTGTTTGCAAGATTGCTTCCAATAATTTCTGCATCAAACATTGGCTGTAAAAAAAGGAGAAAATAACTTTTTTGGCACTTTGTTACAAAACGTTTAAGAGCAAGGTGTATTCCAATTGAACAATGCATCATATTATGTAAAATACGCAAGAATGATGTTTGTGACACGTGCATGAGTGACATGAATTGTTTGACGGGATGTTAGGTAAATGTGCGCATGCTCAGGTTTAAAGCAAAACCAATTAATAAAGCAAGACTGCATAAGAGAATTTTCCAGTTAGGGATTACTTTACTATTTCGAAAAAGAGTGTTATTTTCGTTTCCGTATGGCTCCTCGAAAAAAGCTATCAGTTCAAAAACTTTCTACCATTGTTGCTCTAAGAAAAGCAGGTCATAGCTTGCGGAATATTGCTTGTTTGGAGAAAGTTTCTATCGGTGGAGTAGAGTACACTCTTAAAAGGCACCACATGATACCAGGATACATGCTCATGATACATGCTGATACCAGGAGTGTTTTTGATCGCTCACGACCTGGGCAACCTCGAAAAACTTCGAAACAGGAAGATAAGTTTATTACAGTGATATCAAGGAGAAATAAATTCAAAACAGCCCGTCAAATTCGAGCTGAATTGATTAAAACAGGAGAAACAAGCATAACAATATCTACAATCAAACGTCGTCTCTAAGATGCTAGGGCTGTGTGGCAGCAAGAAAACTACTTCTACGGAAGATTAATAAACAAAATTCGAAGTATTTGGTTCAAAGAGTCATCAGTTTGTTCGTCGTGCTGTGGGTCAGCGCATGTTATCTGCTTGTATCCAACCTACTATTAAGCATGGAGAAGGTTCTATAATGGTTTTGGGATGTTTTGGTGGTTCTGCATTTGGTGATCTTGTAAAAATAGATGGGATCATCGATTTCAAGCAATATCACAACATCCTTGTGCGGCATGCTATTACCTCTGGCACTCGCCTTATTGGTCGGGATTCATTCTACAACAGGAAAACGACCCGAAACATACTTCTAATCTGTGTAGAAAGTATGTCCAATCCAAGCAACGTTAACAAGTGCTGTAAAATATGGTTTGGCCCCCTCAGAGTCCCGACTGCAACCTAATTGGACTACTTTGAGATCATGTAGACAGGTGTATCAGAGATATAAATATCACAAGTCGAAATCATCTGTGGGAGGTGATACAACGCATTTGGAATAACATTGGATCCGAAATTTTGGATAAACTAACTGACAGAATGCCCCGAGTGTGTGCGGCGTTGGTAGCTGCTAAAGGTAGTTATTTTGATGAAGGGAAGATATAAGCCGAAATTCTGTTATTAAATTCTGTTATATCTGTAAATTACTCCAAAATATGTTTCTTTGTTTGAATAAAAGATTACATTCATGCGATAGTTTATTATTTTGTGTATTTCATAGAAAAACTGAAAAAAAAAAAAAAAAAAAAAAAAAAAAACAAGCACTATATTGAAATTAATGAGTGGTAGTGTATCTTATATGCGTATAAACAGGTTTCATGTAGAAAATAGCATGAGAACAATTCACCCTTCGTTTACAGGGCTAAAAAAAAAAAAAAAAAAAAAAGAACTAGAATATAGTGGAACAATACTTGAAAATTGATAGAAGTGTATTTCAAGTTGTGCTGTGTGTTATTAATATAGGATCATACCTATATGAATCATGTAGTGTGTACGTAATTTTTAGAAGGTATACAGGGCTGTCAATAATTAAGCGGAAAGATTATGCTTTATAACATGTCCAGGAAAACTCATTAAGAACTAAAATTAATTCCTCATACCCATATATA
This sequence comes from Salticus scenicus, assembly GCA_963930645.1. Taxonomy (NCBI): domain Eukaryota; kingdom Metazoa; phylum Arthropoda; class Arachnida; order Araneae; family Salticidae; genus Salticus; species Salticus scenicus. Next base: position 70,690,586 of record OZ005662.1, on the reverse strand, counting down.
TATATATACTTTTTAAGGTTTTCTGAATACCGAAGTCAAGTTTTAAACGTTTCATCTTTGTCTCTGTCTCTTATCAAAGTAACTTAAAAATGAACGATTTCAAGTAATTCAAATGTTGAATTTTAAAATTAGTATAACCTTGCCACTTTAAAAGTTTGCTCAAGATTAATAAGTTTCAAGGAAAGGTGCGTGGGAAAGTTGTCTAAATAATTTTAAATGACGTTTTAAAATAAGTAACGGATTTGAATTTTATATAAATGTAGGTACAGTAATCAAACGGAGGGGGGGGGGGTGTTGAGGGGGCGGCAGCCCGTTTCCCCTTACACAGAATTATTTGTCAAATAAAGCTATTTCGAAGCTTAATTTAAATTGTCTTTAACGTAGATTTATATAACAGTACTCGGTATCTTACCTGTGTATTTGAAGTATTAAATTTCAGGGTAAGAGAAGTCGTGTTAATGCCACAACTGATTATTTGCATAATATTACGTTTTGAAGTATGAATATGAAAGCTAAATTTTTAGCAACGGACCTGTATGTATAACATAAAAATGAATAAATAACTGCAGGAAATTAAAATTTGTTGTTTTGAAATATGTATGTTTTTACCACTTGAAAAGTTTGATAAAAATTGGTAAGTTTCAATGCGTATTGCTGGTGGAAGTAATCCGAATAATTTTAAATAAAGTTTTAAATTTAATGACATCTTTGAGCTTATTTTTTTTTAAAAATAAATGTAGGTAATATAACTGAAGGGGAGGTTAATAATATAATTTATTGAGTGAGGGGGCAGTTTTTCCCCTGGAAGGGTAGGGTGAGGGGAAGAGGATGGTAGCCCTCCTCACACTGAATTATACATAAAATAAAACTACTCCTAAATCTACACAGTTAAAAATTTCTGTAAATTTAATGTAAATATTTATCCAGAGTCTCTGTAAATTTACAGTAATTCTTAGTTAAAAGTGAATAATCGAGATTCTCAATCTTTATTCTGTATTTTTACCTAACTTTATTATTTAATTTCTTAATTAAAATTAAAAATGACTGTTTCTACTTTAGAAAAAGCATTCGAAGTCCGAAATATAGTCTCACCAATAATTAATTAAATTAATATTAGTTATTAAAGTGAATATATAAAATAAGTTTTTTAACATCTCCGTTTATTTTTCTCCGTAATTTTATGTAAGACTTAAGATAATACATTACACAGAGTTTTCTGTTGAAATTTTTAACAGTGTATTTTAAATTATTTTAAAAGTAGATTGAACTTTATTATCTTACTTCATGGATCTTACGCCATAATCAGCAATATGTCTTTATTGTATTGAAATCAGGGTAAGAGAAAGTCGTGTAAGTGACACACCAGATTGTTTTTTATGCACGAATTTTTTTTTTCATGAACTGATTTTTAAAACATTGAGTATTGCGAATTTCAACTTTTCGTTAATATGCCGTGTTTTAAGATTAAGTTTGCTTTTGAATTTTGTTTGATATTTTCCACCCCTCCTGCGTGGTAGAGCGGTCGATAGGGCTCTACCCTCTGGAGCCTCACGTCTCACTCGGGCTCAAATCCCGGTGGTATGGATGTTTGTGCACTGTTAAAAATTTCAACAGAAAAACTCTGTGTAATCTACTATCTTAAGTCTTACGTAAAATTACAGAGAAAAATAAACGGAGATGTTAAAAAACTTATTTTATACATTTATTTTAATAACTAATATTAATTTAATTAATTATTGGTGAGAGAATATATTTCGGACTTTGAATGCTTTTTATAAAGTAGAAACAGTCATTTTTAATTGTAATTAAAAAGTCAAATAATAAAATTAGGTAAAAATACAGAAAGAAGATTGAGAATCTCGATTATTCACTTATAACTAAGAATTACTGTAAACTTACAGAGACTCTGGATAAATATTTACATTAAATTTAAAGAAATTTTTAACAGTGTGGTGTCCTTTATGTGTGTAATGTATAAAGAAATGTTATTGTGAAACTATGTAATATGGATCGAAACAAAAATCATTGTAACTATAGGTCTCAGAGCTGTGAAATAAATACCCAAATACCCATGTTTCCTGCTCCACTTAGAACATTTTAAAAAGTTTTAGAATTAAAATGAAGATTAAGGGCAAATTTATAGAGCACCTTATAAAAAATATCCAGTTGAACATCGCAAAAATTCATAGAGATATCGGTGATAAAATAAGCTGTTTTTCAGCTGCTTTTGAAAAGTTCTTTACGATAAAGGGTCATTCACAAATGAAAGTTTGTATCAGAAAAAACTATGTTACACAATGATACTTAATAAAATATTTGCGATTCTTTTTTTTTTTTTTAGAGGTATGTACTACCATTCATTTTTCTTTTTTCTTATAGGTATGTACTACATACCTATAAGGAAAAAGAAAAATGAATTGTTTGACTGATACAAATTTCCATTTGTGAATAACCCCTTATCGTAAAGACCTTTTTAGAAAACAGCTGAAAAACAGATCATTTAATCACTGATATCTCTATAAATTTTTGTGATATTCAACTGGCATTTTTTTATAAGGTGCTCTGTACAATTTAGTATCAAATTGTGTCAAAGTTGTTTTGCTACAGTCCGCGCATGTGCAGTGATAAATTATTTACTACAACTGTCCATATCTCTTTGAATATTAAATACGTTTGTTTTAAAGTATAGTATAATGATTTAGGCATATGTTGTCATGTTTTCCGAAAGTTTCATGAAATTTGAAGAAAAATCTTTGGAGATATAAAGTAAAAACCTGTTAAAATTTTTTGTATTTTTTAATAAAATATTAATAGTTCCTTAAACATTCAAGATATATACACAAAACTCGACACACGTATAAAATATAACATTTATAACCATATCTAGAAGTTGCAGATTAATCGAAGCTCTTCCATATACAGGGTTATCACAAATACTTTTTATTTTATTGGATTTGTTGTTCGTCTCCTAAGGGCCTTCGTGACAAAATCTTTGCTGAAAAATATGAGGAAAGACATGTTTTCCTTATTCCCAAAATTCAAGAACAACACGGTAGGTATTTTTTCAAGAGAATCGGCAAAACATGAAAAAGAGGAAGTGTTCGCATTATTTTGTCCAACACCTGTATATACTATATAAAGGCAAAACTTCATGATTAGATATTTACAGTCAATGTACTTGTATTTATACATGTAATTAAAAAAAAAAAATACTTTAAAATACTGGGACATACTTCGAACGTCCTCAGGATGTCTAAAGTTTTAAAAAATAGTCCTGAAATGTCCTGGTATCAGCCGAAATTGGGCCTCCTGGGACATACGTCGGACGTCCCTGGGGATCAGATTTCCCGGACATTTTGTCATCCTGAGGATGAACATTGGATATGATTTGGATGTCCTGAGGACAATTGGAGATCCGAAAAAGTTCATCCTCGGACATCCTGAGGATGGTTTTGTGCTGTCTGGGTTATTTGTAAGACGGTGTTGTGACAGATGCGTACAAACTGAAAACAGTGGCACTTGCGTACATGTCCAGGTGGTTTAAATATTACAGGTGTGTTTTCAAAAAATCTAGTGGCACTTGCGTACAACATTTCTTTCGCTTTATTTGAGGATCATTGCATGAAGGGGTTGTATCCATATAATGCAAACATTAAAACCTTTTTTTTTTTCTTGGGGGGGGGGGGGAGAGTGAAAGAAAGAGAGGCATATAGGTGAACGACAAATAATCTCAGGAATTGGAATATGATTCAATTCGTTATTGATAAAGAAGAGAGATCGATTTTTAAACTTTTTTTTCCTTTATTGGCAGACAAAAAAATTCATACTTAAAATAAAAAAGTATTTAAGAAATAAAAATATTTCTAAAGACCTTAATAGCATTTATAAGGACTTTCATTGATCTTGACTCAGTAAATAAATAATCGAATGTCATTTCAGAAAATAACTACGGTTATTATAGATTGCAACTTTTATATGCGTTAAGCTCATAACTTTGTCAGTCGTAAGACTACATGCATAAGTGAAGATTCACGTATTTATATAAGAGTATTTCTCTTCAAGTTTAACATATGGATATAACCCCTTTGTGTTACAAACCAAAAATACAGCGAAAGAAATTTTGTACGGAAGTGCCACTTGATTTTTCGAAAACATATCTGGTAACATTTGGAACACCTGGACTTGTACGCAAGTGTCCATAATTTCAGCTTGTACGGAAATGTCTGTACTGATAAGTATAAAGGATTTAAGTCCATATTCTTGATTTTTCAGGAGACTAAAAATAAAGTTAAACTAACTAAAAACTAATCAAAAGAATCGATTAGGAAAAAGGGATTAGGTTGATTTATACCCTTTATACCATTCAGTGATTGTCAGTCAATCTTTATTTAATAAAGGGAAAAAATTGAATTAAATATTTTATACTAAAGATTAATGCTAAATTTCTGACTTGAATCTTTTTTTACCAATGGATTTTCTCGAAGATTAAATGACATGGATTTAAATCCTTTATACTAATCGATAGAGAATTTTTTTCTGAGTCTGACTATGTACTTAACTCAAAATCGATATTTTTGGACTTAAATCCTTTATATTTATCAGTACAGATGTCTTGTACGCATCTGCCATATAACCTTGTAAGAGGACTATGTATACCAAAAAATTTATTATTGCAAATGGATGAATAAAACAAGAAACCCATGCAAACAGTTTCAAACTTTTATTAATGTGAAATGATACAACTATTTTTTACAAATCATTATGTTTTTATTGTAAAGCGCCATTTTCACAAAGCATTCATGGGAAATGGGGTTAGCTGCTTTGGAAGTTTCACTTATATGTCTCTTTATACACACGGTCTCATGCCTGTGATACACTTGATTAATCTGAGATTATTCGACTGTCATATACCTTTTTTTTTAAATATACATAAGTAAACGTTTATTCTCTACGACGCTTTTTATATATATGCGTTTAATTTATTTTCAGCAACATTCTAACGTATTCGTAAACATTCATAAAATTCATTTGTTTAATAAATTTGAATAGAATTTTGAATAATGTTAGAAAAAACTTAACAACATATTTTCATTAACAAAGAAAATAATAATTTGGCGATTTTATATTTTTTATTACAAAATGTACATCAGATATGTCAACATTAGAATTTTTTCAAACCTGAAATATTTAACCTTTTCACAAAATTTCTGCTTTGGTATTTTTTTTCTTCTTTTTCTTTTATTATTATTATTATTATTATTATTATTATTATTATATATAAAGTTTTACGCGTATTGTAAGTTTAATGCGTTATAGATTTTTATTTATTTATTTATTTTTTAGTAAGTTAGTTTTAAGAACAAATAACATTTTAGCCTGTATGTATAAACTATTTATTTTTTGTTTTTATAAAAGGAGAAATATATTCTACAAATCTTTCTAACAGCAACTGAAAACTTTAGTTTGGTTTGCCTTTACAAAACAGATATTTTTATAGAAATGAGGAAAATAGTTAAAATAAATATTTATTTATTTAATCAATACAAGAATACTGTTTATAAGATCATATCAGAAAATATTTCTGAAAATACCTTTTGTCTATCAAATCGATGCTGTTATTAGGTAGCTGATGAAATCTAAAGTTTTTTTCAGCGACAAGTAAATTCCTTTTCAGTATATAATATAAGAAGTAATCTTTTAAAGTGATATTATGTCGGAAAATTTTTATATTCAATATTTATTATCTTTAAACTATTGCAAAACAAATTACTAAAATGAAACACTGTATTTGAAAAATTTCAAAAACTTCCAAAGCACAGAAAATTCGTGAAAAGCTATGTATAAATATTATTTATCCAAACAACATAAATAAATATATATATATTATGAAAACAATTGTAAACTAAAAAATACATAAACAATCATAATTTTATATAGATTTAAAAAATAATAACATTAATATATATTGTTTGTATTCCTGACAAAATATCTGTAATTTAAAAGAAAATGCAAATAAAAAGTATTTTCGGAATTTAGACAGTATTAATTAGATATTAAATATTATTAGAGATATATAATTAGTTTAGAGAGAGTGCCAGTGTGCAATGTAGTTTTTTTTTTTCTAAACATTTTCTAAAATCTGTTTGGAATGTCAGTTATATCCCAAACAAATTATCTTAATTAAAAATTAAGATAATTTGCGTGAAATTGCATATGTTTAATTAAAAAACCTTTAACGTCCATTGTTATCAATAAAATAACAATTATAAATGGCACTTCTAATCAAAAGTTTACATTATCTAAAATTTAAATATATGAAAGGCATATATTTTAATATCTATGTAAATTTTGATGCAAATATAAATATGAATTCAGCATTTTTAAATATGTTTGACATTATGGCAAAAAATCCTAAAGTAAAAAATTCCTTCCGTGAAGGATCCAAAATCGTGAGGGCTTGGCCTCGGACAACCCATAGAGTGTGTCCTAGACCGCCGCCAATTGCCTATAGCGTAGCACTAGTGTGATGTAAAAGAAACCCAACCCAAACACACTCATGCTAAATTAAAAGTCGAATCAAATGTACCATTGTGAGATTAAGTATTCTCAACGGAAAAAAATATTAACCTCTTGATTCCCAGGGCGTACGCAGTGTACGTCCGCTCATTTAAGTAATCAGTGACCAGGGCGTACTACTCATCTCCGACCAGTACCATGTACCGCATGTCAGCTGCATAACACTAATCAATCCGGTTCAAATATACACTCATTACTGTGCAGAGAACGACGTACGGGGTGTATGACTTGGCCGCTGATTACTGAAATAAGAGGACGTACGTTGTGTGCACATCCTCGGAGTCAAAGGGTTAATTTTTTCTTTTTTTAATTTTCAATTAAATAATAATAATAATAATATATCTTACTTTTAAGATGCATTTTCTTTTAAAAATAATGTACAGTTTCAGTATCACTTGTAATAGCAGCGTCGAAATATTTATAGATACATGTAATATATGTATATTATAGATAAATTACAATATTTTACATCACTGTCATGAAATACTAAGATTTTTCTTACTCACTGTAAAATTATTATATACAAACAGGATATATATCAACATTTATTATTATATATATATTTTTTTAACAATATATGTTAAATATTATTTATGTAAAAATAATCTTTAAATTATAGCATAAATTTGAGCAGGTTTTCACTCGAATGATTTTACTGTTCAAAAAGTTTTGCAAAGAAAAAAATAACATAAGACTTTCATTTACTTATTATATTTTGAAAGACAATAGATAATAATTTTAACAAGATTAGTTTCTTTTTTTATACGGAGTAATATATTTATACATTTACATATTTAATATATTTAATTTTTAAGGTTAATTACCTATTTCTATATAATCTATTAAATAGTGCCTATATTTTTCTCTCATGTCAAAGTACAGTTTTTTTCTTCTTATATTTTTTAAGGCTATCTGTATTTTATACTGTTTTGCATGCTCGCTGGCCATATATAGACTCTGGAAATAACTGAATTTATAAAAAATATTTTTACTAAAATTTAAAACGATTTAATAGGCTCTTTAATTTTTTTCCTAACGTAATATTTATTAGATCGAAAAAATTACTATTTGATATTAAAACAATTTTATTTTTATAAGACACAAAAGGCATGGAGCAAATTTAGAAATACAAGTTTCAAAATTTATGCAATATGAAAAAAATATTGAATATAAGTATTGCTCATAAATGTTTTTATGGTGTTGATAAATATAAACATTTATTTGTATGTTATAATTATTTATGCAATATCATAAAAAAAACGAAATTAATACAAAATATGTTGACAATTTTTGAATTAGAAATATTCGTACCTTTCAGTACTATTATTACAACTGCATGATATTCTACTATAGATATTATTTTAATAGTTATAATGGACTCTTCCCACCTGACGTCAGAGGTCACATGATAGAGGAAAAACAAATAGCAGACGAAGTCTTGTTTATCTATAGCGATTGCTGAAATAATGTATTTTCTATTCTTATTTTTGATCAATCGTATTTAATCTGTGCTATTTTTTTTATACATCATCATTTTTAATCCATTTTATATCATTATTCATCATCTTTTGTTTGCTGTATACATTTACAATCATCATTTAGTTTCTATTTGTTATTGATCTTCATGAAGAACATGTTAAATACTCTGATTTTTGGTACTTAAATCAGTGACAGTGCAATATCGTACTGCGTAAATCCATTTAGACCAGTAACTAAGATAATTAACTTGTTGTAACACGTTTATGCAATTAAATTAAATGAAAACATTTTAAAATTTCAAATTATAATCCATAAACATTCCACAAGAAGAAGCTATTATTTATTGCTAGATCAGTTAATGTAACAGTTACACTTGAACATACAAAGTCGAATCTTACAATTGAAAATAAATAAACATATAAAGTGGTTTTAAAAAATTATTAACTTTACAAATACGACTATTCTACTGTATACAAATGCACAATATTACTTTTATTTTATATTATATTATTTTTGTTCTTAAGAACAATATTTAATTGAATTCGATTCTCAGAATTCGATTATTCGTTTTCCTCTATCACATGATTGAACAGACGAAACTGGGAAGAGTCCATTCTCCTTATAATTAATGACAATAAATAAATAAACAAATAAACTAGAAAAATTGTAGTGATTACGACGCTGCTATTTGAAATTCTACATATCGGAAAATATTATGGCTCTTCCAGATTGGGTAGTAATAGTTTTTACCCAACTCTTCTACAATAAAGAGAGTGTGTATATGTATATAAACTACTATAATTGTAAATAAATAATAAAATAGATAATACTGGAAAAAATGTGACTAAAGGAACACATGAAACATGGAATAAAAATTATCATCTTTACAGGTGCCATTAGAGGAAATGAACATAGCACATTTTAAAACACACAAATATAAAAGAAAATTTTATAAAAAGACAAATATACAATAAATATCTGTGCGTGGGTTTCTGTAATGAATTTTCCACGAAATGATATTTCAAGAAAATTTATATTTCAATTAAAGTACTTAAAAAAAAAAAAGAAAGCCATTATATCAGGGAAAGACTTCATACTTAATTAGATTATTAGTTATACCATACACATTTAAATGTATCTTTACGTGTAATATCATATCACTTGGCTTTCACTTTTTTATTTCGTTTAACAAAACTTTTACTGCTGCAAAATTGGTTGAGATTCTAATTATTTTATGGATATTAGCATCATGGGAACTTTTAAAGTATATTTCCACGTTCAATTGATCAAAATAAAATCGTATAGTTATGTTATGTTAAACCAGAGATTTCCTAACAAATAGCATTTATAAGGAAATTGAAGCAAAAACATTTTTGGTTCCTTAAAGAGTTTGGTTCATAAATTCTGTTAAATTATTAGTAATTTTCTCCTTTTGGCTGAATTTTTGAAACTTTAAAGAATCATATTTCTCTAGTAAATATTTAAATAATTTTGAGTTACAATGCTATTGCAAATAATTTATTTTATATATACAATTATAAGCTGTATTAGCATTAATGCATTTAATAAATGAACAAATCTGATAGTTTATGAAATTATTTACTCATAAAACTATTTTGATCGCTCGAAGAACTTAAAAGTTAATTCCTTAGTTTTATTTATCTTATTTTTAAATTGTTATCGATTTAAACTTGTAGTTTATAACGGTTTTTGATTTCGGTATTTTTTCATGAATAATAAATTTCTTTGAGTATAAGTAAGCAATAATAAATACAACAATAATAATTATAGTAATGTGTCATATACTTTTAACACTGCTATTTAGTGAAATTGCAATCAAAAGGTTATTTATAAGGGTTTTAATATTGCTTACAATGCACTACCAGTCACATGTAAAACAATTAACATTGTAATTACCGTAATTTTGTGAAGATAAGCCGCGGGCTATCTTAAAAAAAAAAAAAAAAAACATTGAGTTTTGAGGACTGCGGCTTAACTATCAATGTGGGCTATCTAATGATAATGCCAGAATCTGTCGTCCATACTTCTTGGAACAGTCGATCTTCCCCGAAAACAGAAGTTTAGTATTCGAGTTTCTCAAGCACTGATTCACGCTTATAATCTCTTATTTATTAACTAATAATCTCTTATTTTGATTAATTTGCATATACGTCTGGAGTTCGCCATCTTGTTCCCTTGTTTTTAATTTTTTGCATCGTATTTATATACTGGCTTTAATTATTATTATTATTTTATATATACAGTGCCTTTTAAAATAATTTATTACTTTTATTTATAATTAATTATTTTTATGACTTTGTATATATGCCCGGATTCCCCCATCTTGTTCCCGTGTTTCTCATATTTGTTGCATTACATCTGCATACTGGTATAGTTTGATTTTATTTTCTTTATACCAAATTATTTTTTTAATAATTTATTATTTTCATTTATAGTTTATAATTCATTATTTTTATTAACTTGCGTAGATGTCAGAAGACTGATATCTTTTTTCCTTGTTTATCTGTTACATCATCGTAACAATGTTTGAATAAGCCGCGGATTACCTTCCGGTGCGGTTTATCTAAGAGCATTGTTTCCCCCCCGCAACATTTTAATAAGCTGCGGCTTATATACACTAAATTACGGTAAACATAATTTCTATTCTGTACAGATCTTGAGCATCTAGCAATTTAAAATAACCATTGTCGCTTGAAAACTGGCAATTTCGCAGCAATAGAAGTTTCACTCTACAACTTCATTAAAAATAAGCACTGAAAGCTGGCTTACGCTTAAGAAGCTAGAAGCGCAAAGAAAAACTCTAAAATTTCATATTGAGTTAAACAAATAAAATCAAGCATTTTGCTTTCGTTCATGTTAGCTTGACACTGAAGCAGCGGTGGAGGAATAGACATCAACACTTAAGAATCATCAATATACACGACGCTCCTGTTTTTTCTTTTATTATTATTAGACTTGAGGCGTTGAGATACTGCCACAGATAAAATAAAAAATCTCTGAAAATTCCAAAATAGAAGTAAAGTATCCAATTTGTGTTTTAGAAAGCTTTCAATTATTTGCGCTAATTCAATATTATTTATTAAATTATATTATTTATTATGTTAAATCAGTATCATTTATCTATGTACAGTCGGTAACAAAAGTCTCCGAACACTATACTCTATTTCATTTAGGCAGTCACCTCAAGGCCACGCTCAGATGAACTGTGATTTCACTTCCCCCGTCCGTTGCTAGCATAGACCTTATATACTAGACAACGCATTCCCCCTTGTTATTTGACTGCATCATGAACGAGCTTCCCCAGCAAAATTGTCACGTGATGTTGGTCTCGAGGAAGAGTGGAGAATGATCACTATGTTATTTTTCTGTAGGAACGAATTTTGTGTTTTTTAATATTTTTATTGTGCACGCACTTTTTATTTTAGCATTTAGATTTACACATGGATGGAAAGCTAAACTTTCATAGATTAATTACATAGAAAAAAAAATTATGATAAATCATTTTGCAAGCGAAAAAATTGCGTTTGAATTCTTACTTCAGTCAGAGAAGTATGAGATTATGCTTGCATACGGGAAAAGAGAGAGAGAGAGAGAGAGAGAGAGGAATCACCCCTAGGCCAAGATCACGTGACTTCCGAGACTCAGAACAAAGGATGGAGGTATCAGGTTACACCCTCATGTTGAAGACATTCGCTGTAATGGTCAGCCGTATTGGTAGCGTGGTCTAGTATATAAGGTCTATGGTTGCTAGGTTTCTGAAGAAACAACGACATCTCACTGGATGGAATTGAGCACGTGATCTCAGTCACGTTATCTCCCTCTCCGCATTCCGTGACCTTGAAGTGCCTCTGATGGGGAAATGGACTATAGGAAAATTTCCTATGTAAAAAAAGTGCACTTAATACAGTTTTGTTAAATAAATCCTTGTCGAATTCTGTTCTTAGTCAGTCTAAAAACAGGATTCGACAAGGATTTATTTAGTAAAACTGTATTGAGTGTACATTTTTCACATAGGAAATTTTGCTAGTGTTCGGAGACTTTAGTTACCGACTGTATTTTTAAATGAAATTATGTACAGAAAATAATAAGAAAATTAAAAAAAAAAAAAAATATGTATAGAAATATTCTGTATATCAATATTTGTAATTTTCAAATAAAGTTAAGAGTTTATTGCTGACATAAGCATTGAATAAGATATAGATTTAAAATTTATAAATGGTAAATATACAAATAAGAATAAATAAATTAATTTTGATTAATATTTCATGTGTGATGTCTTTCTGACTAATAATAAATTAAACAATTCTTATAATAATCCAAAATTATTCTTAAATTGAAATTCATTATTATGATTCCTTTACACTTAATTTAAAACCTTGATATCTTTTTCGTTATTTACTATTTCAGTTATATTTTTGAAATGTATTTTAGAGATAACAAATATATTACCTGCGGCATCTCTGCGTCGAGTCTTGCAATTAACAAAAGCAGAAAAATCATACAGACGATTAAAAGAATTTTGATTAAAAATAAATAAATAAATAATAACAGTTACAAGGAAAAAGAAATCTGTAACTATATTTACAAAAATGTACCTATGAATTTTTATGAAAAATTTAAATTATAAAAAAAAGTTCATTTAAATTTATGTCTGAAATTTAAATAATGTGAAAGGCTTGTCTAGATCTATAGTCCACATTATTTAGATAAAAGAAAGTCCAATAAAAAATTAAAATAAATAGTTTTCTTTAATTTTTCTTTTATATGAAATAAAAGTTAAAGTGTGGCGGGATCCTAACATGAGTCTTAATTTGGTTTAAAAATATTTCATGCAGTAAAAATTAAGAAAAACATTATTACGATATTCTAGTGGTCATCAAATTAATTACCGTAGTTTTATGCTGTTATTAATCTTCTACATTCCACGTAAATAAACTAAAAATACAGAACTACGTTAATAATAATGATAATAATAAAACTACAAAAATTTATTAATTAGTATAGCCTATGTTAAAAATCAAAGAAATTTGAACATTATAAATTTTAAATCTAATTTATAAATATTAAATATGAAATCTTGTTTTTAATTTATCGTTATCAGTAATTAATTATTTTTAATTATTATTATTATTATTATTACAGGGATGGAACACGGGCGCAGAATTCATACCACTCTCAATGTAAGAAAATTTTCTACTTCTTAAATCAACGATATTATAGGTAGAGAAATTTCTTAAACGGATTCCGGTATGAATTCTGCGCCCGTGTTCCATCCCTGTTATTATTATTATTATTATTATTATTATTATTATTTTTTTTTTTTTTTAATCTAACATTCTAAATATTTATATACTTTTGTTGGTGTGAAATATATGGTTTACATTTCAGACTTATAATCAATATTTTATACCTTCATAAAAAAAAAAAAAAAAAAAAAAAAGGAAGTAAAAACTAAAGACGTTTTGAAAAAGAGAGCTAAAACTAAAAGAAGTTTAAATATAAATAAAGCATATAGATAAGAATATAAATTTAAAATTTAATTTCTAAAATTTAAACAAATTTTAATGTTTTTTTTTTTTCTTTTTTTTTTTTTTTTTTTTTTTTCTAAATATTAAATACGAAGTCTGTTTTTTGAGTTAATATCATCAGAAATCAACAATATTTTGATAAAATTTTCTGAAATCTTACGTTTAAAATATTTACATATATTTATTGATATGAAATAATAATTAGTTTACATTTTAGATTTATAATCAGTATTTAATAATAATAATAATAATAATAATAAAATGAATAATAATAATAATAATAATAAATGAATAAAAATAAAAACCAAAAACAGTTTTTGAAAATTGAAATAAAAATTAAATCAGTTTAAACATAAATACGATTTAAATTTCTAAATTTTACAGAAAAAATTCTATTTTTAGAGGTAAACAAATTTCTGGAACCTAACTTGTTAAATATTTATATATTTTTCTTGAATGTGGAATATATAGTTTAAATTTTACACTTACAATGAATATCTCGCCTTTTTTGAAGATTGAATTAAAGATTAAAATATAAATTTTAAATTCAGTTTCTAAATTTTAAACGTGAAGTTTATTTATTTATTTTTTTAAATAACGCTGTTAAAATTTAACTAATTTTTCTGCTTCTATATTTTTTAAATAAAATATTTGAAATGAATTATAAAACATTAAAAGAAGTTTGGATTAACAGAATTTTTAAATTATTTTTAAAAATAATTTTTGAATTAAACATTTTCTTTACCCTAATTCGATTTCCCCTGAAAGGGTTAAGAATGATGTCATACTGAAATTAATTAATGACATTTGACATGAATAAAGAAAATGGACATAGTTTTATATTGTATTGTCCTCTCGCCTTTATAGTAACTGAGGGTAATGCTTAATGTCTCTATATAAAGCAGAAAAATGCGCATCAAGAACATTGGCGCCAACTCTTTTCTATGGTGTCCTTTACCTTCGGAGTAAAGATATTTTTATTGAATGTGAAATATATAGTTTACATTTTTCATTTATGATAAACATTTCTCTTTTTTGACGGCTGAACTGAAAATTATAGAAGTTTAAGCAAAAATATAGAATTTTAAATTCAGTTTCTAAATTTCGAACACGAAGTTTATTTATTTATTTATTTATTTATTTTAAGTAATATTGTTAAAATTTAATTGTATTTTTCTACTTCACGAAGCCAACCAGTGACCGAGAAGTTCTGCGCTCAAAGCTGGTAGACGTGAGGTGCCGGGTTTGATCCCAGGTAGCACTCGTAGGCCTAGCCGTTCGAAGTTTTCCGTGAATTTCTACGAAACTTGTGTAAATACGGGCTAGGACCTCTTAAAGACTCCTACGGAGGGCACTCAGCTCCAGGACTAGGACCCTAGTGCAGTCAATCGGCGTTAATCCCCATAATCCAACCCAACCCTCTACTTCGCAAAATCTTTTTTAAAAATTTTTTAACAAAATATTTTAAATGGATTAAAAAAAATAGATTAACAGAACTTTAAAAGGAATTTTTTAAATAATTTAAAAAAAAAAAAAAAAGTTTTGAAAACAACGGAAATGATTTTTCTGCATTTGTTAATCTGCCAAGGAGCGATAACTAAAAGCGAAAGATTGCGACTCTTTCTGAAGCGGGCAAGCTCACTAGAAAAAGGCTCTTGTCGGTTAGTTGTTTATTCTTCATGTAGGTATAAAAATTCTCTTGTCTTTTGAGAGATTTGACTAGCTACAAAACTGGAACGTCGCTCCTTTTATAAAGTTCTTCCTAGCTTCAGCAGATTGAAAAAAATTCTCTTGCAAGAGTTCAATTACTGAATGTTTGTATCTTAAAAAACAACATGCGTCGAGTATAAAAACAGTTCCCGTTCCGATTGATAGCACCCAGAATGAATTGGTTTAAGGAAAGTATCATTATAGAAGCGGGAATTCCACATGGTTTGTATCTGTAGACAACTATGGGGGGTTGATTGATCTCGGCCAGCCGAAGAGCTTGGAATGTTTTTGTTTTTCCCCAATCCAACGACATAATTTTCTTCTTCAAATTACCAACAATCGATAATATTTTAAAGACTAGACAATCTCAAAACACAACAAGGAACAGTCACTTAAATTCTTTTGATCCAAGGAGTTTTGTTCGAAGAAAGTACCGGGGAACAAATCAGATGCTGGAGCCATGATCTGGGTTAAGTACAAATTTTACATGCAAAAATCTAAATACTTCCTTTAATTGTTCTATATACCGCAACAAGCGGTAAATAGTTTAATTCTCATTAAAAGTCAGTTTCATTCAAATATATATTTTCAGTTTCTACAGATGTTACTAAGGTTATCTATCAAATATTACGAAAAATTAGACTGTCTATTGCCAACAATAAACTGTTGAAATACGACTTTCAAAACTCAAGTTCTGTCCTCACAACGGTGGGATAGTAAATTCCAGGATTGTGGATCTAAACGTAATTATAGTATTATAAAAGAAAGAAAGTGTTCAACTGAGAATATTGATAAGAGAATCACCCAAACTCTATTTCTAAATGCATTTGTAATTCTAATTTGCTCCAGATGGTGAAAATGGTACTTGAAAATCAGCACTTTTAAATAATGCTTCAAAAAATTAAGAACAAGATCCCGGAAACTTCGTAAATAACAATGCACAAAATATTTACTCAAAGACTTTTGTTATTATAGTTTGGCAGCACTTTATTCATCAGTCCAGGAAATTCCTTTGGGAGGTGTGCATAGCAAACCACACAGAATCTCCGTAAAAGATGACCATATTTATGTATATATAAACACACTCTAAAATATTTAATTTCTGTAAATATTCTCTGCTTCAGAGGATATCGGTTTCGAAAATTTTGTTCGCAGGGCTTGATGAACCTCCTTTTCCAGGGCTTGGTGAAGAAGAGGGTGATGATTTCGACCCTGTTATAGGGTTGGAGACCGATCCTGTCACAGCGAGATGTTGCATGGATCCCGAAGCTGCTGCTAGTGTTAAAAGTCCAGCTTTAGAAAGAATGTTGGACTCGCTGCCAGTTTTCTTGAGATCTCCTGCTTTTGCACCAAGACGAGCCAATATTTGTCCTCTTTGGATTTGCTGTAGTCTTGTATATTGTTCTTGAAGCTGTTTTTGTTTCCGTAATAATTCTTGGTGCCGAGCTTCCAATAGTTCTTGTCTGTTTTTAGAGCTTTGAGATTGTTTCTTGTTTGTAGCAAACACCTAAGGAAAAATAAACAAATAAATAAATAAACTTGTATATTAAAGAAATGAGAAACAAAAATCGAATTATTTCTCCTACAGATCTAAGTTTTTATTTTTGTCCACAATAACTATTTACTTGCTTACAATTATGGAAAGTGTTTCATAATTTATATGTGATACATGATTTTACTGTGCTTGTTTGCGTGCATGTGTTCCTGTACCTTTGTGCATGCATGGATATGCTCGTACTGTGGGCGTGTATATGCACGCGTGAGTGTGCAACTTCTTGAATGTGTGTGCGTGCCCATGTATCTAAAAACATGTGTGCTGGGCTTGCGAGTAAACATATGCGTTTGTGAGTGTGCCAGTGAGAGCGTATGTGCGTGGATGCATGAGTGTGAACGAACGTCTGTATGTATGTGCATGATAGAATTATGACTGTGTTCGGTAAAATGGATAAGCATTTAATGCTAAGTTTACATCCTGGAAATGGTGTTTCATCATAGGTCATTTCCAGATTACGGGTAACGATTGAAAGCAATAGCTTTTGAGAGTCATAACAGGTTCATAAATGTACAATGAGTCTCAAAATAATAGAAACAGGTATTGTTTGAAATAACAGTTCAAAAAATGAAGCAATAATCACGGAAAAGAAATTAATAAAAATATGGAACCAGAATATGAGTTATTACAACAAAGAAATATGGTAGTGTAATGTCTGTGCATCAGTTGCGTCATCAAACCCACGTGAACTCACACCCAATGAAATTTAGGGAAAAAAAAATGTAATCAGTAACACAGTAGAGGTTTTACAGAATTTTCGTAAAAATAAATAAATAAATAAATAAATAAAATAAATAAAAATAAAATACAACACAAAATACGCTGTCCCCAAAATATAAAAACTTTTTGAGTATTTGCCATTTAAATTCAAATTTTGGATCCAGTCTTTTGAATTATCTTGAAAATCCTACCAGGCATGCTTAGAACTAGAGTTAGGAGAAAGTGTGGTTGTAATGCAGATTTGCCAACCATCTCATTATGAACTGTACAATTTTTAGTACCCGCCTTTTTTTTTCACACCAGTCATTTTTTAAGTAATTTTATTCTTATTCAATCGTAACAACATTTGGAGAGAATTACTCTAAAAATAAAGTAGTGGGAAAAAAGGGGCATCAACAATTGTACGGTTATTAATGAGATGGTTGGCAAGTATGATAATGAGTACCAATTCTGCTCTACTTGTTGCTTTAATTTCTATATAATCGAAAACTGAAGACCATGGGATACAGCTCGCGTGAAAATACTCTCTAAACGTGTTCAATTAAATTTAAGTCTGGACTGAAGGTTGGCCAGTTTATAACGGCAACTTGATTTTCCATACACCAAGCATTTTTTTTTAGTACGAGGTGTGAATCGACGCATCATTCTGTTGGAATTTCTATTTAGCCTCCCCAATTTCCCCAAGATATTTTCCAGTACGAAATAGATTGTTTTTGAGGACGTTTTAAAAATCCCCAGAGCAATATCAATTATTAAGAAAAGCAATATCTGTTATTCCATTGAAACAGAACACGACCCACAACATTAGAGAAACACCTTCTTTTTGTTGACAAAAAAAAAAAAAAAAAAAAAAAAATATTCAGGCTGTCGTCATTGGACAGATGAATAACCAAATGTTTTCTTCATTGACAATTTTTTTTTTTCCAATTTGGTTGGCCTCCTTATAGTTGAGTATACTATTTTCATGATCAATGACGAGAACCTGAATAATTATTTTGCCGACTAAAAGGGTGGTTCTCGCATGGTGTGGAGCACATTCTGTTTCGGAGGAAAAACAGGTATTGCTGATATTGTGTTTCTTAAGAGCCGACGTTGCTCTGAGGATTATTAAAATGACATTAAAAGCAATCTACTTTCAATCAGAAAATACCTTAGAAAGGGGAGGGGGACTGGAAATTTCAACAGGACGATGCGTCGATTCATACCTCCCACTTAACAAACGCTGGTTTTATGCAGAACCAAGTTACTGGTATAGACTGGCTAGCTATCAGTCCAGACTTAAATCCAGTTGAAAACCCTTGGAAAGTACTTGCACGATTGGTGTATGCCCATGATATTCAGTTTTCGACTATTCAGAAATGAAATTACAAAAAGAGCAGAGTTGATACTCATTACAATCATATATTCTCCAAACTAATTGATGCCAAAATTTTAATTTATTCCGGAGTATTTTTAGCTCCGCCTCTATTTCGAACCATTTTATTTATAGAATTTTTCTCCCAAATATATAACTTTGATAAAGTAAGAAAATTTTACAAAATAAATAAATAAATAAATAAATAAATAAGTGGTATGGAATAAAGGTGGGGCTAAAAATACTTCGGAATAAATTAAAATGTTGGCATCTATGCAAACTGCCTGATAGGGTTTTGAAGATAATTTAAAGGAATGGACCGAAAATTTGAATTTATATACCAAGTACTAGAAAATTCCTTATATTTTTGCGAGAGCATGTAATGTATTTTTTATTTTTGAAAGCAAATTCCATAAAGCCTCTACTATACCTAACGTCTATTTTGTTGTAATACACTTATATTCCGATTCTTTTTTTTTTTTTTTTTTTCGTTATTATTGCTTCATTTTTCTAACTTTTATTTAAAAAAAATCACTTGTCTCTGTAATTTTGAAACGCATTGTAACTAGAATGTTAAATTACAGGTAAACATCATATAAAAAAGTAGCAACAGAAGAAAATGGATATGAATAAACAACTGTGAAATTGACAAAAAAAAAAAAAAATAAATAAAAAAATAAATAAATAAATAAATAAATAAATAAATAAATAATAATAAAAATAAATAAATAAATAAAATAAAATAAAATAAAAATAAAATAAATAAATAAATAAAAATAAAAATAAATAAAAATAAAAATAAATAAATAAATAAATAATAAAATAAAATAAAATAAAATCATGGGAGAAAAATTAAGCACATTAAATTTGCACATTAAAATATGCAAAGGGAAAATAT
The DNA here is from genome assembly GCA_963930645.1 of Salticus scenicus. Taxonomy (NCBI): domain Eukaryota; kingdom Metazoa; phylum Arthropoda; class Arachnida; order Araneae; family Salticidae; genus Salticus; species Salticus scenicus. The sequence continues at coordinate 70,670,748 of OZ005662.1, read as the reverse complement.
TGATCTTACTTTCTTGTCATTATATATTTCAAAAGAGTAATTTGGAATTATTTTTAACCGACTTCAAAAAAGAAGGAAGGTTCTCAATTCAAACCGTATGTTTTTTTTTTATGTTTGTCACCTGCAAAACGCAGCCGAAATCTATTTTGATTCAAGAAAACAAATAAGATTTTGTAAGCAGCAAAAGTTGGCGAAGATGCTGGTATCTAACGTCCTTGGTGAAAGAAAAATCTCAAAATTATCTGGTAAACATATTTAATTTCTTTGGGATATTATGATTAATTTGATAAGGAATATTAAGAGAATAATCAAGAATATGAAACAATACTTCGTACAATATATATTATGAAAACATACATCTTGCCTGTATATTTTTGCAATACGTTTTGAACGCCAAATCCAAAAGCCACCAAGGATGATAGTTTTCAAAGTGATACCAAATTTGCAAAGGAAACTCTAACTTCGTAGAAGCATAAATACCGCATTGTGAAGAATGTTCACTGTTCTGTGTATATGCTATGCTACCAATGGACGAATTGTATACAGTGATAAAGTAATAAAAGAAACATGAAAATGGATCATTCGAGACGACAGCATTTGTATCTACCGATCAAAAAACAAACCTTTAAAAACTAATTACATTTTATTTAATTTTGCGCCTACTTCAAAAGTTATGATTAATTGTAGTGTTATAGGTTGTTTGGCGAAGGAAATTATTTTATACCTTTAGGCGCAATTTAGTTTCATTTCATTCAATTTTTTTTTTTTTTTTAACAGTACTTGCTTTTTGGAGTCGGTGCTATTTTTTTCCAAAAAGATTTTATTAAAATTTCTAGTCTCGATGCTTGCTCGAATTGCAAGTTGATTTTCTATGAAATAGATTTTCTATGTAAACGATCTATAGTTGTTTGTATACCCAATTTTGTTTTACATAGCAAAAACAATCTTATAATATTATACAATTTCTGTACATTATATTAAAAAAAAAAAAAAAAAAAAAAAAAAAAAACAGATTGATAAAAGACTTACAAGAGATGCTGAAACTTTTCAAAAAACGTACACTAAAATAGGTTTATTTTATTTATTTTTTATTTATTAGAATGGGGGCTTACAGACGGCAGCAAAATAATTGAAGCGTTAGAAATAATTCCTGTTTAAAAGGTGTGTACTTAATACTGTTTTGTTAAAAAAAAATATTTGTCGAGTCAAGATCAAACTTAAAAAAAAAAAAAAAAAAAAAACCATATATGAAAAATTTGGATATCTGCTTCAATAATTTTGCTACCGACTGCACGAATTGTCAAAAGCAACGATTAACAGTTGTTATTTCTGAAAATATTCCATGCGATTTGTGTCAACTTAGTTTTTATTAATCTAGCAATAGTGCTTATGTTACCCTGCACTGAGCAGTAGTGCAGGATGACTGGCATTAGAACTCTACTGAATTCCTGACTTTTTCTTGAAGATTGTTCGTAATTTTCCCTGACTTACGCCATTTATTTCCCGCATAAATCTCACAACATTAGCAAATTATTTAGCAATTTATAATAACGAGCTTTAAATATGGCTTATTTCTACAAAATTTTTCAAAATTCCCTAACCATACCTATACCTTGGCTTTTCCAGACTCACTTACATTCCCTGATTTATTCTCTGACTTTTTTAGACTCACTCAAATTCCCTGACTTTCCCTGACCAGTGGTCAACCTGTTATGAATATCCTTTTGTTGGTGTAACATACAAACGATTATAGATCGTTTACATAAAAATTCTATTCAACAGTTGGATAGTACTGTTATATCGAGAAACTACGTAAGGGTAATGAAATTATCAGAAAACAAAAAGATAATAAGAATTATTAATACGTCGGACTGTCAGAGCTGCCAACCTAATCCGGCAATTTGTTAGTACCACCCCTTTTTCTACACCACTTAATTTTTAAAGTAATTTTCTTCAAATATATTTGCGATGAATTAAGAAGAAATAAACTCTAAAAAATGACTGGTGTAGAAAAAGGGGTGGTACTAACAATTTGCCGGATTAGGTTGGCAGCTCTGGACTGTATTTAATCACTTGTATACTACAGTCGGCTGAAAAAGTATCCGAGCACTAGCAATAATCCTTGCCAAAAAAAAAGTACACTTAATACAGCTTTGTTAAATAAATCCTTGTCGAGTCATGTTCTTAATCAGTCTAAGAACATGATTCGACAAGGATTTACTTAGCAAAACAGTCTTAAGTGTACTTTTTAAATATGTGAATTATTGGCTAGTGCTCGAATAATTTTGCAGCCGACTGTACATCTTTAAAACGTCACCTGCATACCATATCCTTAAAACGTTATTCAGAAGTTACTTTTGAATATAACACTCGTCAAAACAGAAAAAAAAAAAAAAAAAAAAAAAAAAAAAACCGAAATTTCTTTTTGCTAATTGATAAAATTTAAATAAAATATAGAAGTCCTGAATATTTGCTCTATGTTTATGCAGCAGATCAGATTAAAAAAAAATATATTAAAAAACCAAATCAATAAGAAAAGAAATCTTACTTCATCTTGTAGCTCATTTTTCAACTGTTGGGAGACTTTTCTTTGCTCTGCTTTTGCTGCAGCCAAGGCCATTTGAAGTCCTTCTTGCGAATTGACACTCTCACTGCTGCTGCTGTTACTAGATAATTGTTCTCGGGGTGCATTGACATCAGTCAAAGCCGATGTCCTCACGATAGCTTCTTTAGAAAGTTCAGGTGGTGCTTTCGTAGTCGATAGGAATGTAACGGGGGGATCTGGCCGCTCTCTAGATGACTGTCTTGTAGAAGCTGTCTGCCGAAGTGTAGGGTGGGAAGATCCCCTTGGAGTGGGCACAGAACTGCTCCTCTGAGGAGGGGGGTTTCTGGTAGCCAGGGCGGAACGAAGGGGTGCTGCGGGTTTTGCCGTAGCTGTCTCAGTAGGAGATGTTACAGGAGATCTACTTGTGGTTCTTGGAGGTGGAGGAGGTGGAACCTTTTTTGCTACAGCGGCTACAGCTTCTTTAAGCTGTTGTGTAGGAGATGGGCGACGTTCTTGCTGTTGAGGAGTTGGCGATAGACTTTTTGCAGCAGGCCCCACTTGTAATACCTTTGGACCTGGATCTATATTGGTTGGGGAACGTGCCTGAGGCATGCCGTGAATAGGTGACCGGACGGGGGAGTCGGCACTCGGATATGAAGGCAGCCGTCGCTGCGGACCCAAAAGGCCAGGTATATTGTCTCGTGGAGTTTTTTGCTCCGCTGGTAATGTAAAGGTCTGCAGCTCATTCAAAAGGGCGTCCAGCGCCGTTTGTTGTCGTCCTCCTGGTCCTTGGCCTTGACCTTGAGTTTGCAGTTGTGTCTGGCTCTGGCTCTGTGTATTGCTTGGCGGCACATGAATCACAGTATGAGTTCCGGCGTCCAGGCTCAGACTCTGAAATTAACATTTTTAAGCAGGACGTCACCCTACTCTAATAATGAATCACGTGAACTATGAATGATGTTGCAATTTTTATGACGGCAAGACACTGATCTTGTTTTATGGCTTGTTAATATATTCAGAATGTAATTACAAATACTGATTCTTGATTTTAAAAACATTACGCTGTTACGTCTACTTGTTATGGTTACTCAGTTACGCTGTTATCGAATGTAATTACAAATACTGTTTCTTGATTTTAAACCTTTCACTGTTATGTTCTGGAATTATTGTTTAAAATAACATTTAAAGTCATTTCTTCTAATTTAAGCATGATAATAAAATTTAGACGAATAAAAGGGGGATATTTTTTAGCTAAACTAATGAACTGTAATAAAATTTCTTACATATAAAGCCTTTTTCTGTACATAATTGCTTGCATTGATAACGAACAATTAAAAAAATTAAAAATGTTTTCTAGAGTAATATAAAAATATTTACAAAATTTACAGCTTACACATGTGTATTAAAAATGTATAGATGAATTAAATCCACATATTCACTATATAACCAAAAGTATCGAGACATTATAAAGTATTTTTTAGATGTGGTGGAGTATTTTTGATAAGTACGTATCTAGACCTGCTAACTATGTTAGTTTATCCGTAATGGTATTAGGCCCCGCCTTTTTTTCACACCAGAATCGTTGTAGATTAATATTCAGCAATATTTTCTCATGATTAAATAAGAAGACAATTGCTCTATAACTATTCTGGTGTGAAAAAAAGGCGGGGCTTAAAACCATTACGGATAAACTAGCATAGTTAGCAGGTCTACGTATCTTGAAATTTAATATTTCTGTGCATGAAAGGTACACTTTAGAACAGATTAATTTTATTATATACTGAACAAATACAAATGAAGGTTTAAGGTTTGTTTGTATATATAGAGTATCTTACTTAAGAATATTTTTAAAATATTACTTAAAAAAAAAAAAAAAAAAAAAAAAAAAAAGAAAATTATGTATAATATCTTAGAAATCTGCCAAATGAGTGTATTATTTAACGGTATTTTAAAAATGAGACATGAAAACTAAAATCCTACCCGTAAAGATAAGTTACAGAAAATAACACGTAAAATTGCTATTTTGTAAAATAAACTTTTATAATTAGAGTTTAGTTTTAATAGATAATTAAAAATTGACCACATCTTAGTATTTAATACGCATACTTGCCAACCATCTCATTATGAACCGTACAATTTTTAGTACCCGCCTTTTTTTTCATACCAATAATTTTTTAGAGTAATTTTGGTCTTATTTAATCGTAACAACATTTGGAGAGAATAACTCTAAAAATATAGTGGTGTGAGAAAAGGGGCGTTTTTTTCAGGGAACGTTAACAATTGTACGGTTATTAATGAGATGGTTGGCAAGTATGAATACGCCATACGTTAAAGAATACACCCCTTTATATAGTAGATGCTTGTGTTAACATGCGTACCGGCCAATTTACTTTTATAATATTTTAGCTTTTCTCATACATGTAGAAATGCTTCAATTAAAATAGATGCAGATTTCTTTATAACCTAATGGATACAACTAAAAACAGGCCTTTTAAAAAATCAAATAATTTTTTTAGAAATGTATTTAAACGAGACCTGTATGTGATAATGTTCTACATCCGTACTTATCTGATATTAAATTTCCTTATTTTTTAGAAGATCATACTTTTAAAACTTTTGTGGAGAAAGTAATTCTGAATTTATATGTACCATGTACCTTAATTTCTATTATTTAATTGTTATTTTCTATTTATAAAATCTTCAAAATATAATTTACAACAAAACTTTATATTTAAAAATAGGGATAGCTGTAGGTTGAGAGAGAGAAAAAAAAAGTATGTATAAAATTTAAAACAATCAGCTGCTTCAGAAATTAAGGCTAATTAAGGGGGGAAAAAAGAAGTCTAGTATTACACAGTTTTTAGAGATATTTTTTTAAAACATTGTTTAAGTTTTGATACATTTTAACTTAATTACAATGTAAAATCAAATTCCAGTGTGTCAATAACGATCAAGTGTATTGCCGTCATTAGGTATAAAGCTAAAAATATTAATTTAATACAATAGTCTATATTAAATATATATTACCTAAAGAAAATAAATAATATATTAACTTAGTACAATATTTATTATGCGTAAATTAAAGTCTCCTTGCCCTTCAGCATAAAATAAAAACTTTGACTATATATAGGGATGGAAAATTTAAAGGTATATGATACTAATGGTATAAATATTAATAACCATATAGCTTATTCTAAGAATTTAATGTACCAATACATTCAGGTTATATGGGGCTTAATTATGAATAGAAAAGTAAAGAACAAGTGAAACCACAATTTTACACAGCAAAAAAGTACAGTTTAAAACAAGAATAGGTTAATACACTTTTTTTTTAAAGTCTGTTATTTATTATTATTATTATTATTATTATTTAAATAATCATATTTAGAAATATATCATTTTTAAATAACATGAAAGAATATATATATATATATATATCTACACCCTGCGACAAAAAGATAGGTACAAAGGGTTTTTCTTTGATTTTTCATAAAATAACGTTATCCAAATTGTACTTATCATTTATTATTATCGTAAAATAAAACTATTCCCGGACTGATTTTTGTTTTAAGACTAATTTAGAAAAGTTTTAAGACTAAATTTTTTTTGATTAAGACCACACTCCGCGACAAAAAGATAGTAACAAAGGTTTTTTTTTTTTTTTTTTTTTTTTTTAATTTTCATAAAATAACATTATCTAAATTGTGCTGATCATTTATTATTATAACAAAATATTATCATATCAAAAACATATTAAATATTTGAATCATATTAAAAAAAAAAAAAAAAAAAACATTTTTTCCTATCTTTTTGTCGTGGTGTGTAGTCTTAAATTAGAAAAATTTTAGTCTTAAAATTTTTCTAAATTAGTCTTAAAACAAAAATTAATTCGGGAATGGTGTTATTTTATGATAATAATAAATGATAAATATATTAAAAACACTTTAAACACACGTAAATTTAAATTTTTATTTAAAATATGTTAAATTTTTTTTATCCAAAGCTTTTCGCTTTAATAGTAAAGCATCATCAGGGATTGTTTTAATTATTCAATTATTTTAATTATTAAAGTAATAATTAAAAAAATCCCTGATGATGCTTTACTATTAAAGTGAAAAGCTTTGGATAATTTTTTTTTTTTTTTTTTTTTAATATCTTTTAAATAAAAATTTAAATTTACGTGTGTTTAAAATGTTTTTAATATATTTAACAAATGACACGTGTTCAATTTAACTCTCTTTTTTTCTTAGAGATTACTTATAATAAATGAAGAGCACAATTTAGATAATGTTATTTTATGAAAAATCAAAGAAAAAACACTTTGTACCTATCTTATTGTCGCGGGGTGTATATATAACTTTTATTAAGTTTAAAAATCTTGACAAATTGCTAAAATAATACGTATGATATTTTTTTTTTTTTTTTTTAAATCTCAAATTATCATTTATACCACTTAACTTAAAGATATATAGTGAAACATTAAGATATTTTTCTATTAAACAGGCAGCAGTGTTACTGTGGTTTCTCTTGTTCCCTTGTTTGTGTTATAAGAGGAGTTTTGAGTAAAACCAACCTGATCAGCCCATCCGAGGGTTGAATAACCTCTCCACATGCTGCATGGGGGCAAAAAAGTAAAAAATACCCGCTCAAAAAATGTTTTCTCAAAATTTCAGTTTCATTAAAATCAAAAATTCATTTATTATCATCACTAATCATTAATAACAACAAAATGTTACATGCGTCGCCGAAGTAACCAAACTATACTAGAGGTCATTTTGGGTGGTTTTGCTGACATACCACTATACTGGAAAATAAAATTCTTACGCATGGCCTTACGTAGTTGTCTGTAAATTGCTTTGTACTACAAAATACTGTAACATATAAAAAACCGATGTTTAAAATAAAGATTTTTTTTTTTTCACATGGGATAAAATAAATGGAAAAATCTTAAATAATAATCTTAAATTTTAAGTTTTTAATAATAAGTAAATAATCATTTTACAGTATTAAATCCCCAATTTCTTACATTAAATCGCTGTATTTTTAGTACATAACGTAGAAGAAAACAAGTATATATGTAACTTTTTTAATATACTTTCTTTTTGTTGTGGAAAACAATAATATGGAAAAAGCAATCTGGCATTAATTGTGAGTGCAATATGCTTGTTATATTAGTTTCTTTTTAATACAGAAAATAATATATACAAAATGAAAAAAAAAAAAAAAAATATTTTTAATTCAATGTAAAGAACATGCTTTTATTACATGACCATTTATGTGAACTAGAAATAGATAAGTTGAATCATATTATACTTCACTTTTATTGTTATTACTTTTCTTTTAAATTTTTCTTTTAGGTTTTGCTTGCTATGTAAGCCGAAGGAAATATCATTAACTTTAAATATTCAACCGAAAATTTTCCAAATTCATTATTTTAAAATTAAGCGTAAATTTTCTTTCTTGTTATACAATAAAAATTATTTTTATAAAATTGTGAAAATTTTTATGTAAGCCTTTGATAAAAAATATTATAATTGCCTATAATAATAAAGCTTCCCATGTTAAAAAAAAAAAAAAAAAAAAATCGAGTAACAATCGAGTAACAAATAAACAAAAATGATAATTTCTATTTAAAAAAATTAAGATTTTTTTTTTTTTTTAAATCTTAAAATGAAAAGTTCCCGATGAAAAATTTTAATCTCACATTTTAAAAAATTAGAAATTACTAAGTTTATCCTTTGTATATTTTGATTAATGTAAAAAAAAAATATTCCTTATATATTTTATTTAATAATAATAATAATAATAATAATAATAATAATAATAAAATTCCTCTTGACGGTTAATAAAAACTGACTGTTCCCGAGAATATGCACAGAGAACTAAGAAAAATAGGACTTTTTCAGGGTAAAAATTTTAAAGAAAGATGGAACCTTTTGATGTAAAAATTTAAGTAATTTTTTTTTTTTTTTTAAATTGATTTAAAAAAAATGAAAAATGATGAACAATAATTTAAACTTTTCTAAAACATTTCGAAATAACATAAAAGAAGCGTATTTTAAATTATGTTAAAAGAACGTTTAAATTATACGTGTTGAGTAATTTTCTTGATATTAATCATATGTGTCAGAAAAACCACCACTGACCCATAATGTGCAACGCGAAACAGAATGTGCATTAAAAATAAAGCCGTGTGATTAAAAAAAAAAAAAAAAAAAAAATCATAAAAGCATGCTTGCGATGAGCTTCTAAAAACTGGGTGCAGGTAAGGGCAGACACTTTACCTTTATTATATAAAGAGAGTGAACAATATTTCCCTGGAGTATCTAAATTCACGATATTGATATCATAAAACTCTATACACGCATTTTTGAGCACGAAGAAAAAATTGCATGAATTATTGTTATAAAAGTTTAATGCTAGTAATTTTCTTTGACATTTACTTGTATCTAAAGCGAATAAACAAAATTTTTTTGAAGTATCTGAAATTACAATTTTTTTTTTTTTTTTTTTTTTTTTTTTGTTTTTCACTAACCGTTATTCACGCATTTTGGTTTTTGGTAAATATTACTCGAATATTGTCATCAAAATTCTGTGGTGGTAACTTTTTATGGTGTTTACCTGTATTTAAAGTGAATAAACAATAGTTTTGTGCAGTATTTGAAAATACATGTATATTTTACACAAATCACTGTTCACGAATTTTTGTGCTTGGTAACTATTACTGGAATATTGTCATCAAAATTTAATGGTGGTAAGTTCCTTTGGTGTTTACTTGTATTTAAAGTGAATAAACAATATTTTTCTGAAGTATTTGAAAAAAATATTTTCCGTTTACACAAACCGTTATTCATGCATTTTTGTGCTCAGTAAATATTACTCGAATATTGTGATCAAAATTTAATGGTTGTAAGTTTCTTTGGCGTTTATTTGTATTTAAAGTAAATAAACAATATTTTTCTGAAATTTCTGAAAATGCATTTTTGTTTTACACAAATCGTTATTCATGCACTTTTGCGCTTGGTAAAATTTACTAGAATATTGTCATTAAAATTTATTGGAAGTAAGTTTATTTGGCGTTTACCTGTATTTATAGTGAATAAATAATTTTTGAAGTATCTGAAAATACATTTTTGTTTTGCGTAAATCGTTATTCATGCATTTTTGTGCTTGTTAAATATTACTCGAATATTGCCATCAAAATTTAATGGTGGTAAGTTTTTATGGTGTTTACTTGTATTTAAAGTGAATAAACGATAGTTTTTTGAAGTATCTGAAAATACATTTTTGTTTTGCACAAATCATTTTTCATGCATTTTTGTGCTTGTTAAATATCACTTGAATATTGCCATCAAAATTTAATGGTGGTAAGTTTTTATGGTGTTTACTTGTATTTAAAGTGAATAAACAATAGTTTTCTGGAATATTTGAAAATACATGTATGTTTTACACAAATCATTGTTCATGAATTTTTGTGCTTGGTAAATATTACTCGAATATTGTCATCAAAATTTAATGGTGGTAAGTTTCTTTGACGTTTACTTGTATTTAAAGTAAATAAACAATATTTTTCTGAAGTATCTGAAAATACATTTTTGTTTTACACAAATTGTTATTTATGCATTTTTGCGCTTGGTAAAATTTACTAAAATATTGTCATTGAAATTTATTGGTAGTAAGTTTATTTGGCGTTTACCTGTATTTAGAGTGAATAAATAATATTTTTTTGAAGTATCTGAAAATACATTTTAGTTTTACACAAATCGTTATTCATGCATTTTTGTGCTTGTTAAAGATTACTCGAATATTGTCATCAAAATTTAATGGTGGTAAGTTTTTATGGTGTTTACTTGTATTTAAAGTGAATAAAATGAATAGTTTTTTTGAGTATTTAAAAATACAAGTATATTTTACACAAATCATTGTTCATGAATTTTTGTGCTTGGTATATATTACTCGAATATTGTAATCAAAATTTAATGGTGGTAAGTTCCTTTGGTGTTTACTTGTATTTAAAGTGAATGAACGATATTTTTATGAAGTATATGAAAAAAAAAAATCCGTTTACACAAACCGTTATTCATGCACTTTTGTGCTCAGTAAAAATTACTCGAATATTGTCATCAAAATTTAATGGTTGTAAGTTTCTTTGGCATTTGTTTGTATTTAAAGTGAATAAACAATATTTTTCTGAAGTATCCAAAAATACATTTTTGTTTTACACAAATCGCTATTCATGCATTTTTGTGCTTAGTAAATATTACTCGATTGTCATCAAAATTTCATAGTAGTAAGTTTCTTTGGCGTTTACTTGAAATATTAATAGACTTTTTTTGTCTTTAATAACGTTTTAAAATTATTGTTGAATACATTAATTTATGATCACAAAAATTACTATGTATTAAAATACAAAATACATTTTGTAAGAATTACTAAATATTTAATTCTGATTATTGTTATTTAAGAGTAATTTTTACTCCTGTATAGTTTTGTAATACTATTCAGCTGAATTAATAAAAAAAAAAAAAAATACTTTATCAAATTACATTACATGTATATTAATAAGATTAGTTTTAAATTTATGTTTTTACGAAAATGTAATATTGCTTATATTACTTTACGGTTATTATTTTGTACAGAAGTTTCTTTAAAAGATTGTGATCGTAATTGGAATTTGACATGTAATGCAAAATTGAAATATATGAATGAAAATAAATTATCTATTTGCAATACTGTACAATTTAACTACAGGCTGTTTCTGAACTTCTTAGAGGGGGAGGGGGTTGCACCATGATGACTCAAAATCATACAGCAATGCAAAGTAGGAAATTCCCTGACGCAGTGATGTATACATGACAAATAAAAACACGTCGCGTAAGCAAATATTCGTTTTAAAAATTAATCTACGTAAGCAAAAGGAACATGGGTCAAAGATACTGTTCGAAGTTTCCTCCAGGAGTGTAGGCATTAAATCTACGGCGCATGGACTTTAGAATATGCTGAAATAATTAAGGCTGCTGTGAGCAGCCTTAACTATTTTACTCTAACCCCCTAATTTCACCCTAACTCCCTCTTACACTTTCCCAGTCACCAAATCCCATATAAGTCTACGGCGAAATTTGTTTATAGAATTGCTCATTACCTAATTGGTATTTTTAAATTCCGTTTTCACATTCAGAAAATTCACAACCGTTAAATGCGTACCCGTTTTTTAAAAATTGAATTTTTTAAATTTTAATATTTCATTTAACAGCTCAAAAAGGAGAAAAATGCAATTAGTGAAAATTCGCATTTTTAAACTCAAAATTTAAATTAAAAATAAAAATAATTTTTTTTTTTTTTTTTTTCGAAAACGGGTACTCATTTAATTGTTGCGTATTTTCGGAATATGAAGACGGCCCTAACAGCACAGTTAGGCTTAACTTATCCACAGTACATCTTAAGGACGTTTCTGGGATGTCTTTTCATCCAGAAGACATCTTGAAGATATCCTGGGGAAGCGATGTGCTGTCTGGGGGAATTTGAAAATAACAATTAGGTAATGTATAATCCTATAAACAAATCTGTACTGATAAGTATAAAGGATTTAAGTCCATATTCTTGATTTTTTCAGGAGACGAAAAATAAAGTTAAACTAACTAAAAACTAATCAGAAGAATCGATTAGGGAAAAGGGATTAGGTTGATTTATACCGTTTATACCATTCAGTGATTGTCAACCTTCATTTAAAAACAGGAAAAAACTGAATTAAATATTTTATACCATACATGAATGGTAAATTTCTGACTTGAACCTTTTTTTACCAATCGATTTTCTCAAAGAATAAATGACATAGACTTAAATCATTTATACCAATCGACAGAGAATTTTTTTCTGAGTCTGACTATGTACTTAACTCAAAATCGACATTTTTGGACTTAAATCCTTTATACTCATCAGTACAGAAATTTCGCCATAGAATTACACGGGCTTTGGATGACCTTGACGATCCGAATTTACTCGACAACTACTGCGATTCTGTGTGAGGCCTGCATTGAAGCAAAACCTCTTATAAAAATGCCTCCCAACAGAGCTTTATGTCATGAAAGATTGGCCGATTACATATAATCAACACTTCACATAATAACTATAGAGTAATGAGGATTGAATATAATAGGCCGATCTTCCATGACGTAAAGTTCGGAGGTATTACTATAAGAAGTGTTGATAGAAGTCGGTGGACGAAACTTCAGACATTAACTTTGATCAATGCTCATGTGCATTTATTATTAAAATGAATAATAACTTTGTAAGGTATGAAATGTATGTCGAGTTGGGAGAATGAAGGTCATCAGTCGAATCTGGCGCTAGGAATTGGTGGTTTCGATGATAGTGTCGAGTTGAGTTAAAAGTATTGAGTTGGGAAAGTGACGGTCACTAGTTGGATCCAGGATTAAGTAGCGATGTTTTCGTTAAAATATCGGATTAAACATAGAAGCGTCGAGTTGAGAGAGGATTGGTGTAAAATGCTACTAGCTATATGGAATTAGTTTGTCACGTTGAGAACAGGTTTAAGGGAAGTTGCGAAAGTGGAGGTCACTTGAACATAAGTAATTTTAGGATGAGTATTTGAGGGAAGATGAAGTGAATCGTTTCAATAACTATTTACTATAAATTGACTTAAGAGCCCCCAGTAGTCAGATACCTTCCTTTCTTCTTCCCCATGTAATCCAATGGGATTTTTGTTGCTTTGTATTTTTCGAATATCTCTTTCAAAAATAAAATTTTTCGAATTTTCTTTTTTGAATTCCATTCTTTGAACATGCCACTTTTTTTCTTACTAAGTAAATTTTTTAAAAATACAATTTAAATATTTTTTTTTTTTGAGATTGAAAATTACATCCTTAAGTTTGCTTAATTAAATAAAATATCTAAATTTATTTTAAAAAAATTTGCTTAGTAAGAAAAAAAGTGGCATGTTTAAAGAGTGGAATTCAAAACGCAGAATTCGAAAAATTTTATTTTTGAAAGAGATATCCGAAAAATACAAAGCAACAAAAATCCCATTAGATTACATGGGGAAGGAGAAAGGAAGGTATCTGACTACTGGGGACTAGATTTCCACGTAAGGATATTCGAGTGATGTCCATGGAGCACTCATGTGGTGAGATTAGTTTTGACATAGTTTTTAACTGGTAGTCTTTTTTTCTATTCAATTGAGTTAAGTTTAGAAGGTACGTCCAAATCTTACTGCTCCCTTTTTTTTCTTACAAGAAAACTAAAAGGTTGATTTTAAAATTTAAGTACTTAAAGAATTTCCATCCCATACCTTTGACTATGCAAGAGAATAATTTACAGGTTGAGGGCGGAATTCATCCTCCACAATTTACATGGCGTCTTTTTTGTTTTTTATGTTTCTGTGCACACCAACGCGTCAGGAAAGCAGTTCCGACCCTGCATTGCTATATGATTCTGAAATCCTTCTGAGAAATTTTGAAACACCCTGTATATTTATGCATATTTAAAATTCCATATGCATGTTTAAAATGGATAAAAATTACAACACGGATCTAAAGTACCTGACAAAATATTGACCCGACTTTTATATACCCGACATTTTTTTTTTTTTTTTTTTTTTTTAATAAAATTTAATCTTTCTAATTTTGCTTTAAACATATGTAAATATATGCCTAACGTTTTACATATGTGAGTTGTTTGCATATTATTATTTTTTTTTATTAAAAAGCGGATTTAAAGCTTACAATTTTTTAAAAACTGTTTTTGCAAAATATTGAAGAGTAAATATAGAATTAGTTTTATTGCATATATTTTCTCTATAAATACTATAAAAATTACTAAAATTCTTAGAAAAAAAAATCTGATTATCATAATTAAAATTACACAAGTTTTAATTATTTAAGACTAAATCATGTAATTTCTTATATTACTTTATTACAGTTAATATAAAATTTAGGAAATATTAATACATTTTTAATTTATCCTGCTTTTCTCAGCGATAGATCTGAATTTCATCTAGCTACATTGTTTTACGAATAACAACAAGAGATTTTTTTTTTAAAAATTAAATGACTTTTTTTAATGTTTAGGATTTTATGCAAATTTAAAACTAATTTTCAATGTCTGCTTTAAATATATACTTTTAATAGAGGGTTGTTACAATATATATTTATCCAAACCACTGTTTTGGGGGGGAAAAATATCTTAAATTTATTTCATTGTAAAAGTTTCTTTCAAAAGATTATTATTTGAAAATAGTGCTTCTGGATAACATGCATTGCACGAATACAATAGCAAAAAATTCACAGCAAACACATTTTTAATGAACAATGTCATAAGTATGATTTAAGCTAATAGCTAGTAATAGTGAAGTATACTTCATATTACTTTTATATCGTATTAAACTTTATTTGTATTAGCAATTTATATTTATATTTATATTTATATTTATTCCTTACACTTTATTTATATTTACACTTTATTTATATTTACACTTTATATATTTTATATTTTATGCATTAATATTTTACAATTTATTTATAATGTTAAATTACGCTTTATTTTGTGTTGGTACTTTATACTTTATATAAATAGATATACTTTGATTGCAAGATTTTGTTATTAAATTTGCCATTTGCAAGTACTTACCATTATTTTATAATAGTAATTATTATTTTATTTTGTAAGAGAAAATTATTACAAAAAGTTATTACTCGAAAATAATGGTTTTGGAAAATACAACTGCAACTATCCTAGAATAAATAATTCAGTATTATAGATTCTTTACACATTTTTTATATTTGTATCTTATATATTTTTATATTAATACTTTACAATTTATTTATATTGTTAATTTATGCTTTGTTTTGTATTCGTATACTTTATACTTTATTTAAATCGATATACATTGATTACAGGATTGCCAAAGTACGTATTTCGCTGAACACATTATTTTCTAACAGTAATTTTTATTTTATTTTATTACAGAAAATTATTACAAAAAGTTACTACTCAAAAATAATATTTCTGAAAAATACAACTGCAACTATCCTAGAATAAATAATTTAGTATTATAGATTTTTTACACCTTTTTCATATTTGTACCTTATGTATTTTTATATTAATACTTTACAATTTATTATTATTGTCAATTTATGGTTTGTTTTGTATTCGTATACTTTATACTCTATTTAAATCGATATATATTGATTACAGGATTGTCAAAGTACAAAGAACCCTTATTTTCTAATAGTAATTTTTATTTTATTTTATTACAGAAAATTATTACAAAAAGTTATTACTCGAAAATAATATTTCTGAAAAATACAATTTCAATAATTCTATTGTAAATGATTGAATGAACAATGAGGTAGGTATGAGATGAGTTAGTTGTTGGTTATTATAAGGACAATTCATTTTTTTAACGAATTATAAACTAATAATAAAATTTGCGAAAAAAGAATTAAACGTAAGATTTATAAAGAAAAATGTTATTTTTAAAAAATGTGCAAGAAATCGGCAAAGTGTCTAGTCCTGTTAGTCACATGCAATCAAGTGCAGCAAGGAAGGCAGAGGTAGAGAACAAAAGGCTAGAAGAAGGTGCAGAAATGATTGGCGATTTGAAAAATTTAAATGCAAAAAATCAAAATAAAAGAATCAAAATCAAATTCTTGATATAATTACTCTATCTTCTCTCTGAAGTTAGAACTCCGTTTCCAGGCCTGTCGGCTTGACTATACAGCAACGAAAAAGTCGTAGAAAAAACAAAAAAGCAAAAAGTGAGTCACTACTGTATTGGATTTGGCTGAAAAACAGCCAATCAAAAAAATCACAAAAATAGCTTTTTTTTTTCCAAAAAATATTCTTTTTCAAGCCCGCAAAATATCATTCACAAAAGAAAAAAAAAAAAATCTTTAAAATCAAAATTGCATCTCGTAATTTCCAAGGGGAAAAGAACTATTTCATGGCTGTAACTAGTTAATGGACTAGGCTGTATCGGTAAATATTTATTTAGCTTTTAGATTTAAGGCAAAAAAAAAAAAAAAAGACAATATTTAATAGTAAATTGTTTCAAAAATTTCTGTTTTGGTGCAAGTAAATAATTTTAATATTATGATAATTTCTAAGAATTATTAATTTTTTCCATATCCTTTTTGTGAAAGATTAAACTTATTGATTTACAAATATTATTTATTAAGTTTAAATAATTTTAATTTATTTAATAATAATAATATTTCACAATCGATAATTTACAAACACTTATGCAATTAAAACTAATTAATCAGGCAACTGAAACATAATCTTAAAAAATTTTTAAACACTGATTATTTAGTCTTTTAAAATAATATTTTTATTTATTCTTTCTTGATACGAAAAAATTTGTTAAATGAAACACATTTTATAATTTATACAATGCACATATTAATAGGTAATTATAAATTATTGTTCTTCATTAAAATCTGTACAATTTTGGAATTATCCCTTTAAGAATATACCTTATCTCTATTCAGAGTTACGAAAATAAAATGCAATAAACTGAAAGAATTTGTTAAATAATAACTGTTTAAATCGAGATTTGTCTTTTAAAAGTTTTTCTTATTTCCCACTTTCATTTTTTCTTTTTTCTTAAGAATACATATATATACATACATTTTTCGAAACTTTGCATTAGTTTAACAGTTTAGTATTTTTATTTCAAAATTTAATAAATGTGAATACAATACCCGCCACTTAATAAATTCAATGATTAATAAAATCTGTTGTTTAATCTGATCAAATTACCCGGACTGGAATCAAATCAATATAAACTACTTTTAAAACTGCCGCTTAATAAAATCAGGATCGCCGGTTATAAACTCAAATCTAATCAACAGCAAAAATGCTCATTATGCACATTAAAAATTTTTTTTATTCACACAGCAATTATATATATTTATATATATGAATAAATATGCAAAAATACGAATAGTATTATATTTTTGTTAGTAATATTGAATTGCCAATTGCTCCGACATAACAAAGTATTATTAATCAGTTTTTAAGAATGACAATGTTTAATTAATGTAGAAATATTGATTAATTTTATATGCAGTAAGTGTTAGTTAATTTCGGGTTATGTGTTTAATTTACTTATCTTGACGGAACAATTAATTATGTGTAAAAAGATAATTAATATTTTTTATTAATCCCATTAATCATACCCTTTCAATTTTTTTTTCAAAATTCAGGGAAGTAATATCTTTTTCTTGAATGAAAGAATGTTTGCCGGATATAAAAATCAGTCACTTAATGAAATCACTTTGGCTCAGAACGAATGTGATTTTATTAAGCGGTGGGTACTGTATTTATTTTTTAAAAATATTGCATATGCGTGAAAAGTTTTTATAACAGAGTAAATTTAAAAGAATTTAATCACTTAAAAAACGATACTTTCACCCCCCCCCCACCCCAATATGATAATTATTAGTCTAGATAAGTTTGGTATATATGTTTTTAAGCAAAATTCTGGAAATTTCTATGAAAGAAAATAGCATTAAAAAGATAGATGAAAACTAAATCTGTCTTATTTTTTTGCAAGGAGTTATATTTAGAAATTTAATATTGTGCATTGTATTAATAAATAACGATTTTGTTTGAACTGTTGAAACAGTTATTAATGATATGAATTGGTTCACTTAAAATGAAACAAAATCTGTTTTTAAAAAAATACGAATTTTTATATCAAATATTAAAAAAAAAAAAAAAATCATATTAAAGCAAGGAACATTATTTATACTGTTAAAAGCTAAAAAAGTAACAAAAACATATGCTAATTATTCATAAAAATTATTTCTTTGTAATTCAAATTATAAAAATATTAAAAAACAGCAAAATATTTCTATAATAACATTTTCGTAAGCATGAAAAAAAAAAAAAAAAAAAAAAAAAAAAAAAAATCGTAAAATTCATATACATGAATGAAAAAAAAAAAAAATGTCACCTTAAAAAGCAAATATCAAGGAAGACAAAAAAAAAATTTTTTTTTCGATATTTTATCTAAATTCTAAAATTCAACGTTGTATTTCTAGATGGAGAAACAGGTTGGTTAAAACACATTAGATATACACATGCTGTAAGGACAAGGGAGAGGAAGCTTCTGTATATTAAGGATTCTGTTTTTCTTTACAGGGAAGGTAAAACATTCACAAGGATATTTTGTTAAAGGATCCACTGCTTAATGATTTTATTATTAATTCTAACAAATGCATTTAGCTGAAAAGGAAAAAAAAAATATATGTTTTGTGTTTTTTGTGCAGCTCTTAATACATTCATAGAATATATAGTTAGATTCAAACTAACGATAAGATGAAGTGCGATCTTGAAGGAATTTGCTATAGTTGAAATTAAACTCTAGTTGATAAACTAGTGTTTTTTTTTTTTTTTTTTTTTTTTTTTTTTTTTTTTTTTAAAGAAATTATTACTGATTTGATTATAACTGTAATCAATGAATTAATATGTCTACAGACATATAATATACATAATTCACACATCAACTGTATACATAATTCACACATCAACTTATCGTGATTGAATAAGTGCTAATTTTACATTTGTTAGCATTGCCCACTAGACATATTACTGGATATCGTATTTTAAATGAAAAAATGTAAAATAGAAAAGAAAATATTTCATTAGTGGATGAACTGTAAATATTTTCTGAGAATGGGTTTCTACATA
Source organism: Salticus scenicus (assembly GCA_963930645.1). Lineage (NCBI taxonomy): Eukaryota > Metazoa > Arthropoda > Arachnida > Araneae > Salticidae > Salticus > Salticus scenicus. Next base: position 70,651,490 of record OZ005662.1, on the reverse strand, counting down.
TTTTTATTCTAGTTGTTTGTGCAAAATAAAAATTATTAAAAAAAAAAATGCGATATTCAGCATCATTTGTTAGTGGACAAGAGCTTTATTCTAAACCACTAAGCAGCATGAGTTTTATGTTTCACTGGGGTTGAGTATTTAAACCTGGATATAGATCATAACATACTTCCTTTTAATCACTTATTAAGATAATCTATATACGAAAAACTCATGATTAAAAAAAAAAAAAAACTTAAGCCATTTTAGTTGGAGAAAAAATAAAAATAAATAAAAATAAAAATAAAAAATATATATATTAAGCTATCTCAGGTTTAAATGGTAACAGTATGAGATGGGAACCACCAAAAAGGTTTGACTTAATGTGAGCTGCCATATATGTAAGTCCATTGCAATTTTTTTCTTTTTAATTGAGACTGTAATTATTGATTTTCAGAACTTAGAAATGAAATGAAAGGAAAATCTTTGTCCTTTTAAAGCAAACCTTTATGTTTCCAAAATCATAATGAACTATTTTCACTCACGTTTTTTAAATATATGAAAAATATATATTTTACAAATTAATGTTGCCAAAAACATTTATTAAAACCTATCAAAAGGGACTAAGATATATGTTTTAAAAACATCTCTTAAAGAAACCCAGTGGAATTTAACATTAAACTTGTTTAATCAAGTCTCATTAAATGTAAATAGATGTTAAAGATCATAAATATATATATAAAAGCTATAGAATAAAAACAATCTTGTTACTAAATTACAGTGATGTGACAGTTGTCGTAAGAAAGGATTTTCATGAAAGTATACCCTAGAGTTACCGGCAAAGAAGAATATATATGTGGAGAAACCTATATAGGGAAATCTATACACAGATAATCAAATTAGGAAGTCAGCCAAATTGTATCAAAGAAATGTTAAATTGGGAAAAACGTTTTTAATAATATGCTTTTCTCTAAAAATGATTAACCACGACATTTAGCATGAAATATAGAGAAATAATTTCCTTTTATTAAAAAAAAATGAAAATAAAAACAAGAAATGCTATTATAATGTTAAATCGGAAAAGTAACAAAACCTTATGTTAATTACTCATAAAAAAATATTTCTCTGATTCAAAATACTTAGTACACACAATAAAAAACTAAAAGTTATAATTTCACTAGAAAAATGTGCTGTGCTTTGCTGTGCGCACTTTGCTGCAAAAATACACGTATGTACTCAAAAAATAATTGAGTCACAACTTTGAAACTTTGCATGTATATTGCGCTCAAGAAGATGAGAAAATGGCTAAGTTATTGAAGTAGAATGCTGTTTTATAAACTATAACAATAAAAGGAATGATCTATTCATTCGAGGATAAAAAAGTCCCTGATATTGGTATATAAACAAGTAATGCAGCCGAACACAGATTATGTTGACGAATATTTAAAAATAATTGATTTTATGCATTGCTACGAGTTTGCAAATAATTGTAGTTATTTTTATGTAAATTCATTCAAAGAGGCTTAGTGATAACGGATTAGTGGAAACGTGATAAAATGTCAATTTTTTACATTTCTAGCTCTTTTTCGCGTTAAAATAGCTAATTTTTCCTTAAAAACGCATTAAAAAGCTTCAATAATGCAGGTAATGGATTTAGCGCCAAATATGACGACTTTTTTGGCGACCTTGGCGAGAAAATCCTTTTTATCGATATACCAAATATGGAAGGTGTAACCTCATTGGCTGACGAGATATTGGAAATTTCCAGATTTTTCTACGCAGGTATTTAAAGAGTTGCATCGCATCAAGTGAGTCAGCCTCAGTTTAGTTTCGCCAAAACATTTGCTGGTAAAAGAGCTCTGAGCCTCTTTGGGAAAACAGTCGTATTGCTCTATATTAATGCTTTGATGCAATTTGTACTGTGAATTTGCTGTTGACTAGAACTCCTACATAGATAGGCTGACGCATCCGCCATTTTCTAGCCCAGAAGACCGGCTGACGATTTATTGTTGGTGGTTTTTCGGCATTAAATTGCACGAATAACTCCAGAAAAGGGCACCGCCTGTTTATATTTTCTTCTAATCCAGGAAGAAAGAAAAAGTGGATTATAAATTGCAGATGTAACTCGTGGATACCCGGAGCAGGAGCACAACTTTGTAGCGTAAGATTTCCCTTATTTTCAAATTATTTCATTTTACTTTCAAAGTTGTTTGACAAATTTAATATGAATGTACTGTTTTGTTAAGTTATTACTTTAAATTCTTTTAAAATTAGCTTTAATATTACATTTCTTTTAAGGTGTAGGGTTGCAGTTTTGAGAATGTTGGCGATGTTCTTAAAATTGCCAACTTGTTTGTTTCGTGATAAGAAGTTCTAGCTCACTTGATCTGTATAGAAGTTTAAAGGTGATAACAACGCTAATCAGGTAACCTAGCTTTTTCTACCGCCAACACTTTCCCAGACGGGCTAGAAAATGGCGGACACTGCGCCAGCTCTTATCGTATAGGAGTTTTACTGTTAACAGCTGTTATTTAAGCTGTGTTTATTGGTGAAGCTGAAGTTGATATCTGGTTTATAGACCCCTGTTCTTCTAGAATTTTCTGTAAATAAATTTTCCAGCCTCTGCAAGATTCGCTTTTCATTTTCTGACGAGTCATGAGCGTACTCAACATATTGGAAACAATCATGTCTTATAATTTTTGCAGATAAGTCTTACAGTTAAGTTAGATACGTCATAACACTGTTAAAAAATGAGCAATGCATTTTGTGTTATGAGAATTATTTTGATAGTAAATAAGTAGGATCAACTTTAAAATATTGGCTGTGATACTGCTATGAAAATTACTGTATACCAATGATCTGCATTAAAAGCTTCTTAAATTATTAGTAATTAAAATTTTTTTATAACATAGGAGAATAGGGTTCCGCGGCAGTTGATCCGCGGAACCGCGGTGATTCCCGATTTCCGAGTTTTCCGGATTTTAGAGATTTATTAAAAACTATTTTTTTTTTTTTTTAATGATATTATAATAACATACAAAAAGCAATTTTTATGCTAGCGAAAATAAACGATGACCAAATTGGCGAATTAAATTATAAAACAGAAACATAATAGATTTAATTTAGAATTAAAATAATTAATAATTTAGAATTGAAATATAAATACATTAACTTAAAATGCTGTAGACAACTTCTAATATTTATGTATTCATTAAAAAATACTCAAATGAGACTATAGAAAGAAAGTAATTTCTATGTTGATTTTTTAAAAATATTTCAGCAATTTTAAGTTGTTTTACTCAAATAAAATTTCTTTCTCCGTTTTTTTTTTTTTTTTTTTTTTTTTAAACTTACTTCTTTTTTTTTAAAAATAAATTCTTTAATGAACAATCAAGTAGTATAAAAATATGTACGGTTTTGATTATATTTCTGTATTTAGTGTTGAATTAGAAGGATTTTAAACTGCAATTCCACAAGAAATGTGGAAACAGGTACAACAAAAGCTTATTTTGAAAGTAAAACTAAAATCGGAAAAATGTCCGGATTTTAAAGATTTTCGGATTTTGGATGTCCAGATTTTCAAGGTTCAACTGTATTTCATATAAACATGGTTTATGAGGATTTTTCTTTGAGAATAGTACGAAGTAGCATGGAAAATAAATTACAAAATTTATCCTAAAAGTTTAACAAATTAGGAGAAGATAAATGTATCGAAGAAGAAGGAGGTTACAGGCAGTGATGCCAGATGGTCGAAAATTATTTTCCAAAACAGGTCTTCACATTTCCCCAAGTCAGGGTTTTTTTTTCGAAAATATCCCCAAAGTGATTTCTACTAAAAAAGGGAAAAAAAAAAAAATCAAGCAGATTCGAGCTTAGATTTTTCCCCAAATGAAAGCAATTTTTGAAAAAAAAAAAAAAAAAAATCCCCAAATAACAATAAAGCTATTGAAACTCCCTAGTCGTAGGGATAAATCATCCCAAAAATTTTAGAATTCCCCAAAAAAGTCCTCACAAACATTTGGTCCCCAAAATTGTCCCCAGAAGCCTCAAAAATCCCCAAAATGGGGACAAAATCCCCAATCTGGCATCACTGGTTACAGGGGATAGGCATTTCAGTCGTTACTGCCAGTAATCGGTAAATTTAATTTCTTTTAAAAATCACTCAAAGATAAGTGCTTTGTTGTGACCTGCACTTCCGATGTAAACTTACTTTCAAGAATTTCAAGAGTTTAATGTTACATTACGGTAGGCTGGAAAAACTAAAACACAGACCAATTAAAGAATTGATTTTGAACTATAAATTTTAAACAGGAATTTCATTTATTAAAAGAATAATTTCATTTTAACTTTTCGTATTTATATTGAAATACATAGATTCATGCGTAAAACGTTTGATTATATAAAGAAAGGGGTAAATGTCACACGGTATTGAAAAGGCATGAAAAATATGTTGAAAAATTAAAAAATTTCTTGTTATGACTATAGAGTTCAACTAATGTGAAAATCGATTTAAACAGTCATCCAAATGTCACAGCATTTATTACTGAAATTCGGAAGATATTGGATTTTAAGATTTTAAAATACAGTCGGTAACAAAAGTTTCCGAACTCTAGCAAAAATTCCTATGTAAAAAAAGTACACTTCATACGGTTCTGTTAAATAAATCCTTATCGAATCGTGTTCTTACACTGACTAATAACAGGATTCGACAAGGATTTATTTAACAAAACTGTATGAAGTGTACATTTTTACATAGGAATTTTTGCTAGTGTTCGGACATTTTTGTTACCGACTGTACCTATAACGTAATGTATCACTGTGTTAATAAACAGAATTGGTAGGAACATTTCTAGATTATTCAAACTATAATCACAAGTTCTCTATAAGATTTAAATCTACTGTAATTGTTCGAGAGTTTCCATTTTGACTAATCGCTTGGCGACGCACGACGTACCCTCAGACAGTGTCGATAAAATTCTACTGATTTCTAGGCTAACTCCTTATATATTACTTGCAGATTTTGGAAAGTGGTATTTTTGATAAACAAATAATTTCGCGGCTTGTTTACGAAAAAGTTTCCAAATTGTCAGAAATTTTGTAATTTTGTCGCCAAGATCCTCCTAATAATGTGATATCAAGAGCTTTTACGCTTGATTTTCGCCCACAAGGAAAATGTTCATTTTAGCTCTACTACCCCTGAAAATTTGGCAATGACACTACCAGCCTAGAATTTATGGCGTATCAGACAGATGAAACGAAATTTTCAATAGATATGCTCTACTCTAGTAAAGTAGCGAATTGAAATAACTAAGCACATAGTACATTTATTAATATATTATTCAATGTTATATGTTTTAGGATCACCACGAATTTAGAATTCAAGAGACAAAAATGAAATGTAAAATAAGAATCTTATTACATGTATGACAACTCACAGAAAGCATGGCAGTTTTAAAGGTACAAAAAGAAATAAAGGAATGAAAAAGAAAGAAGAGTGCACATGAAGGATAGAAAGAGACAGTCTTGAGGTCGATACTAACTTTTGCGGACTGCATTTCTCCATCAGAATGGGGTCCGTCAGCGGATCGGGACTTCTCAGGTAGTTGGTGTCCAACAGTATGCCGCTGCTCTTGAACGGACGCCAGTCTGCAAGGACCATGCGCATTTTGACTCAAGACAACACACACTCACAGCTGGACAGTGGCTCATTTAGTGGCAATGGCATATAACCCTCATTTAGTGGATGATCAGATTGTTAGAAATAACTAGCACTTTTGACCGAGGTAGACATTTATTCAGAGATTTACTCATTTCTACATTTTTGTTTGTTTTTTCTAATCAAAAATATGAAATGGGAAAATGTATTAAAGATAAAACATACGGAAAAAATTGAAATGATGTTTTATATGCGCAAATATTTTTTTTTCCTCAAAAATGTTACTAAGTTAATTCCTTTCAAAACAATATTTAATAAAAATCAAGTTTATTATACGTATAGAATCGAAAATATAATGGTTATGCATATTTCTAGATGCATCAAATTAGTGCAGGTACACTCGAAATATAGTGGCGAATTTACTCCATTTAGTTTTATGAAGAAGTAGCGTAAAATGTCAAAATAAAATTGTTAGGAAACTGTTTTCTAATTTTCGAGTGATACATAATATTGCACTGCACCTGTATGTTTGTAAGTGTGTGCATGCATGTGGGTGTGTAAGTAAAATTGAAATATGTCGTCTGCAGATCTTAGTAGCTTCGTCTCACCTCCAATGGCTTTTTTCCTCTTTTACAGATATCGGAAAATGTCACATAATTTATCAATAATGCATAATTAAATTTTTTTTTAAAAATTGTAATATTGATTTGCCTTAAACACGTGTAAACAAACATATTTAAACTAAATTCTTCATTTTCATTTTCTACGTACTGCAACTGTATCCTTTAACACAAGACAGTGTTTCATCTTACGTTATATTTAAACAAACATATTTAAACTAAATTCTTCATTTTCATTTTCTACGTACTGCAACTGTATCCTTTAACACAAGACAGTGTTTCATCTTACGTTATTTCAGGTGACCTACTAAAAAAGTGAGAAAACTTTTACCGAAGGTTGAAACTAATACCTCTTTTGGCTAATTATGTGGTATATATAAAAATTCTAAGAGCAAAATATCCATTAATGGTGAAAAATTGAATTTGACTATGATGTTAAAAAACATAATTACATAATTACCAGAAAGTTGGCATTTGTAACGAAAATTTCCTATAGTGACATTTAATCGTTAGTAATAATCACAAATACGCAACGAAAGTTCCCTATACTAATCTTTAATTATTAGCAAGAGTCACAAAAACACAAAATATCTCTAAACGTACTATCACTGTTAAAAAAATGCAACTTTGTTGCCAGAAATTCTCGGTAATGACAGAAAAATACGTTTTGTCAACGTAATTTTTCTGTAATTTACGACTATTTTCTCAATTTACAGATATTTTTTTTTTTTTTTTTTTTTTTAAACAATGTACGTTTTTAAATAAATTTTTACTTTAGAAGTCTTTAAAATAAATTAAAAATAATTATGTATTAAAACATATTCCCTAATTTTAGTTATTAAATGATAAATGTATTTGCTTTTTTTCCCTACTTATTAATGTAATTGTGATTAATTTACATACTTAACGGTCCTTTCTATTAACCACGCGTCACAAATTTTGTAATATGAAATTTATATCAGGATTTTACAAAAAATTTTTTAGTGCTCAAAGTTAAACTGAACATATAAACTTACTAAAACTACCCATACTGCATGTTTAAATATTTAATATAAGTCAAATAACTTGATTCTGTAATATAAACAGTCAAATATTTATTCAGTAGACTAACCATTAATAGTTACCAGACTTTTATTAGAAATTATGTGTTAAACAAAATGTCGAGAGTTTACGTAATTTGAAGCATTAAAATATAAACACAAATACAATAGAATATAATTATTATTTAACATTTATTATTATTGTTTTTAGTATTATTATTATTATTGTTGTATAAAGAAAACAATAAAAATAGAATAAAAACAAAATATGAATTTTTGACCAGTGCAACAGTAGAATTTTTCATTTGATGTTACTGACAATTTTTATGATTTCATTAGATTTAATGTAATTTGTAAATTTGAAGGTATATTATTTAAAAAAAAAAAAGTTGGAAAGAAAGACAATATTTGTTAATATACTGTATATTCACTAAGAATTAATTAATGAATTAATTATTATTATTATTTTGAAACTGAAATAAAATATAAATTTTACAACATGCTACGTATTCATACAACATGATCTTCCACTAAGAATAAGATGAATACTTTATTTATTAAATAAAACGTATTTTTAAAGAATTTTTTTTTTCAAAAGAAAATTATAAGATAGAAAAACTGATCCAGAAATTCAATTTGGGCAGGTGAAATAATAATAATAATAATAATAACCTATAAAATTTAATGCTATTAAGAACATCTTAACTTTTATGTTAAAAGATAGTCTGTTAAAGTAAAATATGTCTTAAAGTAAGGAAGTATCATTTGGTTTCAGCTATAGCAATATAATAAAAATTAAAACAAAACAGAAAAAAAAAAAAAAAATTTAGCGGTTTTTAATTAAAAAACTGCTATTTCTCTCCCCCCCCCCTATTAAAACGAAGCACACGATTATTTAAATGAAATACATTTTCTGTAATCTTATGAGCAAAAGAACAATTCTAAACTCTTGTTCCACTACCCGAGAAAGAAATCTTGAATTTATAAAAATCTTAGAGAAGTATAGAGTGTGATGCTTGCCAACATCCTAATTAATATTCCGTAGTGTTATTAGTCCCGCCCTTTTTATCAAATCAGTAAATTTTTAGAATAATATTCTCCAAATACAATTGCTGTTAAATAATAAGAAAAATACTCTAAAAAGATACTGGAGTAAAAAAGAAGGCGGGGCTAACAATTCTACAGAATATTAATTAGTATGTTGGCAAGTGTGGAGCATTTTCGTGATTTACACAAACACCTTCACGATACTTTCTTCCTTTACGTAAGCTGAAGTTTTCTACCTTCTGCTAGGGTCAGTTTCTTGATTTATTTTTTAATAATAATAATAATAATAAAAAAATCTTATAAACACAATGGTAAATTTGGTCAACAAATCCAGATAACTTCGAGTAATTCAGAGATATACAAAATAGAATAATTTTCACTGCCTTTTATAAAGACATCTGCATAAGAGATAGATGATGGAGAAACTGCATAATATTTTCTCTAATTTCCATATTTATTTTTATTTTTCTTTTGTTTTGGGAGTAGGGCCGACTGACTACTCTAGGGTCTTATGCCTGAGGAGGAGTGTCCTATGCCTTTCTAAAGGCGGATTTCCACTGCGAGCTCTAGACCAAGGCTCAAAAAGCCGTTAATCACGCTTCCGACACAAAGAGCCAAATGTCTTGTCACCAGTTGTAGCCCTTTTTTATCAGATTGCGCAGTTACCTCAAAGGAAAGCATGCAAAACTGACAAAGATATCTGCCTCCGGCCCCTCAATTATCTCAGCAGGGGGTTAGAACCAGGCAATTTCCCCTTCGAAACAATCTCGTTGAGCCAGGTTCAATCGCTTGACCACATCAAAGGATTCTGAATAGCGCCGATCGAAACGACTTTGAACCTGCCTCAGTGGAAACTGCCCTTAATGGTTTCTAGCCCATATTTACGCAAGTTTCGGAGAAAAAAGTCACGAAAAACTCCGAACGGCTAGGTCGACTATCGAGACATGAACCCTACAACTCACGTCTGCCAGCGTTGAGCGCAGAACCGCCCGGTTGCTGGTGGGCCCTCTTATTTCCAGAAAAATTTAGAAATGAGACAGAAAGAGAAAGGAAGACATTTTATTTATTATTTGAACAACATATTATTCTGTCCTTCCATCTAACGAGATGAAATAACATTATTTCATACAATGACGTTGCAAAACATAGAGAGAAAAAGATACTATTAATATTTTTCACTCTACATGGCGTGAAAACCTTAATTTTTTAAAACGTTCATGGTGCAACTTTTAAGTCATGAAATAGAAAATGACGTTTTTCAATTAATACAATTAATATCCAGTTCAATAGGATGGTGACTGACATGTGTGGTTGACATCACATTTCCAAATTACCGTACTATCAGATTATGTCATAGGTTGGGTGGTTGGGTTTTACGTCGTTCTAGTGCTGCGCAGATGGGCAATGATTAATTCATAGGAGATTTAAGAAAACATAAAATAAGTCCAGTCAACGTAGATATTAGAAAACTGGAATAAATGAGACAAAATGAATTTTTAAAGGGATTCCCTGCAACAGTATATTAGATGACAAATGGAACGGAAAATGTTTTAATATGTAGAATGTACAGGAAAGAAAAAAATCACTAAACAAGCAGAGAGCTAATTTGTAGGATTGAGCGTACCATCCTGAGTGCCGAAGGGTCTGTCTGCACTGTACAGATAGAGTTTTGGTGATCGTCACATCGAAACATTTTCTTTTCGGTTTATTCATTGAATGTTTCAATGAATTTTTGTGACAAATATAGTTATAAAAAAACCATTTTGACGAACTTGTTCGGGGAATAATGATCGGCAAGATTGAAAGCAATGCATTTTAGTAAAAGAAGCCTAACACATTTGCGCTGTCATTTCACAATCATGGGAAGTTTCCCAAACCACTCGTATAGTTAGAGTTACACGAAAGTTTGGTGGTGATTGACTAAAAATAACGCCGATGGCTGAATGAATGCTATGTCCTCTTACAGGTCGAAAGAGACTGGTACTACGAAGTGGATAACATTGAGATTGAAAGCTGGAAGAGAGGGAACTAGTCAGAATTATCCGTGGATGGTTGGTTGAATAACTTTTATTGGCGCAAGGTCCATGTTTGGACATGCTGCGCCACACAAAAGGTAAAAGAATAAAAAGCTAATTATCCGTGGAATATTAACATTATTTTGTTATAATCTACGCATATAGTTATAAAAATCATTTTGACGAGCTTGTTCGGGGAATAATGATCGGCAAGATTGAAAGCAATGCATTTTAGTCAAAGGCGCCTAACACATTTGCGCTGTCATTTCACAATCATGGGAAGTTTCCCAAACCACTCGTATAGTTAGAGTTACACGAAAGTTTGGTGGTGATTGACTAAAAATAACGCCGATGGCTGAATGAATGCTATGTCCTCTTACAGGTCGAAAGAGACTGGTACTACGAAGTGGATAACATTGAGATTGAAAGCTGGAAGAGAGGGAACTAGTCAGAATTATCCGTGGATGGTTGGTTGAATAACTTTTATTGGCGCAAGGTCCATGTTTGGACATGCTGCGCCACACAAAAGGTAAAAGAATAAAAAGCTAATTATCCGTGGAATATTAACATTATTTTGTTATAATCTACGCATATAGTTATAAAAACCATTTTGACGAGCTTGTTCGGGGAATAATGATCGGCAAGATTGAAACCAATGCATTTTAGTCAAAGGCGCCTAACACATTTGCGCTGTCATTTCACAATCATGGGAAGTTTCCCAAACCACTCGTATAGTTGCACGAAAGTTTGGTGGTGATTGACTAAAAATAAATCCGATGGCTGAATGAATACTATGCCCTCTTACAGGTCGAAAGAGACTGGTACTACGAAGTGGATAACATTGAGATTGACAGTTGGAAGAGAGGGAGCTAGTCAGGATTATCCGTGGAATATTAACATTCTTTTGTTATAATCTACACATATAGTTGTAAAAATCATTTTGACGAGTTTGTTCGGGGAATAATGATCGGCAAGATTAAAAGCAATGCATTTTAGTCAAAGACGCCTAACACATTTGCGCTGTCATTTCACAATCATGGGAAGTTTTCCAAACCACTCGTATAGTTAACACGAAAGTTTGGTGGTGATTGACTAAAAATAAATCCGATGGCTGAATGAATACTATGCCCTCTTACAGGTCGAAAGAGACTGATACTACGAAGTGGATAACATTGAGATTGAAAGTTGGAAGAGAGGGAGCTAGTCAGGATTATCCGTGGAATATTAACATTCTTTTGTTATAATCTGCGCATATAGTTATAAAAACCATTTTGACGAGCTTGTTCGGGGAATAATGATCGGCAAGATTGAAACCAATGCATTTTAGTCAAAGGCGCCTAACACATTTGCGCTGTCATTTCACAATCATGGGAAGTTTCCCAAACCACTCCTATAGTTGCACGAAAGTTTGGTGGTGATTGACTAAAAATAAATCCGATGGCTGAATGAATACTATGCCCTCTTACAGGTCGAAAGAGACTGGTACTACGAAGTGGATAACATTGAGATTGAAAGCTGGAAGAGAGGGAGCTAGTCAGGATTATCCGTGGAATATTAACATTATTTTGTTATAATCTACGCATATAGTTGTAAAAACCATTTTGACGAGCTTGTTCGGTGAATAATGATCGGCAGGATTGAAACCAATGCATTTTAGTCAAAGGCGCCTAACACATTTACGCTGTCATTTCACAATCATGGGAAGTTTCCCAAACCACTCGTATAGTTGCACGAAAGTTTGGTGGTGATTGACTAAAAATAAATCCGATGGCTGAATGAATACTATGCCCTCTTACAGGTCGAAAGAGACTGGTACTACGAAGTGGATAACATTGAGATTGAAAGTTGGAAGAGAGGGAGCTAGTCAGGATTATCCGTGGAATATTAACATTCTTTTGTTATAATCTACGCATTCTTCTATTCTAATTATTATTAATTTTCAGAGATTTTGGATAAGCTTTAAGGCAAATTTAGAGAAATTATTTACAGTACGGATTAGTAAAGTGATTTCCTAAAATATATCAACACTTCTAGCATAAATTGAAAACAAAGACTTTGATTACTCCCACTACCCCTTCTAAAAAAATAAAAAAATAAAAAAATAAAAAAATGGGAAAATAGAGAAAAAATATATATTTAATCATTGTTATTTAATGTTTTGAAAGCAGATTCTTAACGTTCTGTCATAAATAAAAGAACAAACTTAAATTTTTATTTTATATGCCACTGTCCAGACTATCCAATATAAAATTTACAAAAAAAGAACAGTTCAGACTCATTCATAAATAATTTCTAAAATAGAATTCATTTACAGAAAATGAGAAAGATTTTAGAGTAACATTAATATAAAATAGAAATGTTAGTATAAGTAGATCAACAAATAACCCTTAGAGAGAGAAAGCATGAGAGGAACAGGTGCTATAGTGCATATATATATAAATAAATTTTACAGATAAACTCTTTTACTCTATGTAATATGACACAGAAGTTATACTTTATCTAAAAAATCCTATTCGTATATATATATAAAAAAAATGAATAATGTGATTTAAACAATGTATGTAAATAAAATGAAGATAAAAGAAATATCCAAAATAACACTGCACTGCAAAAAAAGTTTTTTTTTTTTTTTTCCCGAGCCCTAAAACCATTCTTGCTAATTTTTATGTAAAATGACCCCCATTTTGCCCAATCACTTCTAGCTCATTGTGCTTTTGAGTTTTCAAGATTTATTTTATTTCGCCCCCCTGTCGCGTGAGTACTCTGTACTGGCGAATCTTACCTCTGTTTTTTTTTTTTTTTTTTTTTTTTTTTTAAGTTTGTTAATAATTAATACATATTTGTAATACTTCGCCCTATGTCGCGCGGGAATATTGTTCTGGCAAACCTTGTAATTTTCTTTCATTTTTTTTTTTTTTTTTTTTTAGTTTTTAAATAAACGTTCCGGAGTAGGGGCCTAGCATAGCTAGAAACGCTCGACACCACTCTTAGAGCGGTGAGCGGCACCTCCTCCTTGTTAAATCCTGTTAAATCACTTACCGTTTTCTCGGGATGCCACGCCCTCTCCCAATTTTTATCACTGTTCGGTAATTTTATGGCCACGAATTTAATTTGGAGAATGGAAATGAATTATATTAACACTTAAAAATAAAAATATACAATTCATAATTCATAATAATAATAATTGATTAATAAAATATAATAAGTGTAATGTATAATTTCAGTGGCAAATCACTCCCCCCCCCAAATTCCCCCCTTGCCGCAAATATTCATGTTTTACAATTTTCTAAATCTGTAGCCCCCACAGAAGATATTTAACAGTTAAAATAATTCTTTCCTCCCCCACAAATCAAATTTATAGCCATAAAGTTACCAAAAAGTGATAAAAATAGGGGGGCGTCCCTGAAAAACGGTGGGTGATAGGGCAAAATGGGCGTCATATTCGGATTTAAGAGGTCATTTTACATAAGAATTTGCAAAAATGGTATTGGGGGCGATTTTACTGCAGAGCAGTGTAATAATAATAATAATAATAATAATAAATAATAATAATAATAATAATAAAGAAATAAAGTTTATAGAAACCGAAGTTCAAAATATTTTAAAGAAAAAAAAAAAACTTGACTTTTATTGGTAGTTATTTATTTATTTTTCTTTGCTTTTTTTAACGTCAACTTTATCTTTAGTTAAATGTTTATTTAATGATACTTATGCTTATTAAAAGTTTAAACAAAACAATATTCTATAAATAAACATGTGAAGTGTTTCAGGAATAAATCAAATTAGTATATATATATATATATTAATTTAAAATTTATATTCTTTCTTAATATTATTCAGTTCTCTTTTCTACTTAAATTTTAGCATGTAATATATCATTACAAAAATATTACGTTTGTATTTTTTTTTTAATTATTATTATTCTTTACATTTAAAAGATAATTTTGAAATGTTTTAATGGGATTTAAGGACAGCTAGGTGCCTTAAAACTAAATTCTCTGCCAAACATTGTTTTGAAAACACCTTCTAGTTTTTAAGGATTATTTTTGTTTTAAAAAAAAATTCTCAAAAATAAATCTGTGTCAATTAAAGAGCAAAAATACTAAACAAAAAATCAAAAAGCTTTTAACAAAAATTTCAAATTCAAAATTCAAAATCAAAAAACCTTTAAAAATTTCTTAACACCTTAATTTGCTAAAAACTCTTGCAAAATATTCTGGGTGGGACACGGTATACTTATTTTGTAACTGATTAATAATTGCCACAAACATAAAGCAGCAAGAAAATTTTATGGGTACAACAAACATGCAAGTATTAAAAAAAAAAAAAAAAAAAAAAGTTAACGATTTTACAGCACACGTTCATTTATAAAAATTAAAACAAAGTGCAAAATTATAATAATCGAACTTAAATAACAATAAAAAAAAAATAGTCATGAAGTAAAAAATTCTATTTATTTTTATTTTTTCTTATTTGAAAAATTACAAAATTTAAAAAGTATAAAAAATTCAAAATAGAAAAAACACATTATCACATACAATATAAATAAGTTTTTGTGAATTTTTAAACTTTATAATATTCATTGTTATAAAACTCAGGGAATTTAATAATATTAGATGCAAAAGTAGTAAATAATATTGAGTATTATTTATATTTAGAAATTTAAAAACATCAAGATATTTAAGCAATAAAAAAAAAAAAATTCGGCTTTAGAAAATCACATCAAGATGTTAAGCTCTTTAAAACATGCAATAAATATGAAGCTTTAATCTAATAGCTTATATCTAAGCTAAAATGCAGTAAACAATGTAAAATCATAGACATTTTTAAAATTTTGTATCATAAGTATATAATAATGCATAGAAATAGATATTCTATATTGTATTGTAACTATACAAAAACTTAGTATCATGTTTAATTTTCTAATTTTCTATTTTTTTTTTTTTTTTTTTTTTTTTTTTGTAAAACACTTTGAAAAAAAAAAAATAAAAAAAATAAATAAAAAATCTTAATTTATTTTGCATTTACGTAAAACAGTTTTATTTATAAAAATATTTATGAGGGAAAATCTAAAAATACTTATTTAAATTTTGTGATATATACTGTTTAATTTTTTTTTCACTGAAACGACAATGGTATATGTTAAAATATGTTGTTCAAAATTTATTTAAAAATTTAAAGATTTTTTCTTTAATTAATTCTTATAGATTAATTTAAAAAAAAAAAATATTAAAAGGAGATTTGGAGCTTAATAAATAACCGCAGGATATTTCCTCAACGTGTAGAAACGCCAAAGGGTAACGAAATTGCATTTTCCTACATCTGAACTAACATTGAACTATATCTTTTTGAATAATTTTCTATCTATCAATAAAGAAAAAAAAAAAAAAAAAAAAAAAAATTAAAAGTTAAGATAAACACGTTACTTATTACGATATGAATTAAACATTTGCATATCACTAGTATAGGCCGAAATCACTTGTTAAAAACAGAAATTTGGTGTTAATTTTGTTCTTAAAGATTTTGGATTTGAATCGACGAGTGCATAAAATAAAGTTGAAAATAAACATCCTGTACAATAAATTGCAAATGGAATAACTTTAGATTTCAACGAAATATTATTTTACTAAAATTTATGTATTTAAAAGTAGGTTGATAAAAAAAGTCTCACCTTTTTAAAGTAACTAAAGTACCCGTTAATTTTTTACACCGCCGTAAAGCGTTTTCTAATCTCTCAGGTTCATCCTTGAGGAACCTAAAATTACAAGAAAAATTAGTAAGCAAAAGCATATGAATTTAATTAGAGGAACCTAAAATTAGAAAAAAAATTAATAAGTAAAAGGATATGTTTATAATTAGAGGAACCTAAAATTAGAGGAAAAATTAATAAGTAAAAGCATATGTTTTTAATTAGAGGAACCGAAAGTTACAAGAAAATTTAATAAATAAAAAGATATATTTTTAATTAGAGAAACCTAAAATTAGAAGAAAACGTAAGAGGTAAATGAATCTTTCTTTCTTTCTTTCTTTTTTTTTTTTTTTTTTTTTTTTTTTTTTAAATAGCAGAATCAAAGAATAGAACGAAATTTAATAAATAAATACTTTTATTATTATTATTATTATTCAAGGAACCGAAATTTAGAAGAAAAATTAAAAAATAAATGCATTTTTTTTTTTTATATATATTATTTTGTGTACAGTAGTGGAATAAATAAAAGTGAATAAGAATGTTCATCTTTATGTCATGATAAAACTAATTTATAACTTTTTAATTTTAAAAGGAACTTAAAATTAGAAGAAAATTTAATACGTAAATGCATTATTATTATTATTATTATTATTATTATTAGCGAAATCAAAAAATAGGACAAAATTTAATAAGTAAATACGTATGACTTTTATTATTCAAGGAACATAAATTTAGAAGAAAAATTAAAAACTTAAATACATTTTTTATTATTTTGTGTACAACAGAGACGAATAAATAAATAAATAAATAAAATAAATAATAATAATAATAATAAAAAAAAAAAAAAATGGTCCAGGACTTTCATCTTCCTCTGTCATGTTAAAATAAATTTATAACTTTGTAATGTTTTGCTTTCTAAAACTTCTACCAAATTCCAGTATTTGTACAAAATTTATTTATTTATTTTTTAATTTTTAAATAAAATTTTATTAAGTAATTGTTTGTTAAATGTTATATATGGCTTCATGAAGACACTGATTTGAATTTACGCGCTGGTGTAACATTAAAGGTGCCAAACATGAATTTGAGTGAGAAAAGCTACCTTTAATATTTATTTTAAATCTAGAAGCGAACTCCGATCGTTACCAGACTGCTCTAGTATAACTGTAATCAACTCAACTAACCCAATTTAATCGTTATTCCATTTTAAGAATGGATAATGCTAATGACATTGACTAAAGATTAAAAACTATTTAATAGTGTATGTGGTTTCAAATTAATACTTCATAACTTTATAAAAAAAATAATAATGTGTATAATATATTATTTATAATAGTACTATACGCAAGCGAAGTGGTGACGTCACTGGCCGTCCATGGACGCAAGAAAAAACGCACATTGGATTTTTTTTGTAAAAAATCGTTAAAAATCCAGGAAAATTATTTCCCTATTTTAATCCCCATATTTGGGTACAGATATGTAATAGTTATCGTGTGCATGCGTTAGATTAATTTGTTTTTGCTGTAAGGTTGATAAAATTTGAATTTTAAATTTCAAAACTCTAGAAAAACAATGACAAACTTCCATATTCGTAGTTCAAGAAAGTTCTTGAACTTTCTAAAAAAACCCAGTCGGAATACCTTGAACCGTTTCTAAAAAATCTTTTTCAGAGTACTGATAACTATGAACAAAAAATGACTCATAAATATAACATTAAAATAGAAAAACTTGCTTCATAGCAAATTTCCTCTAATAATAAAGAAAAGAAATCGAACAAAACCGAAAATTTTTTGAATTTATCAAATTATAATTTTTCTCCCAATGAACTGAATATATTAAACAAAGGGTCGAATTTTGCCTTCAAGCTTCATCTTAAAGCTGAATCCATTATACCAAGATTAGAAAATATTGTAAAACAAGTTCCTACTGATCATCAAGAACAAGTGCGTGCACATGCAGTTTTTACTCTGAATAAACACCTTTCCCTTAACAGTGAGTCTACTAATCGTAATTTATTGACTTTAAGAAGGATTAAAACTAATAAAAGTTTTCATCTCTTAATAGCGGATAAATCTAACCAAATTGTTGCTTTAAACACTAACGATTTCTTCTCTAAAGCTCATGCCGCCATTAATGATTTAGCTTGCATAACTATTAATTCCAATCCTACAGAAACTTTTATTCGTAAAATTCATAAATTTATAAATTCTTATGTAAATTTAATCTCCCCTCATAGTATAAAAATTCCTTTATATCCAGCTGTTGCAAAATTATTTTTTAAAATTAAAACACATAAACCTAATCATTCGTTACGGGCAATTGTATCTAAATGTAATAGCCCATCTTATTTTCTTGAAAAATTCCTCGCAGACTTACTTAAACCTTTAATTATGAATAATTCTCTTATTGTTAAATCCGGTCTTGAAGTAAAAAATAAAATTCTTAGTACTATTTTCACCCCCGCAGATAAATTTTATAGTTTAGATGTTATTTCCCCTTTTCCTAATATCCCTTTAGATATTGTTCGTTCTATTATCCTTAGAAATTGCCATAATATTCCTTCTCTTGTCCCATTTTTGAATTTTATTTCTGAAGCATTTGATCTTGTCAATGATAATAACTATTTTCTTTTTAATGGTGTTATATATAAACAAACGTTTGGAGCGCCAATGGGGTCCCCCCTCAGTCCTATTCTTGCCGACATTTTACTTATTGAGCTTGAAGAAAGATCTTTTGCTATTTCCTTACTTAAACCGACAATTTACCTACGGTATGTCGACGATATTTTTATATCCTGGCCATATACAAAAAAATCCCTCCTTAATTTTATTGATGTTTTTAATCAACAATTTCCTTCCATTAAATTTACCTACGAATCTGAAATTAATCAAACTTTACCATTTTTAGACCTCTCTATTCATCGGAGCAAAAATTAATTAAGTTAGCAAAATTAATTCTCGATTGTATATGTCATCCTCTTTCTAGTATTAGTCATGATTTTAAAATAATTGTAATACACTGATGGAAAAAAAATCCCAACACCAGGAAGGAGCTGTGCTAGATAAACGAAATTTGGTAGGCGTGTTTATACATCTGAAAGATGACGTCGATTCAGATTTCGAGCTACGCGCATAAGTGTGGCGCTAGTAGCGACACTATGAACATGCAAATGAGGTTTGCTTTAAATAAGCGCTGTAAGGTTCGTGACCGTTATTTACAGTTGAGATTTGACGTAGTGGGTTAATGTTAGTCAAGGATGCCTCTAAGAAGACGAAGAAGCCATTATCAACAGCTCACTGAGTTTGAACGAGGTCGTGTAGTAGGTCTACGAGAAGGTGGGTTTTCTTTCCGCGATATTGCAGAAAGACTTGGCAGGAATGTATCCACTGTGCATGAGTGTTGGCAGCAGTGGTCAAGGAAAGGTACTGCCTCAAGAAGACCGGGTTCCGGGCGGCCACGTGGCCCTACGAGAGCGAAGACCGCCGTGTTCGGCGTATGGCTGTGGCTAATCGTACTGCGTCTGCAGCTGAAATTCGAGCTGCAGTTGGCACCACAGTGACACAACGAACGGTTACAAATCGGTTACTTCAAGGACAGCTCCGAGCCAGACGCCCTGTAGCATGCATTCCACTGACTCCAAACCACTGCCGTTTGCGACGTGAGTGGTGTCAAGCTAGAGCTCATTGGAGGACTGAGTGGAGATCTGTTGTGTTTTCTGATGAAAGCCGGTTCTGCCTTGGTCGCAGTGATAGCCGTGTGTTGGTTAGAAGGAGGCCAGGTGAACGCCTGCTAGCGACCTGGACACACAGGGCCTACTCCTAGAGTTATGGTTTGGGGAGCAGATGACAAATATAAAGCATGGTCAATTATCACTTTGCTTGTAACTGATACATAGAATTTTATAATTAATATTTTTTAATATCCAAAATTAAGTATTTTTCAAATGCACAACTATTTTACAATTTTGTGAATGTATTTCATTTCTTGTTTAGAAAATTTGTCACCTGATAAATAGCCAAATAAATAGTATCATTAAAAAATTTTATTTATTTATTGGTAGAAAAAAAAAAAAAAAAAAAAAAACCCATAAATTTCTGTATTTCCTGCTATTTTAATAAAACAGAGTTGTTTAATTTAATTAATTATTAATTAATTAATAATTTTTTTTTAATTAAAGAAAGAACATATGAGTTGGCCAATGAAAAAAACTTTTCTTAAAAATCTACATACAATATATTTTATCTTCACGAATGGACATTTTATCTTCATACATATGTATTACCAAGCAATTCTGCACATTTATTCTTACAATTT
Organism: Salticus scenicus; assembly: GCA_963930645.1. Taxonomy (NCBI): domain Eukaryota; kingdom Metazoa; phylum Arthropoda; class Arachnida; order Araneae; family Salticidae; genus Salticus; species Salticus scenicus. Next base: position 70,631,133 of record OZ005662.1, on the reverse strand, counting down.
AATAGCGGAGTCTAATCCGCAATGCCTAATGCTAATTGCGCCTCTATTGGTAACTTCGACAAATTGCAATCATTTTCTTTGATCTAAAAGACGTGCACTGTAAAAAAAAAAAAAAAAAAAAAAAAAGCCCTGCTTGCTGCCAGAAATTTTCTGTAATACAGAAAAATACGTTCTGTCAACGTAATTTTTCCTTAAATTATGCGTATTTTCTGTTATTACAGAAAATTTCTGGCAGCAAACAAGACTTCCTTTTTTTTTTTTTTTTTTTTTTTTTTAATTTTCTTTTTACAGTGTGTTTAACCGATTTTTTTTTTTTTTTTTTTTTTTTTGTCAAACCTAATCATTTTGAAATGATAAGCCTCAAAATATTGTTTTTACCATGTACAGTAAAGCACCGATTATCCGCGAACGCGAGAACCGCGAAAAAAATTAATAATGGCTGAAAAACGAAAGAAGGTTGTATTAACGATTGCGCAAAAATTTGAAATGATTTCTAAAATAGAAATTGGCTCTTCAAGAAAGCAGATGTGTTTGGATTACAGTATAGGCGAAACAACAGTGAGAGACATTTTAAAGCAAAAAGACAAATTGCTGACCTTTGCACAATATTTTTTGTACCAAAAACATAGTTTTTTTGCTGAAATATGTTTGTTTTTTACTCACCCCATTTTACTCTGTTTTTCCGATTATCCGCGATTTTTCACTATCCGCGATACTCTTGCCACCCAATTCCGCGGATAATCGGTGCTCTACCGTTATTCTAAAAATTATCATTTGAAGCAAAAAGTATAAATCCTAATTTAAGCATTGTTTTAAATTAGTATAAATAATCGTAGTAGATAAAGTTCATTTTATTCACAACATTGTAATTAAAAAATAATTATAATAATATTATATTTTTTAAAAATTAAAGAACACGCTTTTATTGAAATGTGAACTAAAAGGCACAAAATATCTATATTTATTGTATTAAAATGCAGGGTAAGAAAAAATCGTGTGAGTGACACACCATAATATTTACATCTTTAATAAAAAAAATTAATTGATTAATTGTTGCCACTCAATGTTATACAAATATGGCGAAATCCTGTGCCACATACAATAGAGTTAAATATATATATATATATATATAGATTTTTTTGTTTGCCCCTCATGGGATAGGAGCCTGGAAACACTTCTATGTAGTATTGTCATCGACTATGAAGTCGTGTGCAAAATTTCAGGATAATCGAACGAACAGAAGTGGTCGAAAATTGAATTCCAAGATTCCGTTACATACATTAATAGTTACATCATATCAAGTCAATAAAAGCATGTTAAAAATAACATAATGAAGGAATGAGAAATAAATAATTTAGAATTAAACAAAAACCATTTTTAAAAAATCTCCCCTGACTGGGCTCGAACGTTAGCACTTTAGGTTCTTAGCCCGAAGCTTTACCTCACAGCCACAGCGTTCACGTAGGGAAAGTCTTTTTTTACAAAATAGATTTTTTGTTTGCTCCCAGAGCGGTTACAAACATACATACGAACATGCATACAGGTGAAGCTAATAAAAGCGTGTTAAAAACTAATAAATTAAGCAAATAGTGAATGACTTCAAAAATGAATAAATAAAATTTAAAAATATTCTGGAATATACGCACTTCTCTTCCCGGACAACTACTTCCATCTCTACAGCCATGATGGTTTTCAAGCTCTCTTGTAGTGCAGGGAACCGCGCTGAAATATTATAGATCATAAATACGTATGCTTAAATGCTGTACAATTTACTAAAGTATGTAAATAACTCTAAAATTCATTCATCTAGTCTAAAATAATTGATACTCTTTCTGAATTGAAAATAAATAAATAAATAATAAATAAATAAATAAAATTTCAAAATGTTTACACTGAGAAAAAAATATACCGCCTTCATCTAGAATGAATAAGTGATAATTTTCTAAAACCCTAAACTAGAAATATAGATTTCTGAGCTATGCGCATGAGACACACCAATAAACTGAATAGAAGAAATGATAGAGAATTTCTAGTCTACACATTTCTAGATGGTGAAACAATATTCTGAACATTCTGAATCTTTTATATTGCGAGAAATTCTCGCTTGGTATTCTAGAATTGGGACATAAACCAAGATAATAGTCGCTGAAACCCGCCTCTTGTATTCTTGTATTGCCTCTTGATTTTTTAAATAACTTTGCCCTCGATAATATAGGCAAACGCACTAGAATTCTAATAGGGGTTTCTAGAACTCGCTTTCAATGGGGACTGGAATTTATAAGGATGACATGGAACTATTTTTGCTAGAGCCACAATTTAGATTCTAGATGTCAGTTTCAGAATTTTTTCTCAGTGTATGCTACTAAGGGTTACATACAAACGGAAAGGTTGCAATTTCGATGACGTAAATTTTCAAGTTTTTTGCAAATACTGTAGACAGCAAAAGTAACACAGCTCCAGCGAAAATTCCTATGTAATAAAAGTACACTTAATGCAGATTTGTTAAATAAATCTTTGTCGAATCCTGTTCTTAGTCAGTCTAAGAATATGATTCGACAAGGATTTATTTAACAAAACAGTGTGAAGTGTACTTTTTTCACATAGGAATTTTTGATAAGGCTTGGATACTTTTGCTGCCGACTGCAGTCATACATTTGGAACGCCTGCAAACGGCTTTGCAACTGGAAGTGTTTCATTTGTATGTACCTCTTGCATCCCGTAACTTTCAAGTGCTCCATATTACGCGGAACACTTGGTTTATAGCAATTTTCAAATTGGTACAGTCGGTAACAAAGGTGTCCGAACACTAGCAAAAATTCCTATATAAAAAAGTACACTTCACACGGTTTTGTTAAATAAATCCTCATCGAATCATGTTATTACACTGACTAAGGACAGGATTCGACAAGGATTTATTTAACAAAACCGTATGAAGTATACTTTTTTTACATAGGAATTTTCGCTAGTGTTCGGACACTTTTGTTACCGATTGTACCTATACTTTTACGATTTAAAACTGAATCGTTAGAATAATTCACGAATTTTTTAAAACAGAAATTTTAAAAACTGAACAGTACAAAGCAAGACCATGAAGAGGCCTTTTTCTCTGCAACAACTCATCGTAGACATATACTGGATGGTTATAATTACAGTCGGCTGCAAAATTATTCGAGCACTAGCAATAATCCTTGCCAAAAAAAGTACACTTAATACAGCTTTGTTAAATAAATCCTTGTCGAGTCATGTTCTTAATCAGTCTAAGAACATGATTCGACAAGGATTTACTCAGCAAAACAGTCTTAAGTGTACGCTTTAAATATAGGAATTATTGGCTAGTGCTCGAATAATTTTGAAGCCGACTGTAAACTTCCCCTATAAACAGTATCTTACAGCGCATACGAGTGAACGAAATGCAACGAAATTTGGTATATACGCTATATACGAGATGCGCTCACGGAATTTCGAAAGAAAAAAAAAAAGTTCCAAAATGTCCACCAGAGGGCGCTTTTCCGGAAAAAAAAATTAAATTTAACACAATACACAAACGGAGTGATGACGTCACTGACCATCAGTGGATGCAAGAAAAAGATTTCCTACGTTAATTGCCCATTGGATTTATTGTAAAAAAATTATTAAAAATCAAGAAAAATTATTTCCCGATTTTAATCCCCATATTTGGATATAGGTATGTATTAGTTATCGTCTCTATGCATTAGATTAAGTTGTTTTTCTGTAAAATTGATGGAATTTGAATTTTAAATGTCAAAACTCTAAAAAAAAAAAAAAAAAAAAAAAAATGGCAAACTCCATATTCGATTGAAAACATAAACATTTCATTTCAGAGGATGATATTTACACAATAAATATTCAACTAATATACTAATTAAAAGAAAAATGATAAATATTCTACCATAATTTGAAGTCAAATTTGTTTTCAAATGTCTAAATAAAGTATCTGATATAAGATACTAATATGTTGCAGCGGAATAGATTTGCTATTGGTCATCCTTGGCGGAAAAAAAAATATCGTCAGCTGATCTGGTGAACATATTTAATTTCTTTCAAAAATCATGGTTATTTTAAGAATTTATATTAAGAGAGTAATGAATAATATGAAACAATATTTTGTACAATACATATTACGAAAATATACATCTGCATGTATACTTTCGTAATATGTTTTTGATCGCCAAATAAAAGAAAACTTCAAGGACGACAGAGTTTTGAAATTTAAAACTCAAATTTTATCAATTTCACAGCAAATATAATTAATCTAACGCATGCACACGATAACTAATATATATCTATACTCAAATACGGGGATTAAAATTTGAAAATAACTTTCCTCGATTTTTATTAATTTTTTACAAAAAATCCAATGGAAAAATCCATAGGAAATATTTTTCTTGCATCCACGGATGGTCAGTGACGTCACACTTCGCTTGCGTATAAACGACCAAAACGGAATACAGAAACAATATTAACAATCCAGAACAAGAATTATGTGGTGTGGTGTATCGTGGAGGTGTTGCGACGTTGAATGACTTAAAGAACTCCATAATGCTTCATGTGCGAAGCATCACAACTGATCACTTACGATCTGCTGTTGAACGCACTGTCCCAATTCTAGAAAATAAAGCGAGAATTTCTCGCACTACAAACGCTTCATGATAGTCATAATATTCATAATATTGATGCACCGTCTAGAATTGTAGAGACTAGAAATTCTCGATCATTTCGTCTATTCAGGTCATTTGTTTACCTTATGTGCATAACTCGGAAATCTATATTTCTAGTTTGAGGATTGAGAAAATGACCACTTATTCGTTCTAGATTCGTTAGTAGATCGTTTCTAGTAATTCATGTTATCAGTAACTAATCTTCATTTTGATAGGAGATTGTAGAAATAGTTCATGCTAAAAGTAATTCACGTTAACGAGGTTCGGCTCTGTTTAAAGCACCATCGGTAGATAAAGGTTTAAAAATATCTAACAAAAAACACAAGATTTTATTTGTGTACAGATTTTTTCTTTAAAAAATGCAGAAGAAAATGCGCTGAAATATATATATATATATATATATATATATATATATGTATGTATATTTCTTTCTTTCTTTTATTTTTAATAAATTGAGTGACTTTAGCATATAAATCATAAACCATGTTGTTTTTGTTATGCTATGTTATTATTTATTAGGAATATCTCGTGCAGACGAGTTTAGGAGATATAAACAAATTATACACAAATTCATAATAAATAAATTAAAGTGAAACTAGAAATTTAAAAAAGAAATTCAAAATGAGCGGAGAAGAAAAAGAATACAAACTAAAAGTTACACGATAGACGAAAATCACCGAATTATACAGTAACTGAGAGAAAAAAAATTATCTGTTTGTTTTGTAAAAAACATGAGATAAAGTAGAAAAAATAATTAAAAGTTTATTTTTGATTAAAATGTAATGAATGCTTTGCAGAATAAAACGATTAACAGCCTGTATTCATCATTAACTTTGACTCCTGGTTGAACGTGAAAACTTAAAACGTCTATGGACAGGGTACAACTTTTCAGCAAAATATGACGTGCTGCTTCTGCCATCTAGCGACAAAGATTTCAAATGCTGCAAGTTTTGTTATTCTCAGCTAAAAATCTCAGAATAACAGTATCTCTAGAGAGTGATGCCAGATTGGGGATTTTGTCCCCATTTTGGGGATTTTTGAGGCTTCTGGGGACAATTTTGGGGACCAAATGATTGTGGGGACTTTTTTGGGGAATTCTACAATTTTTGGGGACAAATCTGGGGAGTTCTTCAACTTTCTGTCAATGTTGGCAACGTAATGATTTGTCCCTACGACCAGAGATTTTCAATAGCTGTATTGTTATTTCGGGACTTTTTTCAAAAATTGCCTTCATTTGGGGAAAAATCTGAGCTTAAATCCACTTAAATCTGCTTGATATTTTTCTTTTTTTGAAAATTTTTTTATTTTACCTTTTTAGTAGAAATCAAGTTGGGGATAATTTCGAAAAAAAACACCCTGATTTGGGGAAATTTGAAGACCTGTTTGGGGAAATAATTTTCGATCATCTGGCATCACTGTCTCTAGATGGCAGAAGCAAAGCAGCGCGCCAAATTCTGATGGAAAGTTGCACCACCTCTTTTAGCATAGTTGCCAACATTTTAATTTATTATAGAGCATTTTTAGCTTCGCCTTTATTTCGCACCACTTTATTTATAGAATAATTTTCTTCAATATATAATATAACTACAATTAAATAACAAAAGATTGCTCATAAAAAAGTTTTATGAAATAAAGGCGGGGCTAAAAGTGCTCCGGAATAAATTAAAATGTTAGTAACTCTGCTTTAATCACTTGTCAGATTTTTATGTCAATGGAGAGTTAAAATTAAAGGAGAATACAGCCGTTAATGATTTACAATTTCTACACTTTTGCTTATACAGGGTTATTACAAATGAATCATCGGCTTTTGATACATTACTACGTCCGAACTTGGAAACGTATGTTTCCATGACAACGCAAACGAGAGGGCGTTAACTACAGTTTCACGCTGCGTATGTGCAATGTGCGTGTGCTTGCCATGGTTGCTACGCGAACATCATATTCAAAATGGTGACTGGACAGCAGAAAGCGTTTTGTGTACTAGAATTTTCAAAGTGTGAATCGCTCATAACCGTTCAGAGAGCATTCCGGCGGGCATACAAATGCAAACCACCAACCCAACAAAGCTTTCTGCGCTGTTATCGACAGTTCAAAGAAACCGATTTCTTATGTGAAGCCAAAAGTTCCGGCTGACCAAGCGTTACGGAAGAAACAGTGAACAGAGTTAGAGAGTTTTATCCGTAGTCCCAAGAAATCAACAAACCGCATACAACATCTATAGAGTATTTTCAGTCACGTGACCAAACCCTTGGTAACGGCCTTAGTAACGCTATCAAAGGGCAAATATTAGTCATTAGTCTTTTAATACGGTGAAATATATCGAAACTCTTAATGATCAAACAAAAACAAATATACTCAGAAAATAAACTTATTGATAATGTAGATCCATATTCCTCAGTAACTGTTAACAGCGATCAACTGTTTCCTCGAGTCAATTAGTGATCTGTTGGAAAATATCTATACGACATCTGCTATACGTTGTCTATACGACATCTGCTTACACTAGTAGTGATTTCAATGCATATAAAAGTTTACAAGCATACACCCAATTCCAGTGCGGTTGATTGAAAGAAGTTTCTGGTATTAGAGATAAAAGAAAAGTATCTACACATACTATTGTGTGCCCCACAGTTACGATTTGAGCAGACGACACTTGAGGCTTTGACGTCATCTGAAAAATCTCTATAATATGGACGTTAATCTTGGATGCTTTCGGTTTATTTTCATGTATAACTCATTGTTGTAACCCAATTACGTTCCGAAAAAAAAAAAAAAAAAAAAAACCACTTCGGAAACCCGATGATTCTTTTGTAATAACCCTGTATTTTGTGAATAATTTTTTTAAGTAAGAACATACAATAAAAGTGGAAATGATAATTACATTTGAGTTCGGCGACTGCTTTACTTGCTCTACTTAGCACCAATGCCATACCTTCGACATCACTCAAATTGACGCGGCACTTACGGTTTATCACATTACCACGCAGCTCTTCTACTTGGCTTTCCAGTTCCCTGCGAAAAATAACACATTTGATACTCAAGAGAAAAGTTAAATTTTTTCATAAATACAGTTGCTTCATGAAATAGAATAAATAAAGGGTGGACTATAAATTCCAGATACTTTTCAAAGTTTAATATACATTGAAGCAAGGGACATACGAGAGTGCGGTTTGCACTATAATGCTTCTTACGGTGAAAAAAAACAACAACAAAAAAAAAAAAAACAGTTTAACACGTTGAGCGCCACGCGATTTCTTAATAAAATCCATTAAAATTCCTTAAGAGCGGACAATATCTAATCTCGCCGGCAGCCTTATCCCATGTTATTCTATGGGAAAATTTGTTTACATAATTACTCATTACCTAATGAATATTTTTCAATTCTGTTTTCACATTTAGAAAATTCTTAAGCGTTAAATTAGTACTTTTTTTTTTCCAAAAATTAATTTTTTAAAATTTTAGTATTTCATTTTGCAACTAGAAAATGAGAAAAATGCATTTTTTGAAAAATCGCATTTTTGAACTCAAAATTAAAATTTAAAAATTTTAGAAAATGAATTTTTCAAAAATGAGTACTCATTTAACGGTTATGAGTTTTCTGATTGTGAAAACAGAATTAAAAAATATACATTAGGTAATGTGTAATTGACGAAATAAATTTTCCCATAGAATAACATGGACCACGGTTGTCCGTGGGATTAGGTATTGTCCCCTCTTAACGGCCCTCTTCACTTACCGTCTCCGGAAGTCCGAGCCAATGTTATTGTATGAGGAAATTTTCTTTACAAATAACTTATTAACATATTTTTAAATTCTGTTTTCACATTCAGAAAATTCCCATCTGTTAAATTGACGGAGCTTTTTTAAAAATGTATTTTTTTAATTTTTTATATTTAATTTTGAAATTGCAAAATGAAAAAAATTCACATATTGAAAATGCGTATTTTGCCGCTTCAAAATAAAATATAATATAAAAAAAATAATAAAATAATTTTTTAAAAAAAGGTCCGTCAATTTAACAGTTGAGAATTTTCAAAATGTGAAAACAGAATTTAAAAGTATGTATTAGTTAATAAGTTATTTGTAAAGAAAAATTTCCCATAGAATAACATTAGCTTCGGCTTCCGGCGGCGGTGAGTGAAGCGGTCCCTTAAGACATGTATTTAAGACGGGAATAATACATGTAATTAACATTTTTCTATAACGAATGGCAGAAATACGTAGATTTAATTGGATTATTTTTCACTTGTGATTCGAACTATAGGACGCATATCAATGGCGCATATATTGAAATAATCTAATGGATTTTACAAAATGATTGTTGTTTAATTGCTTGCTTTGCGTTTTTGATGTTTTTTCGTACCATTTTTGATATACAGCGCCATCTAGTGGGTTGGCAACTAAGTTCCCGCCGATTTTAAAATTTTAACTTGACACCGGAATCTATGTTTTCTTTTTAGTTCCATTTTAAGACCTAATCTACAGCATGGAGTTTAGGTCATTAAATCGAACAAAAAACAATCATAGATTCCGGTGTCAAGTTAAAATTTTTAAATCGGTGGGAACTTAGTTGCCAACCCAATATTAGCAATTTTTTTTTTTTTTTTTTTTTTTTTTTACACAAAATTTTTATTGTAAGAAGCATTGTAATGCAAACTGCACTCTCGTACGTAAAATTACTTGTTTTATTATAAATTGTAAAATGCGCCAGGGAGTTTTGGTCCACCCTGTATATCTTGAAAATGAATAAATTGCGCATTGAGTATAAATTTTGGTACATTTGCAAATTCACTCAAATATTACTTAAGCTCATTCTGGGCAGTTTAATTAAATTCCTTATAAAAAGATTGTAGATTTAATTAAATAACAGCATAATTTTTAACATTGTTAAAAATTTCAATTAAAGGTTGCACCGAAATTTGTTACTATAGTACCTGCAATATGTCGGGTAGAAATCAAACTTGGTACTAAATTAGCCGCAACCATAAATTTCGCAGTGCTTTTAAATTTTGACACGTTTGCACACAAATTCACTCAAATATTACTTCTCCATACAGCTCATTCTGAAGTTTAATTAAATTCCTCATTAAAAGATTTGAGTAAATAACTGGATAATTTTTGACATCGTTAAAAATTTTAATTCAAGGTTGAACTCAAATTTCGTACTCCAGTGACTGCAATATGTAAGGTTGAATCAGAACTTGGTACTACAGTATTTGCAATAAGTCACACTGAGCCAAAACTTGGTACTACAGGGTGATTATAATTAAATTTACAATTTTAAAACGATATGATTTTAAAACTACCCATCAGAACGATTTGATACTTTACCAAAGCAATCGTAAGGCAATGAAATTATGTTTGGGGGTGGAAAAAGTAGTTCCAACATATTCTTACAGATGGCACTGTCAGGATAATGTCAGGGGAAACGCCTAAGTGGTCTCATTAAACACAAGAATGTTGTTAGCAACACGATGGAATAGCAGGAAACAATAGACTTCAAGGGCTTACTAGATTTTTTTTTTAGCAGAAAGACAAGAATACGTGTTAACAGTGGAATGACTATAGTGAAAAGAGAAAAAGAGGAGCTTCATGAAACAAATACTTTACGGATAATTAACGGCACATTTTGGAATTACTTTTTCCTTTTGCCAAACAAAATTTCATTGCCTCACGATTGCTCAGGTAAAATACCAAATTGCTCTGATGGGTAGTTTTAAAATTATAGCGTTTTGAAATCGTAACTTTAATTATAATCACCCTGTACATTAGCCGCAACCATGTGATGATGAAATCTTCTACCATTGGGCGTTTCTTGTTGAAAAGAAGTACTAAATTATGATAAAAATGTCTTCATCTAATGGTTGCAGATACTATAGTACTAAACTTTAATTAAACCAATCACCAAATCATGGATCATCCACTCTACAATTTGATTCCGATATAAGACGAGAGATCGGTCTTGAGCGCAGCACCCTTGATTTCCTGGAAGAGCCTGCATTCTCTAAGTGCTTACCCAAGAATACAAATATCGACACCAATCTCGTTGTTCCATGCTCCAAAAAGGAATTAACATCAGTTATCTTTGAAAAGTGTATGCAAACAATCAATGCAATGTCGGAAAATAACCTTGTCCACGCATATACTGATGGTTCAGTTGACGAAACTTTTCAAAAAGGCGGTGCGGGCGTACACTTTGTACTACCCAACGGCAGAACTACGAACAATTCATTGGGCACTGGTTCCATCGCCTCAAATTTCACCAGTGAACTCAAAGCAATATATAATGCATTCCATGAATACATCTTACTCAACAACACTGACAAAGCTAACGGGCTAGTCATCTTTTGTGACACCAAAGCTGCCTTAGAAGCATAAAATAAAGGTCAATCAAGGCTAACCCATGATATCCAACACCAATTGGAAGAAATTGACAAACTATACAAGATATGTATTCTGCAGTGGATACCCGCGCATGTCGGCATCCCTGGAAACGAAGAGGCAGATCAACTTGCCAAAAAAGGGAGAAATCTCAATAATGAAAATATCGCCAAGGTCTTTCTTGACGATGTTAATGCGATCGCAAGGTTCCGTTTGAGAGAAAACACCATTAAAAAAGATTCGTAGATTTGTGAAATAATAAACGCTAATAGAGACCATACCAAAACTATCACCCGCCTTAGAACTGGTCACTATCGAGGTATGAAGATCCTGAGAGACGGCATTAGAACCTACCGTCTCTGCAGTAACTGTGATGATGTTCTACTAACACCAAAACATATTTTTGACTGCCCTGCCATTTTAAGATCCCTGGCTCAGCTTGGGGAATTCTCCCCCTCTGACATCGATGTTATCGGAGTACAGACTCTCCCCCTCTGACATCGAGAGTCTGTACTCCGATAACATCAAGGAGTTGGCCGGCTGTGTTTTGCACACTCATGGTTATCTATAGTTCTCCCCATGGACACGACACCAACCAACCAACCAACCAACCAAATCATGGCAAATTTTTTATCAGCTTATGCTTGCTACCATGCTTTGTGCACCATGTTTTTGTTCGATTTAGGGGGAACTTTTACCGGAGTACATACTTCATTATACATTCTTAACTGTAAGTTATGTACAATATATTATAAAATATATGTAACATCCATCACACTATTAATTGCTACTTAAACATTTAAAATTGCTTTGTTGTAAAAGAATCCTATATTTTCCGACTAAGTCAATACCAAACATAATTTTTTCTGTCGTGTTCACGACAGATGCCTCACGTTACCATATGGCATAAGTATCAATAAGGTCACAGGATACACAGGTGCAACATCTGTCGCTGGTTGCAGGGATAGTAAAAGTTATTTTTATCCAGTACCAGCAGGCTTTGCCCGCTTTGCTGGTCTCCAAGGCCGACTTTACTGGAAGTGGAGGGAAATGCAATTTATTTTTGCATTAACTGTAAAACTACTTTTACTGCAATAGCACAATTGATGCAGGGGAAAAGATTTAATTCGTTGTAACAATATTATTAATTTCAGAAACGAAAGATCAATCTTTCTCAGAAATTTACGACCCTAGGCGATTTCTAATATTTAATAATATTAAAAAATGATATGTATGATTTTTAATATTTAATATGATTAATTTCACATAGCTATCCTCCAATGGCAAGTGCGGATCCAAAATCATGAGAATGTTGACTGAAGCCATGGAACATGAAAAGCATTTTGTCTTTGACTGATAAAATATTGATTTTCATGGCATTAAGTTATATAAATCAGGGTTCAATCCAGGCAAAAATTTGGACCCTTTTGCTGCCCCTTCACAAAATTTACATCTCTAAAATGGGCCCCTTCACAAAATTCAAATCCATAAAATGGGTCCCTTCACAAAATTCAGATTCATAAAAACTGTCCTTTTATAAGATTTCTTTCTATATAAATGATAATTTTGTAAAATTTTCCATGTTTACAGTTATTTTTAATGAGTGTCTGTATTTGGTTCAATAACATGCTATTAATTTGATATTAAGTATTAGATAGAGTAACTGCTAAAATGAAAGGTTTCATGTGATAATTCTTTTTATCGTAAAAAGAAACAGATTTTCTCAAAATTAAATAAAAAATTCACAAAAATAATTTGTTTTTCACAAAAATGGGCCCCAAAAATAAAAACCTGGATCAACCTCTGTGAATATAAAAGCGTATATAATAAAATATGTACATGTTTTTCAAAATAGATACGCAATTAAAACTTTTTGAAATTTCGGTTGTTTATTTAATATATATATATATATATATATATATCTATATTTTTTTTTGCTAGGTTAGTTCATGGATGACAGCATTCTAAAGTGAAAATATGCTTTTCGTCTCTGATAAAACAAACCATTTTCTATTGATATGTAGACTAAACCTAAAATGTAAGGCTGATATAAATTACCATTGAAAAGTTTTTAGGGATATTTACCAATAAATTTTAGCAAATAAATGCATAAAATTTTTATGTAAGGGCTTTGTTTTATTTATATACTACTAAGAAATAAAACTATTTTTATTTTTACTTACCGCAATTATTATTTACTTATTACCATTATTGTAAACTGAAAACAGTTATTGATGAGACAAAATTTTTGGTATTCAGTATTTGTTTCACATGTTTTATAATGCTTAAACTTATTTTGACAAATTTTGAACAATCTTGTCTTTTTTTATTTTTTGGACAATGTTTAATGGGCATTAGATAAGTAAACCTTATTTACTTAATCAAAAGTTAAATAAGTTTATTTACTATGTAGTATAACTAGAAATTCAGTTATTTAATATTTTTCAGCTATTTAAATTTTAGTTATTTTTCGGTTATTTAAATATTTCATATTTTAAAATATATATTTAAAAAAATAAAGTAATAAATGAGTATAAAATAACTTAAGAATAAAGAAATTGTGTAATGGGCATTTTTTATTTGTTTAATACGTATTTGTTAATATTGTTACGAATTTGTAAACAATTGCAGTTGTGTTTATAAAATTTCATTCAAAAAGGCTTAGTCAGATTATAAGATGTAAATTTTCTGAATTTTCAGCTTTTTTTCGCGTTACAATAGCTTATTTTCTTTTAAAAACCCATTATAAATCTTCATTAAGGCAATTAATGGTTTTGTGGAAAATTTGAGACTTTTTCGTTCTTTGGCGCCATTTTTAGTGACCTTGGCGAGAAAATCCTTATTATTGATATCTCGAATATCTAAGCTCTAACTTGATTGGTTGAGAGGTTACAGGAGCTTCCTCAATTTTTCTACTCGGTTATACAAGAAGTCGCATCGCAGCCAAGTCAGTCAGTTTCTCGCCAGTGCTCCTGACTGGTCTCTTGTTAGTGTTATTTGCAGCTCATTTCTGTGTGTTAATGCAATAATACAGTTTATACTGTGAATTTGATGTTAGCAGTTGTTATTTAAGCTGGTGAAACTGAATTTGATACTTGGTTTATAGACCTGTAATCTTCTCGAATTTTCTGTAAATGAATTTTTTAACCTCTACAAAATTCGCCTTCCCTTCTCAGACAATTCACGAACCTCCAGTAAGCAACAATATTTAAGTTACATAACTCAAACTGATGTTTAAAAATGTTGTCTTGCAATAAAAATAAAAACTTATTATTATTCCCCACTAAAAATAATCTCAAGATATTCTGCAGGTATTTTTAAAGAAAATCTACAGAATATCTTAAGTTATTTGGCCCATTCTTAAGAAAGTTTACAAAATTTCTTAAAAATGTCTTTAAAATTTCTTAAGATATTTTATAGAAAAAGAGAAATCTTCAAAATATTTTTAAATATTTGAAGAAAATCTTAAGAAAATACTGTTTTCTCAAGAATATCTTCGGATTATTTTTAGTGGGGTTATTATTATTATTTTTCAAAAGCTTTGCCGTATTATCCAATACTTACAGTAAATCTTTTTCTAGATGGTTGACATCTTGCCGATACATTTCTTCTTCTCTAGAAACTTTGAGTCTTTCAGCACAGACATGTTCTTCTCCCATTTGAGCTGCTGCTAACATAGTCTGAAAGACAAGTAAAAAAAAAAAAAAATAAATAAAAATAAATAAATAAATACAGATAAAGATTAATTAGCCTTTTATCTACTGCATTATAAAATAGACAACAAATTTATTTGAAACATATTTTTTTAGTTACTAAAATTGTACTTTTGTAAAATTGTGTTTTTACTATTGGGTTTAAATGTCTTAGAAATGAATAATTGTAGGGTAAGTGCACCAGTGATTGACACTTTTAGAACAATCTCTGATGTTTTTAATGTTCTAGTCATCAGAAAATAGTTTTAAAAATCTTAAGTGAGTACATATGGTATGAAAGACACCCAGAACCACATATATGTTAAAATACATACATTTGACAGCAATTATTATTTTCTTTATGAATTTTTATTTGACACCCACTCAATGTTCCAGTAACTGACACTGCCAGTTTTTCATTTTATCAGTAATTGGCCCCCTATGTTCCAGTGTTTGACACTGCTAGTTATTTATTTTACCAGTTATTAGCACCCTATGCTCCAGTGTTTGACATAAAATGTTAAAACTCTTATACGTAAAATATATTATTTTATTATTTTTCTTATTTATTAATTATTTCGGGATAGATGTCAATTATTGGAGCATGCCAATCACTGGAGCACCTATCCTATAAAAATTTTAGGAGTCATCTAAATGTTAGGCATAAAACGACATTAAAACATGCTGTACAGTTGTATAAGGAAATGTTTAAAATGTCATTATCAAAAGAATAAATAAATAATAAGGAGTTAAATCTTTCTATATAAACCACAGAAATTGAAAAAATTCCTTACAGTTATTTCGAAATAATTGAGAAGGAGTCATTTTGAGACTAAATAAATGAAGCAAGAGTACAAGATAAAAGCTGCAACGCAATAATTTCTCAATTATTTTAACCTGAAACAACAATTACGAATTTTTGAAATATATTATGCCACTGCAAATTCTGGTGTCTTAAATTCAGACACATACGTGTCTTAAACGAGTGTCATTATTTTCAGACACCAAATCATGTCTTAAATTTAAGACATGTAAGACGTCTTAAATTTAGACATGAATATGACTGGATTTAAGATTTTAATAGCTTAAGCACTTATTATACAAAATATTATTAAATGAAGCGGATGTGAAAAGAAACTTAAACCCCGTATGCATATTGCTTGAAATAGAATCTGTGTAAAAAAAATTGCTAAGTTAAAAAATTGCTAATACAAGTGTCTGAACTATGAAATATCTGAATTATAAAATGTCTTAATTTCCAAAAAACTGTAATGTGTCCAAAATTCAGACATATCAATCTTATTAAAACACTTAGTCTGTTTTTATAAAGACATTTATGTGTCTTAAATTCAGGCGTGTGTGGTGTCTGAAAATTTGTATCTTTACGTGTTTCAGACATTTATGTATCTAAATTGGTATTTCAGATACATTTCTGTCTGAAATTAAGACACTTCATTTTGCAGTGTGATATTTACTAACAGATTTTTTGTTCATAATTATTTAACAAGACTATTTACATACTTATAAAATTAAAAATATCTTCACTCCGAAGCTTTTTGATGGGGCCTCAGCCGTCACCAGTACTCGTTTGATGTATTGTGTGGCTTTGTTGTTCTTTATTCGTGAACCCAAGTCAAGAACAACGAACGCCAATGAACGTAGTTACAGTGACGCTCAGCCTATATAAAAACAAAGACCAAAGGTGGGTTTGGGTTGAATAGTAAAAAACAACAAAGCCACACGCACATTACGCAAGCATTGATGACGGCTGGGCCCTGGATGAAAGTCTTTGAAGTGATTTTAAAGTGATTTTAATTTTAAAAGTATGTAATTAAGGAATTTTCGAACCAAATTATTAATTTCGATGTCTAATTACATTAAAAATCCAGACAATAAACATTAAAATACACAATTTAAAATATTAAAGTACACATAGCATGAATTTAAACGTTTCGAGCCATATTTTAGGCTCCTCATCAGTAAAAGACATCAAAAGTAAACGCTGAGAATAATATTAGATTTCCTTTATGGAAGTACAGCGTATTCAGCAGGGACTGCGCATGCCTCATCATGCGGTGAAAAATGCTGTTTCGTATACCAACCTTTCAGGAAAATTCTTGAATGATAATTTGAACAGTTGGATATGATTTTTTTAGTATTGCTAAAATCAGGTAGATGGTCGGTTTCTATGGCATGCTGCACATTTTAGAACTATGGCATGTAGAAATCGATCATCTACCTGGTTTTAACAATACTAAAATAATCATATCCAACTGTTCAAATTATCATTCAAGAATTTTCCTGGAAGGTTGGTATACGAAACAGCATTTTTCACCGCTTAATGAGGCATGCGCTGTACTTCCGTAAGGGAAATCTATTGTTCTTCTCAGCGTTTACTTTTGATATCTTTTACTGATGAGGAACCTAAAATAAGGCTCGAAACGTTTAAATTTATGCTATGTGTATTTTAATATTTTAAATTGTGTATTTTAATGTATATTGTCTAGATTTTTAATGTAATTAGAATATAATGTAATTGTGTGAGACATAATAATTTTTAAATAACTTAAATGTCGAATTAGATTGATTTTACTGTATATAATAATTAAACTATTAATTTAGATGACTAATTAGATTTATTTTACTGCATATAATAAATAAATTATTAATTTAGACGATTAATTAGATTTATTTTAATGTATATAATAATAATAGTCTAAATTTTGCGTTTTTTCCTATTAATTTAAGCAAGGTAATGATTTTTAAAATGCACAACTTAAAAAAAAAAAAAAAAAATCTCAATCTAGTTAAAAAATTGTTAAATAAAAAAATGCAGATTGATAATGAAATATATAAATGTCAGGGAAAAAGTGCTATTAATAAATATTTAATTGTAAACCCGAACAAGCAAAAACAATTTTAGTATATTAACAGACTATTTTTTAAAGATGCATAGTATCAAAATAATCTGCATATTCAAGCCATTATTCATTTGAATTTTTGCTATTATTATATTACGTTAACGATTTAGGATTGATCATCTCATCATACCTTAATTTTAAGGCAAGTCTCTCTGACGGTCTCTTTTGCTGTTAACGCCTGTGACTGGGCGATCCTTCTCAGGTTTCGCACCTCCAGCCTCAGATCCTTGGTTTGTTTCCGCAGATGTCTCAGCTGACTGTACATTTCGACGCTCACCCGGAATTCTGGAATTTTAGAAAAATACAAACATCAATGTATTGAACGATATTTCCAATTTTTTCAAAAATATATTTTTATTCATCCATATTTCTAGTATTAAGTAGTATTTAGAGCATACAATACCTAACCTTCTATACAGCCAAAGCCCATGTTATCCTATGGGGGAATTTGTATCCATATTTACTCGTTACCTAAAGTTTTTTCTTTTTTTTTTTTTATTCCGTTTTCACATTTACAAAATTCACAATTGCTATATTAGTACTAGTTTTATAAAAGTAAGTTTTATAAAGTTTTTTTTTTAACATTTAATTTTTTAGTTAAAAAATAATGAAGTGTACTTTTAGCTAGAAAATAAAATGTAAAAAATTAAAACATAAAACTAGTATTAATTTAACGGTTGCATATTTTCTTAATATTAAAACTGAATAATAATAATAAAAAAAAAAATCAAACTATATAACAAAATGCAACCAACATCGTTGCTTTCTTTATTCTATTCTATTTCTTAAAACAATTTTTAAAGATGCCACACGCGCCACATAAACTTTAAATTTTACATCTACTTTTTAAGATAGCACGCGATCATGTTTCATATAAAAATTAAAGCATTAAATTCCTTTTTTTTTACTTATTTTTATTTCGATTTGCACGCGCACTTTTTATTTCCTGATTCAAAATTATTTAAAAAAACTTTTTCGATAGTGTTTGTTTCGATACTGATTATTATTAATTTTCTTTTCCTTTTCTTTCAAAAAAAAAAAAAAAAAAAAAAAAAAGATTTTGATGAAATTTTGGCAAAAGACGAATTTAGTTTAGAACGGAGGACTATTAGTTTTTTTTTTTTTTTTTTTTTTTTCAAATTATAACATCGCTTTCAAATTATTCAATTATACTTTCAATAAATTTTAGAATTCGATAAATGTCCAACTGTCGAAAAATTATTTCGATAAATGACCAACTGGCGAAAAATGGCACCGCAAAAATCCCAGATTGAGACTAATAGTCCTCAGTCCTTAAAAAAAAAAAAAAAAATCTGGAGTGACTCCACTCGACTTTAAGAACATTGAGTAATTAACAGTTTTGTAGATAAAATAAAGAAAGAGGAGTTGTTAAACAAACAAAAGAGAGAAAACCATAATAGAGTATTTGAGTACTTTTCTCCATCTATTACACGATGTTTTATTTAACGCTACTGAACTTTGAGCCCATAGATCATAATGATAAAGAATTTTTCGTTGTGTCCCTGTAAAAACCTATAAATGCTAGATTCACCAAAATACTTATAGTTAGTGCAACAGTGACTTATAATACTCATATAAATTTTCAGCTCAATTCAATAAGGCGTTTAGATGCTATCGTACTTTAAAAAATTTAGTCCCATAGGCCATAATGATAAAGAATTTTTCTTTGTGTCCCTGTAATAAAACTGTAAGTGCTAGATTCACCAAAATCTATACAGTTAGTTCAACTGTGATCTATAACATGTGTACAAATTTTTTGCTCAGATTAATAAGGCGTTTAGACGCTATCACACTTTTAAAAATTTGGCCCCATAGGCATAATGATAAAGAATTTTTCTTTGTGTCCCTGTAAAAAAACTATAAGTGCTAGATTCTCCAAAATCTATACAGAATGAGTATTTGTGACCTATAATATGTGTATAAATGTGTTGCTCAATTGAAGAAGGCGTTTAGATGCTATCGCACTTTTAAGATTTTGCTCCCATAGGCCATAATGATAAAGAATTTTTCTTTGTGTCCCTGTAAAAAAAACTATAAGTGCTAGATTCACCAAAATCTATAGGGTTCGTACTATGGTGACTTACAATATGCGTACCAACTTTCAGCTTATTCGAACAAAGCGTTTAGACGCTAGCGTGTTCACTCACAGACATACACACATACATACACACATACACACATACACACACACATACATACATCATCGTAAAAATAGTGAAAACGGACTCAGGGGACCTCGAAACGTATAGAAAGATCAAAATCTCGAATTCGGATTTTTGACATGATTACAATACTTTCCTCACTATAGTGTTCGGAAAGTAAAAATTAGGCAACGAGTGATTGTGGACACAAATATTTCCACAGAATACATATAAATCCCCATAAATATTGACTAAAGATATTATCTTTAGTAAGAATAATTAAAAAAAAAAATATATATATATATATATGAGAAATCTAATTGTTAAATATTTTATTTTAAATTGCGCGTTTTACATTGTATATATGCATATTTTTAATTTTTTCCTCTTTTTTAACCCGTTGTAATGTCAGTCAAAAAATAAAAAATAATTATGGAACACCGCATTTAATAGAAAGATTTGTCTCAACGAATTAATTAATAAATTCAAATAAACTTATTTGCACAATTTCAAATAAAGGTAATAATTATTTTTTTTCAAAGAAAAAACAATCGCTCATGTCAACTTATTGTAGTAACCATTCTATTGGAAAATGTCAATTTATTTTTTTATGAAGCATAAAAGCATATTATTTAATACTAGTTTTAAGTATTCTTCTACACCCCGCGACAAAAACATAGGTACAAAGGGTTTTTTCTTTGATTTTTCATAAAATAACATTATCTAAATTGTGCTTATCATTTAGTATTATCATAAAATAACACTATTCCCGGACTAATTGTTGCTTTAGGACTAATTTAGAAAAGTTTTAAGACTAAAATTTTTCTAATTTAAGGCTACACACCGCGACAAAAAAAGTAGGAACAAATTTTTTTTTTTTTTTTTTTTTTTGAATATGATTATTTTGAATATGAATATTTTGAATATGATTCAAATATTCAATATGTTTTTGATATGATAATATTTTGTTATCATAATAACTGATCAGCACAATTTAGATAATGTTATTTTATGAAAAATTTAAAAAAAAACCTCTGTTCCTATCTTTTTGTCGCGGAGTGTAGTCTTAAATTAGAAAAATTTTAGTCTTAAAACTTTTCTAAATTAGTCTTAATACAAAAATTAGTCCGGGAATAGTGTTATTTTATGATAATAATAAATGATAAGCACAATTTAGATAATTTTATTTTATGAAAAATCGAAGAAAAAACCCTTTGTACCTATCTTTTTGTCGCGGGGTGTATTTCATTATGTAGAAGTAATTTTACATTGTAAAGTTACAGCAGCTACAATAAGTAAAATGTTAAGACAGTTACAAAAAAAAAAAAAAAAAAAAAAAAAGAAAAATCTAAGAAGCAGATTTTACTAGAAATACAGATGGTTTTAAATGAGACACTATTAAGAAGAATAAGAAGAAAAACTTTTAAAAGCATGTAAACGAAAGGGAAATGAAATGAAACTGGAATGAGTACATGCTACCTTTTGTAGGAGGAGAAGCAGAGTGCTGTCGTTCAGATAAAGAACTTGGCTTTGGGGGAGGAGGAGGTTTGGACCGGGGTTCGCGATCTGGAGGAATATTAAAAAAAAATTCAGTTGAAAAAAATAATAGTTTTTTAAGTAATTGAAAATACTGGTTAAAAAAGATCAAATTAACAAAATTAAATATGTTTACATAATTTTTACAGTTCATCAAAATATTTTACCTAAATTCATTTTAATGCGGAAAAAAATAAAAAATAAATAAATGAATAAAAAATACTAAATATAGTTCAATTGACACAAAAAGTCGCTGTGAGTGTTTTTTGGTAACTTTGTATCATTTATTTAGTTAAATATCACAAAAATGTTTAAAAAAAAAAAAATAAGTTGTTAAAAAAAAAAAAGGCTAAGTTGTTTATTGTATAAAAATACTGAAAGATCATTTAACAAAGTTTATTCTCAAACACATGTGTAAAAATGTCGAATTTACTTCATTCAAAATATCTGAATTTTTTTTTTTTTTGCTACAGTCGGTAACAAAAGCATCCGAACACTAGCAAAAATATCTATATAAGAAAAGTAGAGTCAATGCTGTTTTGTTAAATAAATCCTTGTAGAATCCTGTTCTTAGACTAACTAAAAACATGATTCGACAATGAGTTATGTAACACAACAGTATTAACTGTACTTTTTTTACATAGGAATTTTTGCTAGTGTTCGGATACTTTTGTTACTGACTGTACATATATTTATTACTGCAATGTAAGTCACCACCACCTGTAATAATGCCTCCGAGCTGAGCTCTACATCACGGAAGATCGGCCGATTTCATCCAATCCCCACGATCCAACATGTATCATATGAAGTGTTGATTGGATAAAATCGGCCGATCTTCCATGACGTAGAGCTCAGCTCGGAGGCATTATCACAGGAGGTGTTGTGTAAGTACAGTCGGTAACAAAAGTGTTCGAACACTAGCAAAAATTCATATGTAAAAAAAGTACACTTCATACGGTTTTGTTAAATAAATCCTTATCGAATCATGTTCTTAGTCAGTCTGAGAACATGATTCGACAAGAATTTATTTAACAAAACCGTATGAAGTGTACTTTTTTTACATATGAATTTTTGCTAGTGTTCGGACACATTTGTTACCGACTGTATATCAAATTACTACGTCATTAGTCACACACACAAAAAAAAAAAAAAAAAAAAAAAATACTTTCAATGAAATTTTAAAAGATCATATTTTACATTAAAAAATATTATATAATATTTTTTTACACGATGAAACAAAGGAAAATACTTCTTAAGTACACCGTAGTAACAGTTACACGTTTTGAAAATAAATGCTCAATTCATAAGCATTATATTTATCATAAAAAGTCTATATAATGCAACAAACATTCATACAATATTTATATTTATTTAATAACTGTGTTATAATGCATATAAAAGACTATCCCTTATAGTTATTTTGTGCTTTTATAAAAAAAATAAAATAAAAAATAAAAATAAAACATTGATAGAAATATGTTCTGTACAGTCATGCATTATGGACGGAACATATGCCACATAGGTAAAACATAATTTCGATACCATGCGATGAGTTTTTCTATTATGATAAGTCTGAACAGATTACAAAATTTTCATACATTAGTTTATAATATTACACAGATAGGGTAGGCGCTCCAGTGATTGACATGCTCCAGTAATTGACACATTTCCCGAAATAATTAATAAATAAGGAAAAAATAATAATAACAGCACATGTTTTACATATAAGAATTCTAGCATTGTATGTCAAACACTGAAGCATAGGGTGCCAATAACTGGTAAAATAAAAAACTAGCAGTGTCAAACACTGGAACATAGGATGCTAATTACTGATAAATGGAAAAAATGGCAGTGTCAATTACTGGAACATTGAGTGGGTGTAAAATAAAAATTCATAAATAATAATAATAATAATAATAATAATCAAATGTATATATTTTAACATATATGTGGTTCTGAAAGTCTTTCGTACCATATATATTAACTTAAGATTTCTAAAAATAGTGTCTCATGACTAAAACATTAAAAACATAAGAAATTGCTTTAAAAGTGTCAATCACTGGTGCACTTACCCTATGCCAGATTTGTTAATATATTCAAAAGTAAACTAAAAACAAATCAATACACTCTAATAATTATAATAATAATAAAATCATTGCTCGAGACTGCATGCATATTTTTATTATCAGAACATGAATTTGAACAATACAAAACATTTAATATACAGATGCATTTTCTACGATAACCGTTGCTTAAAACGTATACATTTGTATATACGAGCTTTTTAAGTATCTAATATAACAGAACTAAATGAAGTAAAACAAGACTATTCTAAGACATGTATGAACATGAAAACTTCAATGTAATTTTCTAGCCATGCTAACATTCCGTGAGTGATATTTACATTTATATGTGACAGAAATGATAACGTGATGTTTAATGTGTTTTTTCAAGCTAACATCTAAAAATACTTTATTTTTTTAATAATTAAATTTAAAGAATGTAATGTGATTATCTCTGCATTCGTTTAGAAAAATTCATCTACTTCATATTAATTATGTCTTACCGGCGGAAGTGACTTTCACCAAGGGGGGATGCAGCTGAGTGGGGATTGAATCCACATCTGGAAATAAAATCGAGGCGCTTTTTTAGTATTATTATGGTTTTGATCTATGAGGACATGGAACGATAAAATACCTATTCTGGTTTAAAATCATAACCAGAAGATTCATGCAAAATGATGCATGCAAGATTGATGACTGATATAAGTTTCAATGATTGATGCATTCAAAATTACCTACTTACAATTTTTTTTTTTTTTTTTTTTTGTTTCCATGAGCAATTAATATTTAAAATAAACTACACTAAAACAAGAAGATGCACATATATGATATATTCAGTTTTCTATAATTTATTTGAAATTACCCACTTACAAAGGGTATTTTTATTTTTATAGTCACAAACGATTTGAAACACCTACACTGAAATAACTTGATGCAAATACATTACATTTATCTTTTTAATAAAAAACATTTATTACTTGCATAAATCATATCTGTTTTAAGATGTGAACCAAAAGATTTACGCAAGAGGATGTATATAATATGACGCATGCTATAAGTTTTAATGAATACTTTATTCATGATTAGGATGGAGATAACTTGGGTTAAAGTCCGCACAACCACAGGTGCAATAAGAATTCAGGCCGTGAAGAAGAAAACAATTAGATAGTAGAAAGCAACTTTATTTAAGCAGCATGGAAATGAAATATTTTATAGTATCTTAAAAGGTATATTACACAGTCGCAAAGACATTCAGAGGGTTAGGTGAGAGAGAGAGAGGGCGTTTGTAATACGTGCTAGTCGTACAGCGGTTGGGGAGCGAAGTGTGCTTAGTTTTGACTCCGGTCACAAGCAGTGTTTCCAGATGGTCCAAAGTGAATTTCCCCAAACAGTTCTCAAATTTCCCCAAAACAAGGGTTTTTTTTCCAAAAAAAATCCCCAACTCAATATAAACTAAAAATGTAAATTTTTTGGAAAAAGTTAAAAAATATTTAATGAATTTAAGCTCACATTTTCCCCCAAATGAAGCTCTTTATAGAAAAAAATTCCCATTTACAAAAACAAATTTCAATACGCTAGTTTTCGGAAAATTTTAAATTTGTGTAACTTTTGTCTATTTGTCTAACTTTCTGAGATTCCTCATGTCTAATAATTTGTACTTAACCAATAAATTTATATATAAAAACACTTTTGTTTTAAATGCATGAAAAACAAGGTATACCCAGGGAGCTTAAAGAGCTTTCGTCAAACTGAACATTCCATCCCTGCAAGTTTAATTCAAGCTAGCTAAGACAAAACATCCAAATTTATGCTAGTCCAGCTTACTATAAGTTTGATTATTCAAGCGAAGCAGTAATCAATAAGTATTTAGCATTTACTATACTTGCTACAACACATATAAACCAAATAATTTCTGGAATCAGAGATTACAATTGAAAAAAAAAAAAAAAACAGAATAAGTTTTATAATCAAAAAGATGAAAAAGTTGCTTTTCTATTTCTGAAATAGAAATAGCATCCAGAATTGCCCATTTTTATTTTTTATTTTTATTGAATTTTAGGAAAATGTCATCTTTTACTAATTTTAAAGAAAATCCCCGTGTATTTACCCAAATTTTTCTTTTCCCCAAACTGTTCCCCACTAAATCTCTGTCCCCAAATATTTCCCCTGAAGCTTCAAAACTCCCCAAGATGGGGAGAAATCCCCAAGTCTGGCAACACTAGTCACAAGTAGACTGTTGAAATACTACAAAAGTTAAAAAAAAAAAGAAAAAAAAAAAATCGTCAATTTTATAGCCAAACATAATCTTTTGTCTTCCGAATATTTTAATATAAATATTTTGAATTTAGATAGTTCGTTATAGTAATTTATGCCAATCACCTATGCCAAACCTTACGCTATAAAAATCGTCTGTTTCCAAGAAGGCATGAAGTCTACTTCTTGTCATTAAAATTATATAAATTACCCTTTAATGATATTCCAACGGACATTCATTGCACAATTTAGCTATAATAAATAGACTTACACAATTTAAAAGAATGAAATGTAATTTATGGAAACATTTAATAGATGAAAATAATATTTTTTTAAAATTTTATCTTTATTAAACTATTTAGCATTGGGAGATTAGAATCCCGAGAGACGGATATTTGATAAAAAGACCTTTAGATTACTAGAAATAAATTAGTAATTTTAAAGAATATGTTTTTGTTGTCAGCATATTTATTTAATAGATTAACCGATAAAATATTATTAGAATTAAGATATTTATTTATAGAGAGACAAACGTGTTTAAATATGAAAGTTACTTTAGGATTTCATTATCTATTTTAATAGAAATTTTATTTATTGAAAATATAGTAATTAATTATTAGATTTATTTAAAACTGCAATTAAAACTCATGTATGTGAAGGAACATCATCACAATGATTATCCGTTTATAAAGTACTTCTACTTTCGTAAGCAAGGAAGACTTAAAATGAACCACACTGGAGAAAGATTGCGCAATAATATTATATATATAATTCTAATTAAAATCTTAGCAAATTAGTGTTGACATTTATTAATTCTGATTGAAGAACATGACCAGTAGAATCATTCAAGATTATGTATGCAAGATGATGCAGGCAATAAGTTCAAAGGACTGATTTATTTAAAAGTAGCTACTTAAAAAATATTTATATTTCCAAGAGCATGGGTTGTGATGTCTATTATCACATATTCTAAAAATAATTACAAGATAAAAAGATATTTTTATATACCATGTTTTTAAATTTTATGTTGAATCATATAAACGCTACCGAAGGCAGCGGGAACCCAGAGCAATTGGATAAAAGTGTTAAAAAAATTCATTTCTCTCATGTTTTGAGCTATTATAAAAGTTTCAAATGGCTATCTAGCCGGGAAGTTAGTTAAAAATGATTGCAAGCTTTGTACTGGTAACGCTGCCAAAGGCAGCAGGGACCCGAAACGATTGGTTAAAAATATTTAAAAATGCATTTTCATCGTATTCTGAATTATTCTGAAAGTTTCAAATATCTAGCTAGTCAGGAAGATGGTTAAATAAATTTTCTGTTGAATCACATAAACGCTGCCGAATACAGTAGGGACCTGAAACAGTTGACTAAAAGTATTAAAAAAAATGTATTGTCACCCTGTTCTGAGCTATCCTGAAAGTTTCAAATGTCTAGCTAGTCGGGAAGTTAGTGAAAAATCGATTGCAAGCTTTGTACTGGTAACGCTGCCGAAGACAGCAGGATTCCGAAGCAGTTGGTTGATAATATTTAAAAAATGCATTTTCACCGTGTTCTGAACTATTCTGAAAGTTTCAAATGTTTAGCTAGTCGGGAAATTAATTACATAAATTTTCAGTTGAATCATATAAATGCTGCCGAAGGCAGTAGGGTCCTGAAACAGTTGACTAAAAGTATAGAAAAATGTATTGTCACCGTATTCTGAGCTATCCTGAAAGTTTCAAATGTCTAGCTAGTCGGGAAGTTAGTGAAAAATCGATTGCAAGCTTTGTACTGGTAACGCTGCCGAAGACAGCAGGATTCCGAAGCAGTTGGTTGATAATATTTAAAAAATGCATTTTCACCGTGTTGTGAACTATTCTGAAAGTTTCAAATGTTTAGCTAGTCGGGAAATTAATTACATAAATTTTCAGTTGAATCATATAAATGCTGCCGAAGGCAGTAGGGTCCTGAAAGAGTTGACTAAAAGTATAGAAAAATGTATTGTCACCGTATTCTGAGCTATCCTGAAAGTTTCAAATGTCTAGCTAGTCGAGAAGTTAGTGAAAAATTTATTGCAAGCTTTGTACTGGTAACGCTGCCGAAGGTAGAAGGAACCCAGAGCAGTTGGTTAAAAATATTTAAAAAATGCATTTTCACCGTGTTCTCAACTATTTTGAAAGTTTCAAATGTCTAGCTAGTCGGGAAGTTAGTTACATAAATTTTCTGTTGAATCATATAAACGCTACCGAAGGCAGTAGGGACCTGCAACAGTTGACTAAAAGTATTAAGAAAATGTATTGTCACCGTGTTCGGAGCTATCCCGAAAGTTTCAAATGTCTAGCTAGTCGGGAAGTTAATTAAAAATCGATTGCAAGATTTGTACCTGAGAAACAAACAAACAAACAAACATACAAACAAGAATCGAAGTTAATAAAAACATGGTAAAATATATTTTCATTTATAAATAATAATAATAATAAATAAATAAAAATAAAATAAAATAAAATATGTAACGAACACATTTTCATAATCTCTAAATTGCAACTTAAATTCTCATACAGTTCTTTAAATTTTTACATTCTCCGCTTCTTCCCACATATGTATCTCTTGCTAATTGCAACTCTTTCGAAGCCTTTGTTCATGTATTATTCGTTCTTTAACGTTAATGCAGATCTACAATAGCTTGTTATGATTTTTCCTAGTTCGGTTTCTTTTCACCTTACAAATAAATGCAGTTTTGTCACCATGAGTGGATTCCTTGTCTTATAACATGGCATGTTAATTTTTGCTTAAAAGTTCCGGGTTCTCATGGCGTATGTTGGCGATTAGTGAGGACTTTTAAATTGTATTTTTTTCTACTATTTTGTATTTGGCTTCGATTAAAGCTTTGGCGAAACTAATGAAGAAATCGGAGAGTCACATCATCAACATGACTTGAGCTAAGAAGTCGTCGATTTGAGCTCCCACTCCAAATTATTTAATTACCCCAATTATACCAACCATTTTATAGTAATATGCTTATCTGGTCACCTATATTGTGTTAAATATGTCAACAATTCGTATATAATAAAATTCATCATAATATCTACAAGAAAATGCCTGTTATTTGGATTAACGAGCACTGTGTTATTGTCTAGACACATCGCAAGAACGAAAGCTGTTTTTTCTAATTCAAGTTCAATAATTGACGGCCATCTAATTAAATACTACATGGATAAGGAAGATTTGGAACAAACTACATAGGAATAACATAGTGCAAATATGCTACATTTATCTTTCCAGCTAAAACTTTGAACCACTTATTATGGACATATATGAATAATACTTTTGAATTAGAAAAAGTATGCATGATAACGTTTGTGATTACTTTTCATGCATCTTATTGAATGATTAATGATTGATTTAATATTATCAATTTACAAATTATTTCTGTTTTTATGGGAAAGAAAGGTGTGAAATAAATCACACGACGAAAATATGCTATATTTATCTTTCTAACTAAAGCCATTTATTATTCACATATATCAAAGGCACTTTTGAATTAAAAGTTTTAACAAAAATGTCAATCTATTCATTACAAATAATGAAATACGTATGTTATAGATGATGCTCTACTACGTTAGCTGTTTTCTTGCATGATGGAGGAAATTATTTCTCACTGATATGCCAGCTGTATTTAAAAAACTATTTAATGAACCGTACTTTATATATTTATTTTGAAATCTAAAATAATTATGTGCTACACTATTGAGTGCTATTGCTGCATGGCAATAAAAATTTTTAAAAAGTATATTTGTATATTTTCTCCTGAGAGAAATGCAGCACCATGAATTTAGTTTTGAAAAATAATCAGTAAATGTACATGTATCACTATACATTAAAAAATAGCTACTGGCACCGTTGTCCGAATTTTTTTTTTTTTTTTTTTTTTTTTTTGTCTATGATTGCTTCTTCTCGCGAACAAGAAGGTCCTCAGCATTGCAAAAGGTACTGATGTGTGCCGAATAATCCAAGGGGCACATCTTGGTTAGAAATTTCTGTCACCTTAATTAACGAAGTTATTAATAAGAAAAATCATGTTAATAAAGGCACTCTAATTGCCAAATTGCAAATAGTTTATCCGAAATTCATTGTTCCTTCATACGAAAGCATTCCGCGGAAGGAAGAAAGATAGGTCGAAATTTTTGTGCTTATTTGAAAAGAGATCTCTCCTCAACGGACGTAGATATGGAAAATTCATCTGTAGCATTCAAAACGTCATTATGGCCAATTCTAGCGGTGTAATTAATTAATTTTTTTTTTTTTTTTTTTTTCTTTTTTTGATATAGATATTTTATATTTTTTAAAAATTCTTTAAAATGCGTTCTTTTTTTTTTGCTCATCTCTTTTTGAATCGCCCTGTGCAAAAAACTGAACTTTCAATTTCTTAACGACAGGTACCTTCAGAAAGTCTATTTAACCCTCCTTCTAACCATGTAAAACTTTAGCAAAATAAGGATTAGCCATTCATGTTTTTAAAATTTACGAAACATCAAATTTTACATCGATTTTACAACACAAAAAGTTTACAAGATGAATGTTTTTTTTTTTTTTAATATAGATAATGATGAGAAGTACAAGATGGGCTTTTCGAACCTCTCATTTCGAGCTTTCTTTAAAATCTTTGTTTTTCAATTTCAATTACGTGTAAACGAATAAAAATACAGGAAATACATCTGCACCATTAGAAAGAATATTTTTATTTATTTATTTATTTATTTTCTTTTTCAATTACAACAGTGTAACTTAAAAAAAAAAAAAAAAGTACGGATATTTAATAATTTTTAACATTTAAGAAAAAAACCCTCCAAAATTTCTGATTTTTTCGGCTCAGATTCGCTTATTTCTCTTTGAATCGCTTTGTATGAAAAACTAATGGTTCAATTTCTTAGCTATAAGTATCACCAAAAAGGTCAGCTAATTCTTTTTCCAAGTGTATATAACCTTTAACAAAATGCAGATTAGCGGGTCACATTTTTTAAATTTACGAAACATCTCGATTTTTTCACTAAGCATTTTATAACTTAAAATATTTCTGAGATAAATAAATTGTTTGTCCTGTATATATTAAAAACAAATTACTGCAGTCGCTGTCCACTTTTTTTTTTTTTTTTTTTTTTTTTTTTAAGCTGCGACTAGGCGGGTAGAACCCCGCAGGGTTAATGAGCGAAGTGAGTCGAGCCTCCCGACTCGCTTCACCCGACACGAACTGACCTGATTCACTTCCCGATCCGACACCGCTAACCAACCACCGGGGTGACAAAGCCTCCCTCGGGGCTTGATGAGCGGAATGAGCAGAAGGGAGAGCTACCAATTAAAAATAAAATAAAATAAAAATAAGGGAAGTTGATTCCTGTATTTCTAAAGCCACATTTTTTAAAAGTAACTGTAATTATTTATTGTAATTATTTTAACTGTAGGTATTTATTCTCAGAAATTCGACTATTAGATAAAGTAAAGTTTATTAATAAATAAATACATAAATAAATAAAAACATAAAAGTTTATGTCCCTGAAATTTTTAACAACATCTCTTTCTCTTTCTCTCTCTCTCTCCCTTCCCCCCACCCCCCCTCTCTCTCTTTTTTTTTTTTTTTTTCTTTTACACGATTACCAAAGTAGATCATATTGTCTTTATGACTGACGAGATACAATTTTTAAAGCTTGATGGTAAAAGCTTTTATTACGAAATATTAAGATTTTTTAGGATGATATGAGAATTTGTTTTTTCATTAGATTTCAACTCTATAATACATTTGTATATATTTCCTAAAATGTAACAACGATATATTTATTTAATATTACTCTCAAAGTAGGTCAAATGCAATCATGGTTGATGCGACAAACAAAAAAAGAGAAATTTTGTTGTTTTAGGGTAAAATAATCACGTACATATTGTATCGGTACACAAAAAAACAGGAATTAACAATAAATTTTGCATTTAGCCGAAATATTTGCGAGAAAATAGCAAGTAAGCTAAAAAAAACTATCTCTAAGCTTTTCATTTTTAGTGGTCATGACGAGTAGTTCAAGATTCAAATTTTCAGGCGTAATTTCTTTACATTATTCAATAATCCTTTATATTTATTTTTACAATTTTTACAGTTTTAACTATTTTCTTAGATGTATTTTAGCTTTATTGTTATACACAGAGTTGCCAAAATTTTAATTTATATTCTGGATCATTTTTAGATCTGCATTTATTTCATACCACTTTCCTTTAAGATTTCTTATTTCATTGTAGTTATATATTGGGAGAAATTATTCTATAAATAAAGAGGGTACAAGTTGCAGGTTGGTCCACAACTGAATTTGGCGATTTTTCTTTGGCGCCGTTTTGAACAATAAAGATTTCGTTCTGGATTTTTTACAATATGATATAGCAACCAGCGTTCTGTTTATTTTTTATTACCATTGCAATTAATTATAAAGATAACTTTAATTATTCAATGTTCTATTCTATTTCAGCTGAAGAAGCTTTTAATTTTATAAAACGGTTATAATTTTACTTTTTGTTATTAATTTATTTTGCTTATTTAATTTACTGTTATTTTACTTTGTTTAAGTATGACTTCTAGGAGTAAGGAATCAGTAAAAAAAATTGTTGAAAATTATAAAGATCTATTGAAAGATAATATTAAAATGGTTGTGGCCATCGAGCAGATAGGCCTATTTTTGGAAAAGAAGGTGAATGTATTAGGACTTTTTTGAGCTAATTATTTAGAGAGAGAAAAATGTAGATTATTGAAAAGTATTAAAGTTTGTGAAAAGTGTGGAAGTGATATGGTTTTGAGAAAGAAAAAGAATGTGACGGACAAATTTGCATGGAGATGTGATGGTTATGTTGCTGTGGATGATACGTGTAAAAGGTGTTTCACAGAAAAATCAATTAGGATGTTATATCATGCATAGTGAGGTAAGTTAAGTTAAAATATTTGTTTAATTAATATTAAAAATAGGCTTAATTAATTTTGTGCATTACAAAAGATGCCATTTTTGAAAAAACACTTTTTATATTTGATTACGTTTAGAATCCATGGCAACCACTTGCGAAAATGGCATTTCGCCATTATCACCAAAGAAAAATCGCCAAATCCAGTTCTGAACCAACCTGCAATTTTTTCCATAAAGGGGTGTGAAATAAAGGTGGAGCTAAAAATGATCCGAAATAAATTAAAATCTTGTCAACTATGTTACATACCTGCCAACTTACTTAATTAATATTCAGAAGATTGTCAGTACCCGCCCCTTTTTTTCACCAGTCATTTTTTAGAGTATTTTTCTTTTTTATTTAATAGCAATTACATCTGAAGAAAAATTTCTATAAAAATAAAGTAGTGTGGAAAAAGGGTCGGGTTCTAAAAACCTTTCGGAATATTAATTATTAAGTTGACAGGTATATGTTATTAATAATTCATAAGAATAATATATTTGATACCTAATCATAAAATTTAGTTTACTCCAGATTTTGAATGAAGCAATATGTCAGAAGAACAACGACCAGAGCTAACTTTTTTTTTTTTTTTTTTTTTTTTTTTTGAAAATCGATTATATAAGATTCTGTTAAATAAATTTTACTTTTGAAAAAAAAAAAAAAAAAATCTGTAGATTTTAAGACTTTTTATATTGAAGAAATATATTTTATTTTATTACTATTACTTATATTTTAGGACCATAAGTTCAGTATTAATAAAATATTGACATCTCAAAGAAAAAACTAACCATATAACGAAATATCTAACTTATATACACAAACATGTACTTAAATTTAACTTAACAATTAATAATGTAATCATACATTTATGTGTACATTCAAATGCATATAATTACAACTCTGATAGCTGATATCGGAGTTAATAAAACATAATAGTAAAAATTATTTACGATATATAATATAACGTAGTGTACAAGAAAGGTATGAAAATGACACAGAAGATCAAAACTTCATCAAACTAGCAAAATCATATCTATTATATTACACTTAATATATTTATAGATATTACATATATATATAGCATTTCATATAGAAAAATATATTTTGCAAACAATTTACAAAAACACGCATAAAATTTTACAACATTTACAATTAATGCACACTAATTACAACAATACAGCAACATGAACACTGAACATACAAAATTCATTGGAAATAAATGAAAAAAAAAAAAAAAAAAAAAATCGAATCTATTTATATTAATTTAACACAATTCACACAGAGAACGGACAACAGGTGTTTGACTGACAAAAGAGTTTTACCGGCAGAAGTAACTTTCACCATAGGAGGATGCAGCTGAGTTGGCACAGAATCAACATCTGAAATAGAGAAATAAGTATTAACCCTACAAGGCTCAATTTTTTTTTTTTTTTTTTTTTAGTGCGCGACAAAAATATTCAGATTGTAATTAGTGATCAGAAGATAGGGAAAACTTATAAAAATAAAACTAAAACCTATATTTTACGGAAAAATCAACTTTTTAGCTCAACGTACCGTATGTGAAACATACATAAAAATATGATTTACTAATACGTTTACTATTGTAATATAAAAAAAAAACAACTTACCTCTGCAAAATATACACTTCGTTATAACACACAGTAATTTTTTTTTTTTCGAGTCAAAACTGTGCAATAACTATTCTTTTTTTATTTTTGAATTCAGACAAACGACTAAGGTATCACTTTCATTCAAATTTCGCACTGAGTGCACTATAACAAAAACACGAACGACATCTTTAGGTAAAGATTCGTATTACTACAGTCGGTAACAAAAGTGTCTGAACACTAGCAAAAATTCCTATGTTGAAATAGTACACTTCATACGGTTTTGTTAAATAAATCCTTGTCGAATCCTGTTCTTAGTCAGTCTAAGAACATGATTCGACAAGGACTTATTTAACAAAACAGTATTAACTCTACTTTTTTTACATAGGAATTTTTGCTAGTGTTCGGACACTTTTGTTACCGACTGTACATTGCTAAATGTCAGTAGCTTCTATCAAGATGTCAAGAGATGTCGCTATTAATAGTTTTATAACTATAGGAACGATTAAAGTCGGTGTTCCACATATGGAACTGGGTGCCTTGTAGGGTTAAAACCATGTTCAATTTTTAAATATAAGTGTAGCGTATGAATGTATAAGGTATAATTTCAAATCCATATTTTTGTAGTTTAACAAATACTTACTTGATTATTATTGATGAAAAGTAAAAATGTATAAAGTTTAATCGTAATTAAAAATATTTCTTATTTTTAAATTCAATGTTTATATTGTATATATTTAACAATTTATTCTTCATTAGCAAAAAGTTAAGATTAAAGAAATACTCAAAAAAGTTTTCCGCTTTAGTGAAAACTTCCAAATAATGTAATAACTTAGACATTTTACATTTCATCAGAGTTATACCTTACCTTTTATAGACGAAAAACGTTTTAAACATTTTCCCCACTAGCAGAGTAATATAGGCCAATATTGGAGTTCGTCGGATAGGATGATAATAATACAGTCGGTAACAAAAGTGTCCGAACACTAGCAAAAATTCCTAAGTAAAAAAAGTGCACTTCATATGGTTTTGCTAAATAAATCCCTGTCGAATCCTGTTCTTAGTCAATGTAAGAACATGGTTCGATAAGGATTTATTTAACAAAACAGTATGAAGTGCACTTTTTTTACATAGGAATTTTCGTTAGTGTTTGAACACTTTTGTGTACATCTTTTGAACAATATCATCCGATACTGGGTACATCGTACTAGATGATATATAATGTATATTAATTTGAAATCTTCATAATATGGCTATTTTTATTCTTATGCTTTTTGAAAAATAAAATACAGTCTAATTAAAAAAAAAGTTTAATTTTTCAGAACTCAACATTATAGGCCCAACATTGGTCAATATCGATTAATATTGGACAAGATTGGTAAAAATGTCAGCCTGAAAGTTATTGGGCCTATATTGCTGCATTACTGGAGTTTCTAGAAAAAATGTAAAAGGATTAATATTTAAAAAAAAATTAAAAATAATTCCTTCATAAAAAATCAATTATTTCAACAATTAATTTTTTCAATAACCTTAATTAACTCGATTTATATTTCAATAAGGAAATATAAATTTCTTTTTATAAATAATGGATAACAAACCATTTTTGTTTTTTAACTTTCACAAATTCAGCCTTGAAATAACGTTACCATATTTTAATTTATTTACATTTTTTCTAAGAATAAAAATTTTCAACTAATTTCATTATTTTAAAATTTTATATTACTTCATTTGGGAATTTTACTTCTTTTTAGATTCAAAATATTTTTTATTAATTTTGCTGCAAAATTTTAAGAATGCAATCTAAAAATAGCGCCAAAAATATGCCCTGCATTTTTTTTTTCTATTTTGTGCCCATAAAAAATAAAACAAAATCAAAATAATTATTATAAAATATTAAGACCGCTACTGAAATATAAAAAAAGTAGTTAATTTTCTCACATTTAGCTTTTCAAGTATTTTCTACCAAAATTAATACAAGTCATAATTCATAGTTACACTTTGAAAAATTACATTACCTTTCATATTACATTGCATTCAAATACAGATTTGAACAAACAACTAGAATTTTAGAAGGATATATTATAATTTTTAAAATGATATATTATTAAGATTATTATTGTTTAAATGCGTTTTGATACATCGTTTTAACTTAAAACTTAGACAATTTTACTAAAAATTTATTATAGTTCTGTAAGTACTATTTTTAAACGAAATATGATATTTGATGTAACATTCCGTCATAAAAATACTGTACATTTTCTCATAAAATTTCTCTACTTTACAAGCCACAGAATATATCACAAGACAATTTTTAAGGTTTAATTTTGTAAAATTCAAATATATTTCACTCTTTTAGAGTCAGTTTATAACATACAGTCGGCAGCAAAATAAGTGAAGTACTAGCAATAATTTCTACTTAAAAGATGGACACCTAATACTGTTTTGTTACGTAAACATTTTTTGAGTCATGATCTTAGTTTTATACTGTTTATGAAAAAAGTAAGTTGATGATAAAAATTAGCGATCAAACAAAATATATATATAAAGTCGGACCTCTATTTAACGAAGTTGCTAAATCCAGCAGAAAAGTTCGTTATATGGAAAATTCGTTAAATAGGGATTCATGCTTTATAATATACAAAAAAATTAAATAAATAAATAGATTTATAAATAATAAACATCATGTAAAAAAGTATTAAATTGCATTTTTTTAAATGTATCATATATTCTTTTGCTGTAATTTATTAACTAAAAATATAATAAATAAATAAATAGAGGGATGAATGAATAACAAATAAAGATAAAACAGCATTAATATCCAGAAAATTCATCTCCTTGTTTTTAAACGTATATATATGTTTTAAATTTTAAAACACTGTACATATAAAATTATTTTCTTACAAACTTTTATGATATTAATCGTCGTTATACATACTGTAAAAAATAGGTTCTTAAAAATAAGTATGTATTGTCTCAAAATAGCCCCGAAAAAATATATACTTAAATTTGAAAACCCGTGTACTCATTTTTGAGTATATTGGCATGCTCAAAAATGGGGTTGACCAATAAGAATCCCAATATCCCCATGTTTGACATATCAATGTACTCAAAAATGAGTACACGGGTTTTCAAATTTAAGTATATATTGTTTCGGAGTTATTTTGAGACAGTATATACTTATTTTTAAGAACCTATATTTTACAGTGTAGAGCAACAATTATAAGGAATACATACCAAATGTGTTCTTCATTTTAATTAGTGAAATAGTTCGTTAATTTCGCCTGTGCTGTTTGTTTAAAAAAATGTTTATTTTCATAATAGGTCTCGGATCTTTGCAATGCTTTGAAAACTTCTTCTGGTGTGCTTTCTACAAATTGTAGTTCACGTCGAGTTGTTTCAAAAGGTTTCAACATTTTATCGTGTGAGGGTTTTTTAATTTGAACGCTAAAAGTTCGTTAAATAGAGAATGCACTTCGCTATTTGGAGGTTATTTTGAAAGGAAATTCTTAAAATAGTCACACTTCCAAGGAAAACTTCATAAAATTAAGACATTGGTAAAACAGAGGTGCGTTAAATAGAGGTTTGACTGTATATATATATGAAAAGTGTGGTTGGGATTCAATAACTTTGCTTCCGACTGTAAAATCGTATAAAAATACGGAGTTCTTATGTTTAAAATCTCTGAATGTTATCTATAGTTCAATAAATTCTTCAAATAAATTCTTCAAATAATTCTTCAATTCTTCAAATTCTTCAAAAATAAATAATTCAATAAAATGAAATTCTTCCTCGATCTTATATAATTTTAGATAATATTCATATGCTTTATTATATCATAAGATTAGTTTCCCTGCCAATATTACAATGAATAGTTAGTTTGTTACGGGCTATCGACAATTTTGAATTTGACTGTGATGTGCATACGAGACATTAATTTCCATTAAATTTTACTCAGATCTATTGTAAATCGATAGTTCTCAATGCAGTACATTAACTGCCACCGAAACGTGCATATGACATTCTAATGAAATGGTGATGACCATCAAGTGTTGATGAAATTCTCCCTCATCTTTATACATAATCAAATACTACAGTAATATTTGGTAAGGTACTAAATATGTTCACAGGAACTTAACTGATTATTAATTAAATTTTAAAATGTTCATTAAAAAAGGTAAAAAGAACTTCAACTGTAGAAAAAGCTGTAAAACAGTTTCATATTTAGAATGCGAAATTCATGCAATTTAGAATATAGTACAAAGTGTCAATTTCATTTGTTATTTGATCAAAACACTACACATACTATATCCTAAATAATAATAATAATAATAATAATTAAATACTTTCAGCAGTTAGTGAAAGATAAATACCGCAAAAAGGAATGAATACATGAAATTCCTGTTTATCATATTATTAATTGAGAAAACACACTAAAAAAAAAAAAAAAAAAAAAACTGTGGACGAAATTTTGTCTATGACAGAGTTTCATCCATATCCACATCCGTCAATTTCACCCGATTCCATCGATGAAATTCTGTCCATGACAGAATTTAATTTAGTACGACAGGACTACTTATATTGGCATTTTAACACCCTTTCAAAAAAAAAAAAATAAAAATAATAATAATAAAGGGCACTCAGTAAAATTCTTAAACACATATTCAAATAAAGTATTGATTCTTAATTCCAAATAAATTAATAAAATTTGAATAAGTTAATTGTATAATATCTTCCCTTAATTGCTTAATACTCATTTACTAAATATTTTAATTACTAGAATAATCTTAATAACAATTTCGTATTTATTATTAATAATTAACAGTTTCAATTTCTATAGAACAAAATGTAATATTAAAAAAACTATAAACCATTTATTCAATATTTAAATTATACTCAAAATTCAACACAGATTAATTCATATTAATCCATTAATTTCTCAAAAGCATAATTAATATCAATATACTTATCTTGTAAATCGGAAAATAACATATATTTTAAATAAATTTCACAGTTTTAGTCTAAAAATATCTGAAAACACTTGTCTAAATAATCAGGAAATATTTAGCCAAGACCCGTTGGCTCTGTGGTCAAAGTACACAACTACGAACCCCAAGGTTGTGAGAGTTCGATCTTCACCGATTGGAAGTGAAAAATAAATATATATATAAAAGGTTTTACGGATTTCCCAAAATATTTTAAGATAGAGTAAGAAATTAAATGGTAAAAATGGATATTGGTAGGCATTTTCGAAGTGGAACCCATAGCCTCCTAAACTAGATGCCTGTCGCGTGGCTCCAAAACTTGGTAACAGTTGAAGTGGTAGACAGCGTCATCTGGTACAGATTGCATGATTTTTTTATTCAACAACCATCAAAGAATTTTAAAAGTGGGATATGATATACATAAAAGGCCAATAGAATCGAAGAAACGTCGACTATATATATCATATATCACTTCTTAAAATTATTGGTGACAATTGAATAAAAAAGTCGCGCAATCTGTACCTGGTGGCGCTGTCTACTGCTTCAACTGTTGCCAAGTTTCCGAGTTACGCGACAGGCATGTAGTTTAGTAGGCTATGGTCGAACACTATAAACTGGAAACGACGCAAAATGGCAGATTGAAAGAAATTGTCCTATCGTACTAATAAATAAAACTAAAACGATTTCATGAAAAAAAAAATGTTAAAATTTTATAAAATATTAAATATGTACAATTTTATCAAATCCAATTTCAGTTTTCTTAAATTTGGGCTTATTATCGCTACTTCATTTAATTATTATTTATTATGGTCGTTAATTGTTTTATTTAATTAGGTACATTCATGAAATGGAATGAATTAATAATTTTTCAGTAAATATACTCTATAACAAAAAAAGTGACGCACCAAGAAGGAATAATGCAAACTAGACACAAATTGACATACATACAGGTTTTGATGGAATCAAGCACCAGCTCATCATTATCGTCGATCCTATGTGAAACTGGTACTTCAGTGACTTCTAATACCTTAATAAGCGGCTCAGTGAAATAGTTTTGCGCTCAGTCTCCGGCTCTCTCTTCCACTGAGGACGTTTGGAGCATCATAAAAATGGTCCTACAACCAGCTCGGGATTTTACCAATCTAACGCACCAGTTGGACAGAATTTGCCACGATACTTCACAGGAGCACATCTGCCAATTCTATCAATTAATATCAAGCAGAATAACTGAGTACATAAGGGCCAGAAGTGGACCAACGCGTTATTGACTTGTTTACTTTCTGAGACCCTTTCTCTTGATTAAATAATTCAAATTTTCTGAAACTGTAATCAGTTATTTTTCTCCACATGTACATCACATCTACCAACTTTCGTCCCATTCGGACCACCCATTCCACCCTGCGTCGTTTTTTTTTTTTTTTTTTTTTTTTTTTTGTTGTTGTTATAGAGTGTATATTTAAGTACATTCAAATCGAACATAGTTCTGAATTTTCATTTATTGAAAAATTTTTTGATTATGTAAGGTTCAAAATGTTATAATTACATAGCCTTTATTATCAAACCGTTAGTGAAAAAGACGTACTTCCCATTTAAAAAGGTTTTTAAATAAAGTTAATAATCATATCATGGCTTCAGGAAAATCACCTAAATGAATTTCGTAAATATTACAATAACTAAATTTTTATATTATTTCTAAGTTTCTATACCTAATTTTTTTTATTCGTATTTATTAAAACAATCTAGATGATAAATTAAGAAAAAAATAGGGGAAATTGGGGTACCTCGGACCTATTTTGTCTTTCCAATTTTAATTTTGTAATTATTCGCTAAAATTAAATACAAATAGTTTTTTTAAATACTGAATGGTGTTATATACAACATATATTTATTCCAATTTTTTTTTATTATATCAATCATATTTTTTAAAAATAAAATATAAAGTGCAATTAGGTCCAAGGTACGCCACTGGTACCTTGGACGTACCTTGGACCATTCATTAAAAGTTACAGTAAAATTCAATTTTAAGTAAGAAAATCTATTTATTAATCAATTGCACACATATGAATTCAAATAAAAAAATTCTTTTTTTTATTTTTTCAAAATCATTAATCTGTCACAATCGTATTGTTATTAAGTCTAATTTGAGTCTAAAAAGTGGAAAGTATTAAATATTAACTTAAAAAAGTCTACATTAGGTCATATTGTAATTATTGGTAAAAATCCTCACACTTATTTATAATCAAGATTATAATTGGATAGGTCAATTCCAAATGTTAACTTTTGGAGCTGCATTTCTGATCCATCACACAATATGACCAATCCAAGGTACACTACTTGTGTTCGGTTCAAGCTACACCACTCTGCTACTAAAAACGAAATTGCTAATAATGATTGGGGTTATAGCTAGAATGCTACTTCATGATGCATAACATTCATTTCAGGATATACAGAGTATGTCTGGGTGTAGAAATACATAAAAGTATCTGAGAAAAATTTACTTTTTTAAGAACTCTACAAAAAGTTGAGCTTCCAAGCAAACATAGATTACTTCACTGAGACCCCTAACTGTAAATGCTTTAAGTGCATGTGATATTGTTTATATATCCAAATAAAAAGAGCTAGAAATGGCATAGTTCCGAGGTACTCTCATGTCCAAGGTCCCCACTTTCCCCTACTTTAAAAACGAAGTGCCTTTGTATAACTAAAACTAACCGAATTATTAATTAAAAAATTTTATAGATTTTTCGGTTTTCATTTAGAAGTTAATTAACCCCTTACCTGCCAATGAAAAATTACAAGATTCGCTTTCCACTGCCCCCCCCCCCTTTTCCACACAGGCGTGTGTAGTTATGCGTTCACTGTTCCAGAAACATTCCCTTTCCGATTCCTCCCCATCTCCATCGTCTCTGAAATAAGCAAATCCTTCAAAAACACTGGCATGGTCATTTAACTGCATTACAAAGCCGTGAGAATAGCAGCGTAGCACAAAGGATCTTACTTCAGCAAGATGTATATACACGCACAGGGCAGTTAAGGCATCGACATAGGGAGACGAATATATATGCCCGGGGCAGTTAAGGGGTTAAAATAAATTTTTTATTTAGTTATTTTTCTATTTAAATTTAATCAGGGTTGCCACTCAAACAGGAGAATGAAATTCCTTTACTTTTCCAAGTATATTCTATGAAAATTACAGTCTAACCATATATTGAGCATTGACTGTGTTGAAGGCAAAATAATTATGGTACTACTTTAAAACACAAAAAATACATATGACTAAAGTTACATACAGTGATAGCATCTATCACTTATTAACGAGATAAGAAATTTCTTTCATGATCGGAAAGGAAGGCTGGGGACGTTTAAAAAAATGGCGGAAACTAAGAAAAAAGCAGAAAAATGACCCTACGTTGGCAGAAAAATTGTTTTTTCTTCAGCAATCCTCATATGAAATCCCCTGAATTTTCCAGATTTTGGCTAAAATATTGAAATTCCCTGACTTTTCCTTGATTTTTATGGTCAATTTTTTAATTCCCTGACTATTGCAGTTTTCCAGGTTCTCCAGATAGCGTGGCAACCCTGTTTTAATACTCTTTACTTTGTAGACGATTCTGAAAAGCTAAAATTTTAAGATAAAATAATTTTGTCAGTTTTAATCTCGGAGGAATGATATAATAGGACAGGAGATGACCTGTCCGGAAAGACATGAAGCAAAAATCAAAGCCATTAAAGGAATACATTTATACAAGAAATCCTTCATTGTTATTGTGGAGTTATGTGAAGTCGATCATTCGAGTCGAAAGTCATTTTAACTATAGGTCTCAAAGCTGTCAGACAAATAAAACAACACAGTAATAACGAACGTTTTGGTCGAATCAATATGGCTTCTGCGGCAGCCATTTTG
Organism: Salticus scenicus; assembly: GCA_963930645.1. Lineage (NCBI taxonomy): Eukaryota > Metazoa > Arthropoda > Arachnida > Araneae > Salticidae > Salticus > Salticus scenicus. The sequence continues at coordinate 70,587,999 of OZ005662.1, read as the reverse complement.
AGTAGACAACACTTAACTTCATTTGTCCTACATTCTGATACGCTGTATACCAAATGCTCCTATATAATTCTTACAAGGTTCTAACGATGAAATGTTGACTTTTATATTTATTGTTAGAGTATTAATATATTTTTGATACTTATAACTGCGGACTTGAAAAATACATAAGAATTCGAGAAATGTGATTTTTGCAAGATATTAATTTTGTGGATTTTTAGGACGGAGGACTATTTAGTCGCAATCTGCAGATTTTTACGATTCCAGTTTTACGATAGTTGGACATTTATCGAAATCGAAAGTTTGTCGAAAATACAATTAAATAATTTGAAAGCGATGTTATAATTTGAAAGTAAAAAAAAAAAAAAAAAAAACCTAATAGTCCTCTGTATTAAACTAAATTCTGCTTTTGCCAGAATTTCACCAATTTTTTTTTTTTTTTTTTTAAGAAAAAGAAAAGATAAATAATAATAATGAGTTTCGAAACAGACAGAATCGAAAAAGTTTTTTTAAAATAATTTTGAATTAGGAAATAAAAAGCGCGCGCGTAAAATGAAATAATAAAATAAAATAAGATTTATAACTTGACAATATTTAAGCCTGCGGACTCAGTTCAATGATATAATAAGAAAAAATAACGACATTAGTCTAATGAGATTATCTTATATGTATATATACGAGGGTTGTAAATTAAATAGTGGCAACTTAACCTTGAAACTCGCAGAAGGGCGGGCATGCGCAAATAGGATATGGGAGCGGTGAGGTGGCGCTGTTGTCGATGTGTAGATTGCAAACAACAGTCGATCTGCTAAGAAGGGTAATTGTTGTGTGGCGTTAAAGTGAGGAGTTTCGTTTCCATCGCTCTAAAGCATGTTTGTTGTTGCAAATCCGCAGTCTCATTCCGACCCGAACGAAATGCTTGAACCCATCGTGCTACTGTCCTATACGGTAAAGCATTTGTGCCACAGGCTTCCACTAATCCTCGATAGCATTCTGTTGCATTTTTGCCACGGGCAACTTCGATTTTAAGCCACGACCACTGATCACCTTTTGAAAACATGCTTTAGAGCGATGGAAACGAAACTCCTCACTTCAACTGCCCTTCTTAGCAGATCGACTGTTTTTTGCACTCTACACATCGACAACAGCGCCACCTCACCGCTCCCATATCCTATTTGCGCATGCCCGCCCTTCTGCGAGTTTCAAGGTTAAGTTGCCACTATTTAATTTACAACCCTCGTATATATACATATAAGATAATCTCATTAGACTAATGTCGTTATTTTTTCTTATTATATCATTGAACTGAGTCCGCAGGCTTAAATATTGTCAAGTTATAAATCTTATTTTATTTTATTATTTCATTTTACGCGCGCGCTTTTTATTTCTTAATTCAAAATTATTTTAAAAAAACTTTTTCGATCCTGTCTGTTTCGAAACTCATTATTATTATTTATCTTTTCTTTTTCTTAAAAAAAAAAAAAAAAAAATTGATGAAATTCTGGCAAAAGCAGAATTTAGTTTAATACAGAGGACTATTAGGTTTTTTTTTTTTTTTTTTTTTTTTTTACTTTCAAATTATAACATCGCTTTCAAATTATTTAATTGTATTTTCGACAAACTTTCGATTTCGATAAATGTCCAACTATCGTAAAACTGGAATCGTAAAAATCTGCAGATTGCGACTAAATAGTCCTCCGTCCTAAAAATCCACAAAATTAATATCTTGCAAAAATCACATTTCTCGAATTCTTATGTATTTTTCAAGTCCGCAGTCGATGTGTAGAGTGCAAAAAACAGTCGATCTGCTAAGAAGGGCAGTTGAAGTGAGGAGTTTCGTTTCCATCGCTCTAAAGCATGTTTTCAAAAGGTGATCAGTGGTCGTGGCTTAAAATCGAAGTTGCCCGTGGCAAAAATGCAACAGAATGCTATCGAGGATTAGTGGAAGCCTGTGGCACAAATGCTTTACCGTATAGGACAGTAGCACGATGGGTTCAAGCATTTCGTTCGGGTCGGAATGAGACTGCGGATTTGCAACAACAAACATGCTTTAGAGCGATGGAAACGAAACTCCTCACTTTAACGCCACACAACAATTACCCTTCTTAGCAGATCGACTGTTGTTTGCAATCTACACATCGACAACAGCGCCACCTCACCGCTCCCATATCCTATTTGCGCATGCCCGTCCTTCTGCGAGTTTCAAGGTTAAGTTGCCACTATTTAATTTACAACCCTCGTATATATGTATATATATATGTATGGTATATTTACTTATTTATTTATTTATCTTTTGAAACATTTTTCACAATTGGAAATATAATGAAGGATTGCAAAAAATAAATCCGTCTAAGAATTTGTTTTTCCATCTTGTATACCTGCATGTATTTATAGATTACATAATTTAAGTTTGTGTGAGAAGTATTTTAATCTCAAACACAGTTAGGAATTAATTGAGTGTTTTTAACCCTTTATCTATACCGCATTATGGAACAGACAAAAAATGTATTTGAAATACATATTTTTCGTTACATAAGAGTATTTTTTAAAGATGTATATGTGTTACCGCTAAAGTGCAGAAATCAGTTAATCTGCAGATTAGCTAGGCAATCTGCACATTAACTAGGGTGATCCGTTAAAGTGAGGAAAATTGTTTTATTTCTCAAATTCCCTAGGTAATCTGCGAATTACCTAGATAATCTGCACATTACCTACTAGGCACTCGTTAAAGTGAAAATAAGATCTCTGGTGATATAATTTTACTGCACGCTGTGTTGTATTTGTTTTTATCATTCGGGAAAAGAAAAAAAAAGATTAGTTTTCTTTTCTTTTCTTTCTTTCTTTACATATTTTCATCTGTATATGTTTTAATTTTTATGTGTTTAAAAGTTATATTTGTTTTATTTATTTCATCTTTTTTATTCTGTCAATATAAGTTTGAAGATGTTATGCATTTTTAATATGAAATCTTTAATAGCTTACAATAAAGTCTATTTTATAAATGAATGTTAGAATTGCAATACAGTAACGATTTCTTTTCAAATAAAAATATTTAACAATTAAAAAAAAAAAAAAAAAACGTTTTATTAACAACTTATATTGCTATTACTATATTTAAAAAAAAATATGCACCAATTTTTAATTAGCTAAAGAAATATTAAATTAGACAAATCAGAAGCATTTTAAGAAGTACTTCAAACAATTAAAACTGCTTTAATAACTTTTAGAACGCATGAAAATTAAAATGACAGTTTTCCAGTGCTTTATTAAACTATATTTTGCAGCATACATATATCTGTACAAGTTTAGGAAATATATTAATTTTACAATTAAAAAAAAAAAAAACTTTATTAACACATTTTATGTGATAAACTACAACGAAATTATTTGAAAAAGCGAACAAAATTAAAATTAAAAATATAATCATGATATATAAAATATGTAAAGGAAACTTGAAATTGAAAGAAACAAAAGAGAAAAATTGTAATGAAATGCTAAAAAATGCATAAAAATTTCATTTTAAGTATTTATTGAATAATGCCATAATATTGAATGCCATATTTTCCAGAGTTAAAAAATAATACATGTGTTCTTTTTTTCAGTAAGTAATAGTAATTTAAATCAATTTTAAACTAAAGTAGTTTTAAAAATTTGTGGTTTAATAGTTTTATTTCGGGAGAAAATAATTACTGTGCTGTAAATTTAAGATTCATAATTTAAAATGAAGTTTCACGAGAGAGAGCTTTCAATTAAGATTATATTTCATTAATAAAATGCAGACCCTTATCAAACTTATATTGACAGAATTAAAAAAGAGAAGAAATAAACTCAAAACAATTATAACTTACATGTACTTTCAAATTTGTGTTGGTCATAATAAGAAATCTAATGTCATAGCTTCGATGATCCACGTTTTGCGCTTACTGTTTATCACAGCGGAGAGGAAGGGATAAAAGTTTCGGTTTGTGTTTGAAGGTCAATCGTGTCACAGACTAATCTGGGATTCGCGTATCTGTATCACATGACTGTTTGACTTCATAGTGAATGTAAAAAAAACGAAGGCTCGAAACAAACATTTGAACTTTAACGACACAGAAGCCGTTAATCTGCAGATTACCTAGTTAAAATGCGGAAAACTCTTTATTCCGCACTTTAACGGGTCATTTTAGTTAATCTGCAGATTAGCTAGGTAATCTTCAGATTAACGGGTTTCGCGCTTTAACGGTAACATATGCAATGCATATTACTTCATCCTAGTAATTAATAAGGATTTAGTGAGGCGATTCTTTAGTGTATCATTGTTACACAGAAGTCTAAAAGACATTAATACCTTAAAATAGTGTAAAAAAAAAGTATTTACTTTTTATGTCATTATATATTTTACCATGTTTTATTAACTTCTATTCTTGTTTGTCCGGTACAAATCTTGAAATCGATTTTTAACTAACTTCCCTACTAACTACAGTTTAAATTTTCAGAATAGCTCGGAACACGATGACAACAAAATACTTTGAAGTCCGATTTTCGAATTTTTGATTAGTTTTCTTTTAAGTAATTAAAATATTAAAATAATAACCTCCTAATAGCTTTAAAAATAGCCATTTAAATATTAGCTATAATTTAATTATTGCCAAAAAGAAAAAAAAATGAATTCATTTTCTTTCGACATAAAAATAAATACATTTAGTTAAACGTGACCGTTAAAATATTATAAAAAGTTAAATTATGCAGCTCACAAAAATGGACGTCATTATCACTATAAAAAATTTATACACATTGATAAAGTGTTGATATAGTTCTATAGCTATGATTCAACAGAAAATTTAAAAGCATGGTATATAAAAAGTTTCTTATCTTATAATTATTTCTAATATTGATGTTAGATTCTTCAGATAATATAGGAATTAATCATTACACACTTGAAGATCGTAAAAATTGCCAAACAAAATAGCTAAAGTACTCCAAACAATCCTTTCTGAAACAAAAAAGTAGCGTCTAATGCCATATAGTGAAATTAAAATGCGGTATATATGTTCTATTCTTAAAAATAACCCTTGGCATTTCTTCCATAAATTCGATTTTATACGCTTTTTAAATTAATGGTACTTTAAATATCACCGGTAGATAAAGCTAAACGGTTAACTAAAATGCCGGCCTTTAATCGTTGAACACCAGTAACATTGATAAATTTGAAAGTAAAGCCTTTTCTTGAACGTTCACGCTATTATGAATGTTCCTTTAAATACCTTTTTAAAAAATCTAATAAAAGAATAAACATATGAATCATTTTTATTTTATAAGACTTTGTTTTGACAATTTTGTAAAAATCTAGCATTTTAGCATTCTCAAACTCATCATTTTTACACCACCATTAATACATTTTCTTAAGTATTTTAAAGAAATTTCAACATAAAATACAGATACATAGATTCAAATATTTACTAATGGATTCAACATGACATTTAAATAGTGAATAATACATGGAGAATTTTTACTCATTATTTCTACTGTATTTACTTTTTGCACTCATAAGTGCACACTTACGTAGATTCTGTAATACAACATTTGAATGGGGCTAGGAGTGGCAATATAATTAATAATGATAACATTATCTTTCTTTCTTTTAAAACCAATACCTATTTGTATAAAAAGAAAAAAGAGAAAGAAATTAATCAGTCCTTTTAAGCACATGCCGAATGCTTATTTAATTTTGAGAATCAGAGGTATATATAAAAATTAATGAAAATCATAATTAATCGATACTGAGCAGTTTCCTTTTCTTCCCTTTTAAATTATTCGAATATTGTATATATTGGGAATAAGCATTTTATAGAAATCAAGTCCATGAAATGTAAAATAAAAGAGAATAGATATTGCAGTTCAGTAGCGGTATCCTGTCGATTTGATAAATAACTGTATTATAATGCACGCCCTAAGTAAATTTCTTTATGTATTTTGCAAGATAAATGCCTCGAATTTAATCTTTTTAAAGTCTAGTTTGAACATTAACTGTTTTTTTTTTTAATGTTTTGTAAGTCAGAGGTGTTGTTCTCCCAATGAATAAAATTCTTATGGTTTTTATATAAAAAGAAAAATTTTATTGATCTCATATCATCTTTTTTATTCAGCACGGTTAGAGAAAAGCATAAATTTTTGCAACATTTGCCTAGTTTTAAAATATCAGTGTTTAAAACCTACAGGGAGTTTTAATGCAACAAATATGAAAGAGAATGCTGCAGAGATCGAGGTAAAAAAAGAAAGAAGAGAAAGAGAGGGAGAGAGAGAGAGTTTTACTTTAGTAAAAGATTTTTATTAAAGTATTTACGTAGAAATATATAAAATACATGCAGGAATATGCAGTACCATTAATATTAATGGAACAAAAATGGAAGAATGGTGCAGAGATCGAGGTAAAAAAAAAAAAAAAAAAAAAAAAAAAAAAACAGAATGAGAGAGAGAGAGAGAGAGAGAGAGAGCAAATTCTATTTGGTAAAAATTTTTTTAAAAGTATTTACGTAGAAATATATAAAATACATGCAGGAATATGCAATATTAATGCAACAAAAATGAAAGAATGTTGCAGAGATCAAGGAAAAACATAAAGGGAAAGAAAGAAAAAAATGAGAGAGAGAGAGAGAGAGAGAGAGAGAGAGAGAGAGAGAGAGAGAGAGAGAGAGAGAGAGAGAGAGAGAGAGAGAGAGAGAGAGAGAGAGAGAGATCAAATTCTACCTTGTTCAGAGATATTTTTTAAAAGTATTTACGTATTTACGTAGAAATAGATAAAATGCATGCAAAAATAACATGTATAAAACAATATGTATAAAATAAAATACGTTAAACAAAAACCTATATTCATGTTAGCCGCATGAAAAATGTTTAAAAAAAATTATGTATATATAACACATAACCATCAAAAATGATTTCTGCAATAAAAAAAATACTTCAAATTTTGTTCACCAAATCAAAAAATGCCGCAGCTAAGCACAAAACTTTCAGCGACATGTGGTTAGATTTATGCAGTGCTGAATTCCTATCAGAATTTTTGAAATGTTTTACTTACAGAAATGATAAATTTGCATTAGTTATATTGTATAAAAACATCATATAATCATAATATTTTGATAATTTTGGTGTACTTAATATTTTAAATTGTATAATTCAGTACTTGGATTGCTGCCTCCGTGTTGAAATCGCAGGGCTCAGTATATGTGTGTTTATGTTATTCATAATGCACATAGAAGTCTATAACCTAAGTATATATCCTTACCTGAGGAGTGCTGACTGCGAAGGGATAATGAGGACTTGATGGCTGGCTTGACGGGACGTTCCGCTAAAATACAAAACAAACATTTTCATAAAATATAGAAACTAAAATAAATAATTTAAGAATATAAATGTAAATAATTATATATATGTACATTATTACCAATTCTCATAATACACTATCTAATAATAAGCATTTAAACACTTCCGAATTTATACGTTTAACGTTTTGTCAAATGTCTAGAAAGATTCTTTAGGAATTATTTTGAAACTTTTGAAGTACGAAGAGCATATTATATCTCATACATTTCAGCGAAAGTTTTGTCTAGAAGAATAAAAGGGGACTAGTAAAAAATTAAACAAAATTCGAAATGTTTTAGACCACCCTGTAAAACGTAGTGCTTGAAATACGTTCTGTCTGTAGCATTTAATTATGAGAATTCTTCTAATTACACTGCTCTGAATAATAATAATAATAATAATTCGATATCTGATACCATTCCTGCAGATTGTAAAATGTCTTCCTGAATCCCAATCTGGCCCCCATTTTGTCCCATCACCCACCGTTTTTTTTGGTACGCCCCCCTCCCCCATTTTTATCATTGTTTGGTAATTTCATACCCATCATTTTGATTCAGAGAGTAACAATGATCATTTTAACCGTTAACTGTCTTCTGACCTGAGGAGCTACAGAGGTAGAAAGTTCTAAAACACGAACATTTGTAGTAAGGAGGATATTTGAGGATATTTGTGCCCAGAAAAAAAAAAAAAAAAAAAAAAAAAACAATAAAAACAATCAGTTTCTGTTTCTTTTTTTTTTAAAAAGCAATATTTGTCTTATTTTTTACATATTCTAGCTTCCAGTTTGGCATTTTCTTACCAAAACACACCAAATAATAAAAATTATACAGTGAAAATTTTTTCAAAGTGTTGGTGAGTGGAGTAAAGGTCTTAAAGTCCTCGCAAGAAAGTTTGGCTGATTCACTGTACGACGTTTGCTTTCAATAACTCCCACGTTAAATGTTTTGGGCAGTAAAACATGAACAGTAAAATATCCTCCTTTGACACGTGTTAAAGACCACCACCGTCGAGAGCACAATACAGTTCTCTTATCGCAAAACGTGTACTAAAGGCACATAACGACTGACGATATACAAGGATAAGAGCAATGACCTTTAATTATTGGATTATTCATGGAGATACAACGGGCATAACTTTTTGAATTTACACGATTTTTGTTTGGGATTCACACATAAGTAGTTCAATACTTTTGGCTATTAAATTATGCACATGAATTTTTTTAAAAGCTTGCGCAAGCGTAGTTAAAAATTATTTAGTAAAAAGCCTCATATTTCGTAAGATATTTAACAGTTTTGCATTTAACAGTATGTTGTGTCACGCTAAGTTTCCTAAAAATGGTTTTGCACTGGGTCTAATAACCTACATGTTAATAATTTAAAAAATGGCGCTGTTTTTTTTTTCCAATTTCTTAAAGAAACCGTTATATCTTTATGAATATATGTGGTAGCCTGATACAAATTTATGCAGATAATTAGAAGAATTCTTATAATCACATGCTACAGCCAAAATGTATTTCAAGCACTACATTTTACAGGGTGATGCAAAACATTTTGATTTGTGTTTAATTTTTTACTGGTTCCCTTTTCCTTTCAAGGATAAAAATTTTGCTGAAATACATTAGGTGTAACATGCTTCTTTTTATACTCCTAAAGTTTCTAGATTATCCCTAAAGATTTTTTCAAGATATTCGACATAACGGCTAAATTCGAAAGTGTCCAAATACACTGTTAAAAAATAGTTTCTTAAAAATAAGTACATATTGTCTCAAAATAGCTCCGAAACAATATTTTCTTAAATTTGAAAATCCATGTACTCATTTCTGAGTATATTGACATGTCAAACATGGGGACTTTAGGATTATTATTGGTCAACCCCATTTTTGAGCATGTATATATACTCAAAAATGAGTACATGGGTTTTTTAATTTAAGTATATATTGTTTCGGAGATATTTTGACACAGTATATACTTATTTTTAAGAAACTATTTTTTACAGTGTACTTATTAGTGGGTAATGTATACGAAAGATTTTATCAGATATCTGATAATAATTAGGTTTAATTCCTTTCCAACATTTTTTGTGTTTTATGATTCAAGCTTACTAGAAACAATTAAAAAAAAAAAAAAAAAAAGAATAAATTATATTTTATAAATTTTGAATTTATTATTATTTTTCCAATTTAAGAATACATCATATGTGTCCATTGATTTATTAACTAGTTTTAAGAAATTATTAGAAATTTTCGAGAAAGGTACAAATTGGGATTTAAGGCCGATTGACTACGCTAGGGTCCTAGGTCCATAGGTAAAATGCTCTCTGTGGGGGTCTTTGTCAGGGGTCCTAGCCAGTATTTACGGAAGTTTAGGAGAAATCCACGGAAAACTCTGAACGGCTAGATCGACGAGTGCTATCTGGGATCGAGCCCGGCACTTCCCATTTACCAGCTTTGAGCGCAGAACCGCTCGGACGCTGGTAGGTCGAAAGATAAAAAAGAAAAGAGAATGTTTTTAGCGTAAGTATAAATAAAAAAAGAGAAATTTGAGTCACTAATTTTGAATTGCAGTTTTGATCATAAAATACGCCTACATATTTAGTCCTCATAAAAGTCATTTGAAAAAGGCAGTAAGATATAGAGATCTGTTTATAATAGATAAAATTTTTACATATTTTTTCCTGTGTAGTTTTCGGGAAAATTTGATATTGTAAAGATTTACTTTTTTTCTCTCAGTGTAAAAAGCAGATGAATAAAAAAAAAAAAAAAAAACTTAAATCTAAGTGTTTTCTCTCTCTCTCTCTCTCTCTCTCTCTATATATATATATATATATATATATATATATATATATCACATTAATCCAAAATAAAAAGATTGTCAAAAATTACCAAATACTAAATATCTTAAAATTCCATAAACCAAAATATACAAAGTATTTTTGTAATATATATTACAGCATATAACATATATTATTAGCACTATTACAGTTTCTAATATTTATAAGAGTAAGTGACTTCTTATACTATATTAACAAAAATATCAAATTTTGATATAGGCCATCTATATGCTCGCTAGTAATTTTTTATGGTTTATGCCAAGTTAAAAAATCTTAAAACAGAAATGGATATTCATAGTGTTTAGACAATTCATATATAGTAAAGGTTTAATCTATTTATAAAAAATTATGTATAAGAAAGACAATTGGAATTTGGAATGAACCAAAACAAATTTTATTTCAGAACTCAAATTATTAAACGTATTATTATCTTTGTTTTACATTCTATATCATGTACTATAATTAAGTCTACAAATTTATTATCCCTAGAGCATGTTTTAAATAATAATAATAATAATAAAATTAGATATGGAAATGCCTTTTTTATGGGGGAAAATAATACAAATTAATGCCTAATTTTAAAACGATTTAATTCTAAATTATTTTAAGTTTGCATTTTTTTTTTCTTTTACTATGCGTTTGTTTGTATGTAACTGAATACTACCAGTTATTTAAATTTTTATATTTCAATGACAGAATCAGTTTACGAACACAAAAATGTGTAAAATTTTAATTTTTCATGAACTTTTGTTTTGCGACTGAATTCGAGAGTTCGTAATAACTGTTTAATTCTAACTTATTTTACGTTTCCATTTTGTTTTTCTTTTACTAAGCGTTTTATTGTATGTAACTGAATACATCCAGGTATTTAAATTTTTATATCCCAATTACAGAATCAGTTTACAAACAAAAGAATGTGTAAAATTTAAATTTTTCATGAACTTTTGTTTTGTGACTGAATTTGAGAGTTCGCAATAACTGTTTAGTTCTAAATTATTTTAAGTTTCCATTCTTTTTTCTTTTACTATGCGTTTGTTTGTATGTAGCTGAACACATCCAGGTATTTAAATTTTTATATCTCAATTACAGAATCAGTTTACAAACACATGAATGTGTAAAATTTTAATTTTTCATGAACTTTTGTTTTGCGACTGAATTTGAGATTTCGTAATAACTGTAAAAATTTCTTGATTTTAAAATGAATATCCAGTTTTGTGACAAATACACTGATTAAAATTTACACAAAATATTAAAAGACATTAAATATTAAAAATAATTCTCTTTAAAATAATTCCCTTTAAAAACAATTCCCTTTAAATATTAAAAATATTTAACGGGACTGGATGAAAAGAAATTATTTACGAAATTTGGAATCTAAGAAAAACAAATTTAAAGCTTAAAATTTCGTAAAATATTTTAAATAATATTTGAGAAACTGTTCAATAGTATTATTTAAAAAATATTATTCAGCTACATACATTTTATAATAAATACCTGAATATTTTTAATTAAACTGATTTTAACAGTTTTCACCGTACGCTGTCTCCTTAAAATTTTGAATAAAAAAAAAATACGTCGCCTCAAATTAAAGTAATAACAACACAAAAATTTTGAAGGAAATAAGAAGAAAAATTCTTAAAATAAATGAATGAATGAATGAATGAATAATAATAATAATCTAGTTTGTCACTCACACGACTTTCTCTTATCCTGAAATTTAATACTATAAATACAGGTTGGAGATTAAGAGGAGACATACATTTTATAATAAATACCTGAATATTTTTAATTAAACTGATTTTAACAGTTTTCATCGTACGCTGTCTCCTTAAAATTTTGAATAAAAAAAGAATAAGTCGCCTCAAATTAAAGTAATAACAACCCAAAATTTTTGAAGGAAATAAGAAGAAAAATTCTTAAAATGAATGAATGAATGAATGAATATTAATAATAATAATCTGGTGTGTCACTCACACGACTTTCTCTTATCCTGAAATTTAATACTATAAATACAGGTTGGAGATTAAGAGGTAAGATAACGAGTACTGTTATGTAAACCTATGTTAAACAATTCAAATTAGGCTTCGAAAGAGTTATATATGTATATATATATATATATATATATATATATATATATTGTTAAAATGAAAAAAATCGATAACTTTATTTTAAATTACTGCAGATCGATGGTTCAAACATTCGTTTTTAAGATATTGGCGAGCTCTTTTGAAAGATACCCATCATGAAAATTCACTCCCCTCGAGTGGGGACTCCCTTTCCAGGGGGGGGGGGGGGGGGAGGCGAGGCTCCTACATACACAAAAACATTTTCCCAATTGACTATCTCTATTACAAAAAATAAATATTCGTTTCATTTGGTTTAGTGCAGTCTATAGATGTTAAACTCTACTTACCTGCAATTTCCCCCATAGACGTAATGTATTTGAATACTTTTGAGTGTCCCTGTACATGAACCATTTGCTTCATGTCAACGAAAAGCTTAGTGTAGCATCCCTATATGATACATATTTAGAATACCGAGTTTGGAATTTCTGCTACTATTTGTTCTTGAGATATGCTGATAACAGACAGACACACAGACCATTCGCTAAAAACATGATTTTCGTATTCAGGGGACCTCAGAACATGTAAATATAACAAAAAACTCACGTTCGAAAATTTGACCCTAAAACAATACTTTCTCGACACTATGGGTAAGAGAAAGTAATAATAATAATAAAAGCATGAAATAACTTGTAAGAAAATTAATAATCTAAAAACATAAATAATTACTGTCAAACTCATATGTTTCAGCTCCCGATGTAACGAATGCTCTAGTTTATAGAAATCCTTTTTACTGTTTTCTATATTCAGTAGAAGAAAGTATTGGATTCGTAAAATTTCCAACATCAGATTTTCCATGAATTTGCACGATTTGAGGTCTCCTGAAAATTCTTAAACTATTTTTAGAAAATGTACTTTTATGCGTGACAAAAAATTTGTTGTAGTTCTGACTTAAGGACTAATGATGAGAATTTTATAAACGTATGTATTTCGTTGCACCATGACATAAATTAGCGTCACTCAACTTTTGTTTCATTCCTCTTAACAGGTGGCGCTGCTATGTTGCAATTTCCCCGAAGTTTATATCGCAGTTTCTATCTTGTATAACGGCCCAAAACTTGATTTGTGAGAGACCCATTATGGAAAACAATGCTCATTCAATTTGGATGCATATCGATGGACAGGCGACGCTACTATGCTGCGATTTCTTCTTTTATAGAAACGCTATATCTCAACTTCTACAACATATAAATTTAACTTGATATGCGATGTGTACATTATAATAAAGAATGGTAACTTAATTTGAGTGTATATTAATTGGAAGGTTGGGTTGTAATTACTCACATTCTGATATTTTCTATGTGGTTTCACCTCAGCATTTATTGGTCGAAATTGTATCAAAGTACATAAATAAAAACATTGTTGGGTGAAGTTATTATTAAATTTTTGTACATGTTAATCAGTACGCGCATTATTGTTACATAAAATTATACAAAATAATGTTTAATGATGACTACAACATTAAACGTTTTAGCATTTAACTATAACGTTTAACGTTTTTTTTTTTTTTTTTTTTTTTTTAACGTTTAGCGCAACTACAACATTTTAGCCTTTTCCAACGAAGTTGAAACGTTAATATTAAAAGTAGACTTTGTGCTAGATAACTAAATCTAAAAAAAAAAAAAAAAAACTTCAACGTCTTGGACGCCAAAGAGAAAAATTAAATAGCAGACAGCGGTTTCGGTAGCATTTAGCATGCCATCTTCAGTGCATAAAGAAGTGAGAGAAAAGTGCTCTTATAGATAGAAAATAAATCGAATTCTGTTCAGCCAATAATAGAATTACTAGGAATTTGGGGGATTGACTAATAGGAAATGTAATTACAAAATTATGCATGTCCCTGTAAGCAAATTATTTGTCCCACCTCAGAAGAAAAAAAAAAAAAAAAAAAAAGTAAAAAATCATTTTTTAAGATTAGAAGCTTTTTATTGTGAAGCCCTAAAAAGCACAAAAGAAAAAATTACTGAGGTAAGGACATGCTATAAAGAAATGAAAGTTTTAACACTAATGAAATTTTAGAGAAAAATATAGATATTTCACTTTTGCAAGAGATGAGAATTTTTTAATTTTCAAAATATTTTAAAAAGCATTCGAGACCGTTATTCTTAGTTATTAACTTTTTGTATAATTATTCATTAAGTCATAAATTTCAAAGGTCTCGAAAGCTTTTAAAAATATTTTGAATATTTAAGAATTTTCATCTCTTGCAAAAGGGAAGTATCTATATTTTTCGCTAAAATTTCATTAGTGTTAAAACTTTTATGTCTTTACCTCAATAATTTTTCATTTTATGCTTTTTAGGGCTCCACAATAGAAAGCTTCTAATTTAAAAAAAATGATTTTTTACATAAATTTTTATTTTGTGCTTTTTGTTACAAATAAAGCTTCTTAAAAATCTAATAAAAAAATTTTAGGATACTGTGTGGACAATTAAAGATTTTCTTTTAGATACTGTCTTTTTTTTTTTAATTATCTGAAAAAAAGTAGCACGTCGACCTTCGAGGATTGAACCCACGACCTACGCGTTATCAGCATGACATTCTAACAAAAAGTCAAAGAACAGTCGAAAAAAGTCATAGAACATGCTAGAAAAATCTAAGAAATACAAAAAAATATTGTTCTTGAATGCTTTTCAAAATATTTTGAATACTTAAAAATTTCCATCTCGTGTAAAAGTGAAATATTTACATTCTTCTTTAAAATTTTCTTATGGTTGAAACTTTTATTTTTATAGCATGTATTTGGAAGAATAGAATTTCATTTTATGCTTTTTAAGGATACACAACAAAAAGTTTCCAGCTTTTTTTTTTTTTTTTTTTTTTTTTTTTGTTCTCTTTAGTTACAAAAAAAAAAAAAAAAAAAAAGCTTCGGGAGCGCTTTGTTTTTTTAGCATGACACGAAGATGCGATGACAAAATCCAATTTCAAAAATAAGAAGTTTCTAAAAAAATATTAATTTCTGTATTTTTTACTTAATACATTTTATTTGTTGCTTTTTCTTCTTTACTATAAAAAATATTTTGGGATTTTTAATATCTGAAAGAAAAAAAAAAAGTTTCTTAAAAAAACTCCTCAAAAGATTCTTAGGCTACTGTGTAAGCAACGAAAAAATTTCTTGTATCAATTGACACCTTTTGTACTAATTATCTGCAAAAATTAGCACGCCGGACCTTCCTTGGACCGAACTCTCGACCATTGCATTATTAACGTGACGCTCTAACCAACTGAACCAAGGAGCGACGAACGGAATGGTTTATATTTGCTTTAAAATGAAGGCGCTTTGTTTACTAGCGTGACACGAAGATACGATGACAGAGTCATTTTCATATAAAAAGCTTATGAAGAAAAAAAAAAAGTTTTATATATTTTCTTTTTGTACAGATTTAAAGCGCCAAATTAGGACTTCTTCCGAACATTTGTTCTTGAGCTATGTCAATAACAGAGAAATACACAGAGAAGCACACAGACAGACACAAAGACAGATAAGCATACAGACATTTGCACAAGCAGACAAAAGAAATACTTTGGCATACAGAGGCATGTTGGTATTATGGGTTAAGATCAGATACGCGGAACCTACGCATAGGGATTGCCTTCCGTGGGTGTTTTCCGAAAAGGCTCTAAGCCATTCAAGTTTTTTTTTTTTTGGGGGGGGGGAATCATGGGATTTTTCGAACAGCTAGGACGACAAGCGCGGCCTGAAATCGTACTGGTACCACCACGGATTTATAGGACTTTAAAGTGTGTAATCATCAAGGAAACATTCAAAAGGTGTCGTCTTCAAAAAATATTGAATATATATATATATATATATATATATATATGTGATTCTACTCTTCATAAAACATCAGAAAGTGAAAGAATTACAGGCTGAAATGAATTACAGCGACCACAAACAATTATCAAAATTAAACATATTTGGCGATTTCACACTGTTAAGCGATTGGTTTTGAGTACTTGGCAGAGAAGCAAAGCACGGTTTTGTTCATACACGGCGATCTCGGTGCTAGCAAAGGTATCGCCTAATAGCGCTAAATCGCCAAAAATGCTTATTTTTGATAATTTTTTGTGGTCGCTGTAATTCATTTCAGCCGATAATTTTTTCACTTTCTGGTGTTTCGTGAAGAGTAGAATCACATATATATATATTTAATATATTTTGAAGACGACACCTTTTGAATGTTCCCTTATTAGTTTAAAAAGTTTGTCCCCAAACCTACGCATAACGGTAAGAGAAAATAAAAATGAAAATGAAATATGCAGAGTGTAACAAAAAGCATTGATAAAAAAAAGAAGAAAAAGAGAAAATTTGTTATGTAAGAAGAAGGGGTCGTTGCCAAAATAATAAAATAACGAATAAAATGAGTAAAAAAAGAAAGAAAAGAAGAAGAAGAAGAAAAGAAAAGAAAGAAAGAAGAAATTGTCACCTGGGTGCTGAGGGGAGTGCTGCTTCTGGTGGACGGGAGAGCTGACTGTTGTGGTTTCGTCCGAAAACGACACCGACTTTTCTTCTACATGAGATGAGCAAAAAATTTCAAAAAGACGGAATTCAAAAATAAGAAAAAGAAGTTAATAAAAGTTAAAAACAGTTTTTAACTTTAATAAAATTATAGTAAATAATATTAAGGGGATGGTGAATGTTGAAAATCGTTCTTTTAAAATACTGTCACAAATTTATGAAAGTTTACATACATATGCATTAAAATGCATAAATATTAAGTACATTAAAATTTCTCAAAAACTATTAAAATAATAAATAAATAAATAAATAAAATTCAAAATTTTATTTATTTATTTGAAATTTTTAAAATACTTCATGCGACACAGTTTTTTTTCTTTTCTTTTCTTTTTTTTTTTTTTTTTTTTTTTTTTACTGTATTACAGTTTATCCATATAGTCTAAACATATTTGTGAATTAATAACAAGAAAGCACCTCAGAACTGGCGTTTTAAAGTAATAAGTACAAAACTTCGAATAAACACCATAAAATGTAGTAAACAACGCAAGCGTACGTTTTCGCTTTGATTGCAGCACTCGTGCCTACTTTGTTCGCATGATGAAGGGTCGTGTGTTCTTTCGACCCGAAACAATTGTTGCGAGTTTATTACATTTTATGGTGTTTGTTCAAAGTTTTGTACTTATATTTTTGAATTACTTTGTGAACCATAATCCGAACATACACTAAATATATTAAGGGGACAGACGTCTGCGACAACCGTGAAGTGGGAAATTTAGGTTGTTGCTTTTAACAGCCATATATTCTTTAATTATGCATGTATAAATATGATTTTTTTTTGAGATATTAACAAGAAGTTCAAAAAATATTTGATGCAAATTATTTACTCTTACGCATTACAGTTTTTTTTTTATATATATAATACCACTGTAAACATGCGTATTTTACTCTTAAGGATTTTTTCACTTTGGTACACTTTGTGAAAAATCTGTTTAAAGTAGTTCCTTGATATTTTAGAGGGAAATAAATAAGTGTCTGCATATAGTGAACCTATTTTCTTTTATGTATATACCTTGTGATATTTTTTTAAAAGAGCGAAAATATATGTTCAAAAATGTATATTTCTAATGAGTAAAAATTGCAATTTTTTTTTTTTTAATAATTAAAAAAATGGAACAACAAAACATAAAATAGGTTCAGTACATAAACAAAAGTATTTTCTATCATCATGCATGATTTCAAGGTAAGATTTTTCATAATTTTTTTAGAAAAGTGTACCAAAGTGAAGAAATCCTTAAGAGTAAAATACATATGTTTACAGTGCTATTATATATATATATATATAAAAAAAACTGTAACATGTAAGAGCAAATAATTTGCATCAAATATTTCTTGAACTTCTTGTTAATATTTTCATAAAAATTTTTTATTGATACATGCATAATTAAAAAATATATGGCTATTAAAAGCAACAACCTAAATTTCCCATTTCACGGTTGTCTCAGACGTCTCAGGCCCTTAAAAAAATATGTATATATATCAACCAATACACAAATATGTATTTAGAATATATTGATAAATTGTTGTGATGTAATATCGTAGGGAAATTTTAAAAATTGAGTCACCATTATAAAATTTAAAATAAAATAAAATAAAATAAAATAAATAAAAATAAGAATAAATAAATAAAACATTCAATTTTAACTTTTTTAATTTCAATAGCTTTTAAAAACAAATACATAAATAAATAATAATATATTTAATATTCACACATCTCGGTACATATGTATACAAACTTCAAAAAGATAGTGATTTCAAAAAACGATTTTCAATATCCACCATACCTTTAAAATAAATAAACTTCAGATTAATACAGATTATATTTTATACTATCCAATATTTAAAAAAAATAAATCAATTTTAATTGGCTACGTACAAAAATATTCAAAAATACAAAATATGAAAACTTTGAAGAAAAAACATTGAAAAATAATTCTGTTATGCTCCTAATATACAAAATTTTACAAAATTCGTTAAATTTTCTATTATTTTCTAAGTTATTAATTTAAAAAGGTAATGGCCAAATTAAGGAAATTAAAAAATATCCTATTTTATTTAATTTTATTGTTTTACATACCCATGAAAAGCTGCGAGAATATTTTGATGCCCATGATAAATGAAAGTATTAAAGAAAGAAGCTTAAAATTCCGTTTGATAATTTGATAACACATGAGCTCCGTTTGATAATATGAAACAGTTTATTAATGATTAACATGTTGCAGAATTTCTCTATGGCAAGGAAAAATAACGTCATAGGTTAGGGTTTTACGAAACATATACACGGTAAGTCAAAATGAATATAGCGATTACAAACGGCTATAACTATTTAATGAAAAAGAATTTATCGATAAGATTAACACAGAATGTAGACGGAACTTCAAAATTTTGTATACATACAGTCGGTAACAAAAGTGTCCGAACACTAGCAAAAATTCCTATATAAAAAATGTACGTTTAATACAGTTTTGCTAAATATATCCTTGTCGAATCCTGTTTTTAGTCAGTCTAAGAACAGGATTCGACAAGGATTTATTTAACAAAACAGTATGAAGTGTACTTTTTTTATATAGGAATTTTTGCTAGTGTTCGGACACTTTTGTTACCGACTGTACGTCATAGATGTTCTATGTGACTTCCCTTGGTCACACGGACATCATCTAGGCGGTAGTCCATTTCACGCCATACATTCTGAAGCATTTTTTCATTCACAGACGCAAGCGCATTACAAATGCGTACTTTGAGTTCTTCAATTGTTTTGGGCATGGGAAGCACATACACACTGTCTTTCACATAAACTCATAGATAAAAATCGCAGGGTCTCAAAGTACACATTTGTAATGCGCTTGCGTGACTGCAGACATGCTTCAGAATGTATGGCGTGAAATGGACAACCGTCTAAATGTTGTCCGTATGACCAAGGTAAGTCACATAGAACATCTATGACGTATGTATACAAAATTTTGGAGTTCCGTCTACATTCTGTGTTAATATTATCGATAAATTATTTTCCATTAAATAGTTACATCCGTTTGTAATCACTCTATTCATTTTGACTTCCCCTGTATTTTCCTCCCCCTACTAATAAGTGTTTAAATCTTTATAATGAAAAGTGTTAACTTATGAGTAAGAATATTACAAACAGAAAGAAGATTCCCAGAAACCTTACTAAATATTTTTGCATTTTTAAATATATAAATCGAATGATATATATTTTTAAAACTGATTTATATTTATTAAGATACTTAAAAAAATAAATAAATAAATAAATAAATAAATGAATACAGTTAAACCTTCCTAAGAAGGCCATCCACTGTGCCATAAAAAATTATCCCTTCAGAGAGTTGCCCTTTTAATAGAGCTCGTTTTCAGAAATTCTTAATTCAAGCAACAAATTCTATACCGAGAAAAAATTCTGTAACTGACATCTAGAATCTAAATTATAACTCTAGAAAAAATAGTTCCATGATCTATGTCATCCAGACATTCATTAACATTCAGACTTGTACCATTGCTAGTTTTAGCAAAGTAAGAAAAGAAAAGAAAAAAAAAAAAAATAATAATAATTCAGTTTACAAATTTGCTTGTTTCTCCATAGTTATTCTTATTTCAAGGGTAATTTTCCAAAGTTTGTATTATTTCGCTAGCTTTTTGTGGCATTGCATATTACCTCATAAGTGGTAGGATCTTCCCCGTATACATGGAGGAATATTCCAGAATTACACAATTTTTTTTAACATTAAATTTTCCACCTGTGCACAGACTGGGAAAGAAATTAATAATCAGACATAATTAATTAAACATTGTAGAGTATGGAGCATTTTTTTCATTACCATACAATTTCAATTTTTGGCTGTACTAAACAAAACATCCTTATATATGGCGCCCTCCCACAATTTACCTTATATATATATCACAAATATATTATCCATATGTTATAAATATATTATTTTAAACTTCCCTTTAAGAAACTGCATTTTTGTGTAATTGTGTTCCTATCAAATAGAGATATGTCAGAAAAATGATATTTCTTAGATAAAAAACAAATTCTAAATATCCCATTGTATGGAACTGATAGAAGGATAAAAATGCTAGAATTTTTATTTATTTATTTATTTTTTATGTTGTGGAAAACGGCAACAGCAGTGTGAAGAGAGAGATATGGAAGGAAAAAATCTTCTGTCGGTACGTCCAATCTTACAATTTTATTTTAAACTAATTTTTTTTTTTTTTTGTATGTAGCGTATATTATTAATATTATATTAAATATGTATTGTCTTCAAAAATAGGTTTCATCCTCTATTAATTCATAGTATAAAATCACCCAACTAGTTCCTTACACCCATATTTATAAAAATCTTCTTTAATCCATTATATGGACAAAAGAAGGGGCGATTGAAGATATCTTGAATTTGTTTCATTTTTATATTAAAAAAAAAGCCTATAATCTTAGGAAGACAGAAATGACTTCTATTTAAGGAGATAATACCACACAGATCACTTACATTTTTCCTAAGAACTTTCGTCCAAACACTTCCATGGCCATAATCATAGGTTAATGACATGACCACGGACTTAGATAATGTCCATGGACATCACTCTTCATTCGTCTGAGAGCCTCAGCATGCAGCGCCATCTTTAGTCGATCTCGGCCCGAAAGTTCTTAGGAAAAATGTAAGTGGTCTGTGTGGTATTATCTTCGTAAACAGTTAATTATGACCACTTTTAATTTATATTTTATATAAAAATGTCTTCGTTTAAGGAAAATGGCTCATATAAAGTCTTCCCAAAATTCATTAGACAAACGAAAATTATAATATAAAATATGAAATAAAATAAAATATAAACTTCTTCTGATCTTTAATGAATAAAAAAGAATTAAACATTTCTAAAAATTATAATAGTATAACTCAAGTAAAGGTGGACAAATTTCACTCACCTTTAAAGGAATATTTAGAATGTGAAGGTTCCATAGAAGGTTCGGAACTTTCATCTGTAAAAGAAAACATGTTTGTAAATATATATATATACATATATAAGAAAGGGTAGAAAGAAAAATCATGCGGTTCACATAGATTAAAAACACTTTCCAATTACATTTATCATTGAATCGCTTAACCCTTAACGTATTTTAACTCTGTAATAACAGTTTAAAAGGTATTTCATTTTTCAGAAAGAAGAAAAATTCTCAAAACTTTTATTTTTTATTTTGAAGAAAAAACTATACAATAGTATAATTTTGTGTGGCCCTGTATATTGTCTACATAAAGCAGAGCTATAAAAATATATTTTGTCTTTAATTATGTAGGAAAGTTCTCCCAAAAGCAAATTTATAGCTTTTATTTTTAAAGACAAAGCATTAATAAGAATTTTTTGTGTAACCCTATAGTCGACAAAAATTTGCATGCGTATAAAAAATAATAATAAAATAAAAAAATAAAAAAATGGGCTCATAGATCATAATGATAAAGGATATTTCTTTATGCCCCTATAAAAAAATTATAAGTGCTAGATTCCCCCAAATCAATAAGGTTCGTGCTACGGTGACCTATAACATGTGCATAAATTTTCAGCTTAGACGAATGAGGCATTTAGATGGTATCGCACTTTAAATAATTTGGGCTCATAGACCATAATGATAGAGAAATTTTTTGTGTCCCTGTAAAAAAAACTATAAGTCCTAGATTCACCAAAATCAACAGGGTTCGTACTATGGTGACCTATAACATGCGTACCAACTTTCAATTCATTCAAACAAAGTATTTAGGCGCTATCGTGTTCACTCACACTCACACACACGTACAAACACACATACATACATCATCCAAAAAAATAGTAAAAACGAACTCAGGGAACCTCAAAACGTATAGAAACACCAAAATCTCTAAGTCTAATTTTTGACAGGACTACAATACTTTCCTTACATATATGTGTTCGAAAAGTAAATATATATATATATATATATATATATCATAACACTGGAAATTTACATTGACCAATTCATCCCATAATGTATTTGTATAACTTTGTTGGACCCTGTCAGCTATTAATGCTAATAATACCTTATTCTCCAGAAAAAAAAAAGGCTTTTGCATATATAATGTACATTAATGCATTAATTCGTTATGTTTAGTACAGAATAAACATATTAACGTTTAGGCAGGAGCTGTGACAGCATTTGTCCTGTTTTACTTTAGGATTTTCAAACATGCTTAAAAATTAGTTAAAGAAATAATGCTTCGGAAAGTTTTTGTAAGTTCCTGTATACAAATTACATACCATTTATACATTTTTTAATTGAGAATATGCTATAATGAACTTGAAAAAAATATAACAGTTAAAAAATTCTATAAATATTAACCAAAATAACAGCCAATGTTCAAAATTCATAACACAACTAAGAATCCACTTTCAACAATTTCCAGTTATATTTTCTAATGTATCTGAATGTTTTTGTGTTGCCCTGTAAACTTTATTGCTAACCATACAGTATTTTATAGAAAACGTGCTTTTGTGAATACCAATAATATATGTTAATTTCGTATGTTTGCGCAGTACAAAGGTAATTAAAATAGGTTTTATAGAAATAGCTGTCATAAAATATAAAGTATTGCAATACTTTTGAGTGTGACTGTACATGAACCAGTAGTGCTATTTATACCATTTTCGGTAGGAAACGTGCCATTATTATTACTAATAACGTGTATAAGTTTGAAAGTATTCAAAAATTTTTACGGACGTTTGAATATAGACAGATTGACAGACAAATCGTACTCATAACCATTTTTCAACTTTGTTGAAAACTGTTAAAAAATTAATAGGAAAGAGTTCATTTCATCTTTTAACGCAGAAATGAAATTTTTAATTTTTAAAAGTACAAGGTCTCTCAAATTAAAGTATGCTTAAAAAAAAAAAAAAAATAGAAAAAGAAAGAAAAGAAAGAAAGAAAGTAAGTAAAGAAAAAGAAAGACAGAAAGAAATTAAAGAAAAAGAAAGACAGAAAGAAAAAATGATTTAGAATGAGAATTCTATAAGTAAACACTAAAAAAAAAAAAAAAAAAAAAAAAAAAAAATACCACGCAGCAACTGTTTTGTATCTATTGGATCTAAATAATTATGTAAAGCAAAAAAATATGTATGTCCTTCGTGAAACAAAAATACGGGTGCAGCATGAATGTAAGCGTGGTGCAGCGATGTAAACATAAAAAAAGAATAATGCTTCTATTACACACAACGATGTTTCGCGCAACTTTCATTTGAGCCAATTTTTGCTCTAATTTTTGGAAGCCAAAATCCGAAAGAAGGTTGAAATAGCTGAGTCGAAAATTGTTCGAAAAACTGGTTTGCACGGTATACAGTACATGTCAAGGTACACCTACTTATCACTCTTTTAACGGGGACGACGTGGGAGAGCGAAGAAAACAACGGTAAAAGAATTCCCGCCGGCACTGTCTTTTCTCGGCACGTAAGGAGATTTCTTCTCATTGGCTTATCACAGTAGGAAAAGTTGATTGTACGAACAACTTTTTATGACTAGCCAGAAAAAATTGCTCGTATTCCCAATTCCTGTTATCGCCATATCACACGAGAGACTTTCGTTCAGCATTTTACTAAACACAGCATTATACCCAACATACTTAGCCTGATTTTGTTCAAGGACAGCAAGTTTTCGGATGATCAACTTTTACGAAACCGTTTAGAAAAAGCTGAGTATTTTGAGCTGAGTATTTTGCTTATCAAAATTGAGCAATAGGTGGAATAAAGAGGATTTTTTCCTGGAATACCTTCAGAGAAGGGAATACATCACGCTATCAATTCGGGGGAACCCTACAGACAGCTGACCGGTTTCTCGTTCGTTCAGCATAGTCAACATGTTGCGTATAATGCTGTGTTAAGTATATATGCTCCCGTGTGATATGGCCATTACACTGGGCGTTGAGGTGATTTGAACCCACAAAATTGGCTGAAATTAACAATTAGCTCAAAAGTTGTGCGAAAACTCGTTGTGTGTAATAGGAAAGGAACGACATGAATAAGTGTCCTGTACTTATAGTGCATAGTACCTATGACGCATATTTATAGGTAGGAAACAGTTATATATTTATAGGTATTAAATTTAAAATATACCTGCTAGGGAAGCACAAGATGAGGATTTGGAAGACCGAGCTTCTGAATATCCTTCTAAAAATGGAATAATTTATTTATTTAAGCATTGTGTAAGTATGTATTTAAAATAATAAAAGCAATAAAAAGTTATTCTTAAAAAATGTCTCACCAATTTTACAATCGTTACATGATTAAATAGAAAGTTTTTTAGTTGATAAATTTTTATTATCTGCCATTTCTTTTATAAGAAAAAATTCGTGAAATTTGACAGATTTGAAGGTATTAAGTTTTAGGATAACTTGAACATGATTAAAAAATATTTATGAAGATTAGGAGGGGAAAGAATCTATATTTTTCTATATATAATTCATTTTCATGGTAGGTAAGTACAAATGATTTTCATCTAAAAAAAAAAAAAACCTTTAAACGGCAAAAGGAAGTCAATATTATATCCTTCTTACAGATACCATTTTATGAAATGTATCTTTTTTTTTTTTTTTCTGATTTACTTTGAAAAAAAAAAAAAAATAGTTATAATCTTTCTTTCAAATTATGGTAGATATATGTAATTAAGCACTCGTTTTAAAGTTTTTGACGAGTTCTTTTGAAAAGTGTACTTGTTAAAAAATTACATTCCCCAAATTCGGTACTGGTACTACATATACAAAAATTCTATACTATCTAATATGACTGTCTGTTGACTACTACTATTGTATATATACATAAATGTATACCAGGAGTCCCGTCTGTAGACATTTAAAAAATTCATAACAAGTGAGAGAATTGGTAGAACCTAACACGGTTTGCGAAAAAGTTATTCTCGTGAAGGGGATTTATTTATTTATTTGAATAAAGAAAAAAATAAAAATAAAATCTTCGTTGATAGAGGGCCCTGCACGTGACCAAATCACACATTTTCTAGAAAACTACATTAATTTGCATACAAAAGTTCAAAAGCATGTAAATCCTATTCGGTGTGTCCAGCATTACCACAAATTGCAGTTTGAAAACGAGTGACAATACCGCTAACTGCAGCTTCAGTCAGTGGCTCTTATCCGAGGGATAACATTCTCACCAAGAGCGCTTTATCCACCAAGTCAGCATCGCAATTAAAACTTCATGTATGCACAAGTAGGAGGTAAAATAAGAAATAAGCTTTGTTAATCATAAAACTGTGCGATTTATAAGACTCTGATTTGCTTATTTCTTGCTATGCGTTCGTGAAGCGCCCTCTACCGATGAACAATTTAATTTTTTTGCTTTTTAACTAAAAAAATTCTCCTTCACAAGAATAACATTTTCGCAAATCGCGTTGAATTCTATCAATTAGTTCAACTCTTATGAATTTTTAAAATGTCTACAGAATTATGGGACAC